>ML685781.1:17434912-17475576 GCA_007922175.1 Pelusios castaneus
AATAAATCTGTTAGTCTTTAAAAGTGCCACAAGACTCTGTTGTCTTTATGCAGATTGTTCTTTACCAGCCTGGAGTACCTCTTAGCGTGCATGGCTCCTGGGTGGGAAAGCTGCCTGGGCTGGTTTATACAGCTTAAAACACTTGGCCCCATCTCATGAGAAGCTATGAAGGGGCTTCCCTGAGAGGATTCCTGGCCTCCCCTGAAAGAGGCAGGAGAGTTTGCAGGGTCCTCCATCTTATTAGCTAACAGCAGCTGGAGTAGGCAGTGAAAGGGTGTGTTCTAAAACAGCCTTAAGATTTTTAACTTCATGGGAGGCTTGGATCATTTAAAACCACTTTGGGTTTCTTGCTCCGTTTCCCCTTTGCTAGGAAATGCACGTGCATTTCTACACTCCTATCCCTGCACACATTCAGGGAGTACAAGGACGGTCATGGGACTTGCACGCTTTCTCCAAAGGGCATAAAACGAGCCCTGTCCTTAAAAACACGGTACAGATTGACAAGCCTGGCATTCAAAAACGTCTGAGGCTCTGCCTTTTTACTCCCGTTCGGAGGGAACTTTTAGGAGCAGGGATCTGCTAGGATAAGCTATAGACAGGAGAGTCCAGAATCTGAGCCACAGAAGCCCAGCTCCCAGGCTTTTGCGGGTGAAGCCACATTGCTGGCTGGTTGTGCAGCTCTCGGAGGGAAAGGGATTTAAGAAAGGGGAAGCGCTGATAGGTAGTAAGGGGGAGACGCTTTGACATCTAGCTCTTTCCATTTAAAATTGGCTGATCTTTTTCAAACCTTGTCTGTCATTTTAGTTTTTAGCCTGTTGAGTTGTTGACTATAAGAGCTGCTTATAGAAAACATTGATTCCTCTAAGGCTATGTCCACATTGACGGTGGCAAATCTGATCAGTTTTTTATCTGGTTCGATCGAGCAGCAGTAAAGACATGATCCAGAAGTCAATCTAGTAAAACCACCTCCTCGGGTGGCGTAGTGCTGCATGGACGGGAACACGTTTCCCATCAGCACAGCACAGTGGAGATGGTGCGTAGAATGGATATTATGAAGTCGATGGGAGCTACGCAAGTTACTCTGGGTAGCTTTTATAACTCCCGGGGATGGCCACTGAATATCACCGGCAGTGTAGACAGGATATTTTCACAGAGGCCGATGTTCTGTGTGTGTCTCTATGGAATGAGCTAAATTTGCAGCATCTGTGTAAAAAGACTGTTCTGTAAGTGCAGCAATGAATGCATGGAATTAATTTTATTATTACTTATTACAGAAAATAGGGGAGGACTACGTGAAAGATCTAAGTCAGCTGATAAAGCTGCATAAGTTTGTGAATGATGATATCTTCATTCGGGAAGTATCCAAGGTGAAACAGGTAAGGGATTAGGGACTCTCTTGACAAGCCGTGAGATGGTGCGAAATCAGTCGTGTGCAATAATGCTCTTTTTAACTGCTCTGCAGGAGAACAAAGTCAAATTTGCCCAGTACTTGGAGAAGGAATACAAAGTGAAGATCAACCCCTCTTCCATGTTTGATGTGCATGTGAAGAGAATCCATGAGTACAAACGGCAGCTCATGAATTGCCTGCACATTATCACCATGTACAACCGTAAGTCACTCACCCTGTGTCCATCTCTCTGATGGAGACCATCTGCCCTGGGCATGCGCTAGGCGGTAGTGTGAGATTGGTACTGAAAATGTTGGGTAATTCCACCCTTCCTTTTTCTTTCAGGCATAAAGAGAGATCCTTCAAAACCATTTGTGCCTAGGACAGTTATAATTGGAGGCAAAGTGAGTTCATCCTTTCTTTAAGGATGGTGGTGATTTAACGTTTTATGGGGGAGATCTTCAAAAGCACCCAAGGGATTTAGGATGATCGATGGGATTTGCATTCCTGGAAAAAAGACTGCTTTTGGTAGTGTCTGAAAGACTTCAGCCATGTCAGAGCCCTACTGAACGTGGGAAAGTACAAATCTAGAATAAGTGACAGTTCCTACCTCAGGCTATGTCTGCACTTGCTAAAATTAGTTTGAATTAGTTAGTTCGAACCAACTAATTCGAACTAATTTTAGTTAGTTTAATTCGAACTAGAAAAAATTAGTTCGAACTAAGCAAGGAAGATGAATATGAGCCAACAGTGTGCCCTTGTTACCAAAAAGGCCAATGGCATATTAGGCTGCATCAGTAGGAGTGTTGCCAGCAGATCGAGGGATGTGATAATTCCCCTCTATTCGACACTGGTCAGGCCGCATCTGGAGTACTGTGTCCAGTTTTGGGCTCCCCACTACAGAAAGGATGTGGACAAATTTAGAAAGAGTCCAGCGGAGGGCAACAAAAATGATTAGGGGGCTGGGGCACATGACTTATGAGGAGAGACTGAAGGAACTAGGCTTATTTAGTCTACAGAAGAGAAGACTGAGGGGAGATTTGATAGCAACCTTCAACTACTTGAAGGGGTGCTCCAAAGAGGAGGGAGCTAGGCTGTTCTCGAGGGTGACAGAGGACAGAACAAGGAGCAATGGTTTCAAATTACAGCTGGGGAGGTCAAGGTTGGATATTAGGAAAAACTTTCTCACTAGGAGGATGGTGAAGCATTGGAATGGGCTATCTAGGGAGGTGGTAGACTCTCCATCTTTGGAGATTTTTAAGGCTCGGTTAGACAAAACCCTGGCTGGGATAATTTAGGGGGAGTGGTCCTGCTTTTCAGCAGGGGGTCGGACTAGATGACCTCGTGAGGTCCCTTCCAACCCTATTATTCTATGATTCTAAGTGCCATTCATGGCACTTGCTTAGTTCGAATTAGCGATCCCCATTGATTTCAATGTCCGGTTAGTTCAAACTAATTCGAACTAGTTAGTTCGAATTAACCCTTTAGTTTGAATACCCTATTTGAATTTATTAGTTCAAATTAAAGAAGCCCTTAATTCGGAACTAACTAAAGCCTAGTGTAGCCATGGCTTTAGTTAATTCGAATTAAGCCTCCTTAATTCAAACTAACTTGCCAGTGTAGACATAGCCCCAGAGTTTACAGTCTAAATGACAAGATAAGAGAGAGATGGAAGAAGCAGACGGGGCTGGGGAGGAGGAAAAGCCAGAGTAAGAAACTTGAAAACCCTTTCTAGGCTTCATTCAGCCTGTGGCTTTTTTTCTAGGCTGCTCCAGGATATCACATGGCTAAAATAATCATCAAACTCATTACATCTGTGGGTCATGTGGTCAACAATGACCCAATGGTTGGAAACAAGCTGAAGGTCATCTTTCTGGAGAACTACCGGGTGTCACTGGCTGAGAAGGGTAATGTGCCGCACAGAGCATGTTATAAGCTATGTGTGCCGTGTGCTCTGGAGGTGACTTCATTGCTGTTAGAATGAAGCAGCCATAATTTTAGATCCGCCTATCTAACTGGGAGCAGAGTTAAGATTTTTGTTTTTTTAAAGCCCCTCCCTAGAGCTTGTACCCTCTCTGCTGCTTATCTATAGACCCATGAGCCAAAGCAGGGCTGGCGGGTTAATGCTGTTCCCTTTCAGAGTGAGTGTGTGTGGGTATGTTCTGCTTTGTCACCTGAATTGACAAGCTAGTACTTCGTGTCTGTGTCTAGATATAGATTTTCTTGTAGCTGTAGCCGCGTTGCAGGAGCTCTTGAGAGAGAATTGAATCATCTAGAGCAAACTCTTTCTCGGGACCCAGCTGAAAAAAATCACGTATGCCCGCGACCCAACAATTACGTCTTTGAGCAATGCACTGCAGCCTTTTGGTGGTGATAGTAGGGGCATTGTGACCCAGGATCTGAGGGTCTGCCCCCCAATTCTGGGTCCCAACCTGTGATTTGAAACCCAGTTCTAGATCAGTGGTTTATCTTGAAACTGACATCTCTGGGCACACTGCGGCAGTAGAATAAACCAGCAACTCAAACTGCAAGAACGAGTCTCCTACACTCTAGCACCATACACTGTCGAAGCACTGCAGAGGAGAGCGGTCTCTTATGTAGAGTCCTCCAAGCAATCTGCAATCCTACCTGCTGTAAGTTTTTAATGCTGATTCAGGGATGAAGCAACAGCCAGAATTCCACTTGATCCTCCAAGTAGACCTATGCAGCCCTACACAGAACCAGTTTTAGCATCAAACCAGGTTTCCAAGGTTTGAAAATGTGTTCTGAA
Organism: Pelusios castaneus; assembly: GCA_007922175.1. Taxonomy (NCBI): domain Eukaryota; kingdom Metazoa; phylum Chordata; order Testudines; family Pelomedusidae; genus Pelusios; species Pelusios castaneus. The sequence goes on from ML685781.1 coordinate 17,439,071, forward strand.
GGATGGATTTAAAATATCCCTATAGATCAGGAAACGACAATAGGTTTGATGTCCTTCCAATGTCTTATTAAAGTTTGGGCCCAATCTGCAGCCTTTTAATCTTTAGCAAACTTTCTGATCAATGTAAATCCCTGGAACTGGGAGCCAGCACTGTACCAATTAACTCTTCGTTAAGAGGATGCTGCTCTTAAACCAGGCAGTGATGCCAAGGATGGATTCATGTTCAGACTTTAAATTGACCATCAATGGAATTAGGAATGAAGCCAGTAATTGTGAACCTTCTTCATGCGTTTTATTGGCAGTGATTCCAGCAACAGACTTGTCTGAACAGATTTCCACAGCTGGCACCGAAGCGTCTGGTACGGGAAACATGAAATTCATGCTGAACGGAGCCCTGACCATTGGTACCATGGATGGAGCAAACGTAGAAATGGCAGAGGAGGCTGGGGAAGAAAACTTGTTCATCTTTGGCATGAGGCTCCAGGATGTTGTGGAGCTGGACAGGAAAGGGTGAGGTTCTTGTATAGCATTACAGCAGTATTCATTGCACCTCTATTCAGCAGTGCTGAGGCCTCATTTGGAGAACTGTGTCCAGTTCTGAGCCCCTCACTACAGGAAGGGTGTGGACAAATAGGAGAGAGTCCAGTGGAGGTTAATGAAAGTGACTGGGGGGGGCTGGGGCACGTGACTTATGAGGAGAGGCTGAGGGAACCAGACTTGTTTAGCCTGAAGAAAAGAAGAGTCAGGAGGGATTTGATGGCTGCCTTCAACTACCCTGAAGGGGGGTTCCAGGGAGGATGGAGCTAGGCTGTTCTCAGTGGTGGCAGAGGACAGAACAAGGAGCAATGGTCTCAAGTTGCAGTGGGGAAGTCTAGGTTGGATATTGGGGGAAAAGCTTTTTCCCTAGGAGGGTGGTGAAGTGCTGGAATGGGCTTCCTAGGGAGGGGGGTGGGATCGCCATCATCTTGAGGTTTTTGAGGCCCATCTTGACAAAGCCCTTGCTGGGACGGTTCAGTTGAGGTTGGTCCTGCTTTGAGCAGGGGTTGGACTAGATGACCTCTTGAGGTCCCTTCCAACCCTAGTCTTCGATGATTCCATGAGAGAGCACTGTGGGGTTGGGGGGAGCAATGGACAGTCCCCTCGGCTGGGCCTTGATACAGAAGAGGCCTTGAAGAATCACACAGCTGGAAAGCATGTCTCTCTCTCACCAGCAGACGCTGGTCCAGTAAAAGGTAGGTAGAGGGGTGTGTGTGTGTGTGTGTGTGTGTGTGTGTGTGTGTGTGTGTGTGTCAGTCAAATCCCGGGCTCCATAAGCTACGATAACTCCGCAGATTTCAGCCTTTGAGCATCGACTGTCACTTTGTTTAGCAGCCCAGCCTTGGGCTATGTCTACACTCGTAAAGTTAAGTCGATTCTGTTAAGTCAACTTCACAGAGTGGCTACGCTTTAAGTCAACTTAAGTCGACCTTATTAAGTCGGCCTAACAGTAGACACAGCGGTCCATGCTGGCTTGACGTCGACTCAATAAGATCGACTTAGCGCTCTTCCCCGTCCACACTGGCTTGAAGTCAACTTAAGAAGTCAACTTAGGCTTAAGGCGACCTTCAGAGGTGGTGTTACTAAGTCGACTTAAGGAAGCGCTTAAGTCGACTTAGTAAAAGCCCAGTGTGGACGCGGCTTTGTGTAGGTTGACTTAAGTGTCCTTAAGTCGACCTAAGTTGCCAGTGTAGACGCCCCCTTGGAGTGTAGCTTTCCCAGGGTGGTTCCAAAGGACATTGCTGTAGTCCAGCCTCTAGGTGCATAGGCCTGGGTTGAGCTTGGAAGGAACAAAGCCATCAGGAAGTCGTGCAGCGTCTGACTACAGGTGGGAAGAGCTTCCGTTAAAGGGCTCTTGCATCCAAAGGACTCTAGCAGAGTCAGGTTCCAGAGAACCTGACTATGGAATTAACTCCAGCCGTGGGTATTTGCCATCAGGAGTCACGCGGCTGTGAAATGGTTATCACCAAGAGGCGACTGAAACGACTTATCTTCCCTCTCTGCATCTTAGGTACAATGCTCAGGAATACTACGACAAGCTTCCCGAACTCAAGCAGGCCATCGATCAGATCAAGAGTGGCTTCTTCTCTCCAAAGCAGCCTGACCTGTTCAAAGACGTGACCAACATGCTCCTGCACCACGACCGGTAGGAACCACCTCTGAAATGCTCACCAGGCTGTGGGAAGCAGCTTCGTGCTGTTGGGTTCAAAATGCCTCAGTTCCCTGCCCCCAAGTTCAGATCACAGCGGGGTCCATTTAGGTCTTCGTCGTTCCAAGGATGTGTTTGTATCTTTCAGATGGGGCCTCAGGCGCTGAAGTGCGCGGTCGCTTCCCTTTATTCCATGGCGCTTAGCAGCAGGGTTTACTATCCTGTCTTAAGCCAAGACTTCTGGGAGGAAGGTGAAACTGATTATAGGGCCCACAGACGTTCTCCATGGGCCTTGCGCTTTACTAGGCCTTCCTGAACGGGAGAGCCTGTATTTCTCCTATAACATAAACAGTAACCAGGGTATCACACGCTGCTCTTCCCCTACCTCAGCCCACAAGGGTGGGAGTTTCTCTCGCAGTGCGTGGAGTAAAAGTTGTCTGGGAGAGGATGCCCTTCCGATTGATGTAGGCAGCTTCTTCTGAAGTTGTGGGTGCTCCGGCAATACATGTTAGTTTCCATGACATCTTATCTTCGCTGGACCATTGCCTTGGCTGGTTTATATTACCCTTCTTTCCACTGACAGCTGGATACAGGCTAGGATCAGGGCTTCGTTCTAAGCAAACAGGAATCAAAGGCTTGCAAACAGGTCACGAATTGGTGTTTGGGTGAAGTATTTTCCCATTTGTGCTTTTAATTCTCAGCTCTAACCAGTGTGCACTGATGACTAACCTGAAACAGAAAACTAAAATGCTCAGTGACGTGCGCTTTTTTCTTTGCTCCAATAGGTTTAAAGTATTTGCAGATTATGAGGCATATGTCAAATGCCAGGAGAAAGTCAGCCAGCTGTATATGGTAAGAACGGGGCAGGGAGCAATCCTGGGGGGGGCCAGAATGGGACCCTAAGTACACAGTGGCTTTGGGGATTTATTCCTTAGTCTAAGTTAGAGCAGCCAGAAGGCTGCTCTTAACTTGTGCCAAGGGCCTGTATGTTCTGTAACAGCCTCTAGAAGGGGAGAGGCCACTACAGGGATTTACCAGAACCACCTTCAGGGGATTTACCGGAGCAGCCTTTCCCCACTGGCGTGGGTGGGGAAGATCATATTGACCTGCAGTGACTTACCAGTTACTACTTGAATATGATGGAATGAGTCGTTGTTCTCTGAGAGCAGCGAGATTCTTTGGAGTTTAACAGCTGCTAGTGATCCGATTTCTGCCTGGCACACCTGTCCCCTTCTCGGGGAGGGAGAGTTAAAACTCACCGTCTGTGAGAGGCTGGAGCCTGCGTCTCCTCTGCAAACTGCTTGCTGGACTCTCCATCAGCAAAACTGTATTGGAGCCAGTTCAGAAACGACTCTTCAAAAGACTGGCAGCCTTCGGTCCGCATTAAAGCAGTGTGCACGCTGCTCAGGACCAATCAATCTCAGTTACACTATAAACTTAAATAGGAAAGTGACGTTCAGGAGCATTTTTGCTGAAATGGGATGGCTGACTGTCCCAGCTGTACCTCTCCCAAATGCTGGCCTACAAGTCTTTCTAAACTCACCCTTCCTCACACTCAGACACTCTCTCTGGTGGGGCATGGTAATACTGGTCTTCCCTTCAGGGCTGGTCTTTAACTGGACTCTAGGGGTACGTCCACACTGGAGCGTTAGGTCGACTTAAGGAAGGTTAAATCAACCTACAGACCGCTGCATCCACACCGGGCACTTATTAAGTCCACTTCAGCGCTTCCTTAAGTCGACTAAATAACACCACCTCTGAAGGTCGACCTAAGGCTTAAATCGACCTTATTAAGTTGGCTTAGGCCAGTGTGGATGGGGGATAGCCCTTAGTTGACCTAATTGGCCTCCAGGCCCCCTCACAGAGTTCCTGGCCACTCCTCCCTCAACCTAGCACCTGCTGGTGTGGACAGTGCTGTGGAGTCTCTACGTCAACTTAACAAGGTCAACTTCAAGTCGACTTATCAGAGCCTCCACTTATCAGAGCCTAGACGGGATTTTGCTGAGTCTTTTCGCAGCTAGGTAAAACAGATGACTCCATTGACAAGCACTTTATGTCTATTCACGTTGTGTGGTCGGGTCTATTTTCAGAATGCGAAAGAGTGGACCAAAATGGTCATTAGAAACATAGCTGCCTCGGGGAAGTTCTCCAGTGACAGGACCATCAAGGAATACGCCCGGGACATCTGGAACGTGGAGCCTTCTGACCTGAAGATTCCACCTCCGAACGAACCACGGGACGTGGCTGATGACAAGACACCCAACGATGCAATGGAAAAGCCGAAGCTGAAGCTGTAGTTTGGAGATGATTCGGCTGTGTAAGCTGTCCCTGGTATGGATGTGGTGTAAGCAGCATAACACACACACATTTCCATAACGGTTTAACACACATCTTTAATTGGCCTTCCTCAGACCTCCTTCTAGAAACCTGCATGTTAGAATATATTTGCTTGTAGTAGGTGCTGGAATAAAAGTGCCAACTGAAATAGCAAGTGCCTGCCGTGGTGTTTACTTAAGCCGGAAGTTAGAACCTGGGCTTGCTTGTGTAGACTCATCCAGGGTATTTTATGGTACAAAATGATTTGAATCGTCCTGTGTACCTGGCCTCAAGTTGGATGTTGCATGAACTGTCACAAGGAAAGCAGGGTGAAGGGGGACTGGCAGCTGGTAGGGTGGTGATCAGTTGTTCTGTATTCAGGGGACATGAACAAGTCTCCATAGGTGTAACCAGGAACAAGGGTGATTTTGCTTCTGTGTATTAGGAAAGAGACCTAAACCTCCCTTCCTTAAGCTAGGGGTGGGTAATATTCACAGGTGGGGGCTGGGGGGAGCTGGCCCTGGGCGGCACAGCACCAGTCAGGGGGCAGAAGACAGTGGCATGACACAGCAAGAGTTTCTGGCGCCTGGGGGCCAAGCCCACATTAGTGTCCCCCCAGCACCCCACATCCCCCCATGCCTTGCAGACCTCCCTGGGTGAGGTAGGAGCTGTCCCAGCATAACAGGGCGGGGGGTTGGAGACTCAGACTTAAGGTCAGAAGGGACCAGTACGATCATCTAGTCTGACCACCTGCAAAACCTTCCCCACCCATTCCAGCAATAGGCCACCAACCTATGACTGAGTTATTTACCTCCTTAAATCAGGATTTAAGGACTTTAAGATACAGAGAATTCACCGGTAGGTGAGCCATGCCCTGTGCTACAGAGGAAGGCGAAAACCCCCCAGAGCCCAGCCCAATCAGCCCTGGGGGAAAATTCCTTCCCGACCCCAAATATGGCGATCAGTTAAACCCTGAGCACATGGGCAAGTCTCAACAGCCAGTTACCCAAGAAACAATTCTCGGTAATAACTCAGAACCCACCCCATGTACTCTCCCCTCTTAGGCCACTTGTAAATCCACCACACGTAGCCAAATATCAGTCAATTTCCAAAATAGGGTAATCATACCATCCCCTCCATACATTTATTAAGCTCAGTTTTAAAAGCAGTTATGGTTTTTGTCCCCACAACTCCCCATGGAAGGCTATTCCAGACCTTTACTCCTCTAATGGGCTGTGTCTACACTTGCTAATTTAAGTTGACTTAACTAAGTTGACTTAGTGTGTCTACACTTAAAATTAAAGTCGACTTAAAGGGGAACTTAAAGTCGACCTAGAGCGTCTGCACTGGATGCTCTAGATTGACTTTGTGGGGGGAGGGCAGGCAGGTCCATGATGGCAGGGGGGGCACCCCTTGTGTGCAGGGTGTGTGGAGACAGTGGTTGTAATGTTAAGGAAGCTCCCACCTACAATGGGTCAAAGGGAGAAACCTGTTGAGCCATGAAGGAGACAATGGTTGTTCACACCCTCCTGTCTAAGGCATTCCTCCAGAATGACACAAGTTAAAGTATAGATATAACACCAAATTCCTAACTAAACTAACTTCTAATCCAAATACAATTCCTAGACAAACTATATAATCATTCCCAGCAAATTACTACCTTTCTATTGATACCAAACATGACATAGTTCCTATGGATTATAGCATTTATGAGATATCCATAGAAAATATCATAAATGCTTCCCTAAATCCAGACAGCATCACACAGGGCTCGGCCCTGCCCTTAGGGGGGCATGCCAAGCTCCCCCTGTGCCCCCCCCCACAGGGAGGGCATTGGTGTAGTCCTGGGGTAGCCCTAAGTCGACTTAGGGCTACCCCACGTCTACACTGGCTTAATTCGACTTTAAAAAGTTGAATTAAGCCTTAAGTCTAGTGGAAAGGAGGTTTAATAAAGTCGACTTAATTTTCATTGTCGCCTTTATTTTCCTTAAGTCGACTTAAGCAAGCTGCTTAAGTTGACTTAAGGAAACTGTAGTGTAGACGCAGGGTAAATTAAGTGTAGACGCAGCCTTGGTTAGAAACCTGCATCTAATTTCAAGCCTAAAATTCTTGGACAGTTTATAACCATTTGTTCTGGTGTCCACATTGGTGCTGTACTCAAATAATTCCTCTCCCTCCCTGATGTTAATCCCTCTGATGTATTTATAGAGAGCAATCATATCCCCCCTCAGCCTTCTTTTGGTTAGGCTAACCAAGCCAAGCTTCTTGAGTCTCCACTCATAGGGCAGGTTTTCCACTCCACAGACCATCCTTGTAGCCCTTCTCTGCACCTGTTCCAATTTGAATTCATCCTGTTTAAACATTGGGGACCAGAACTGCACACAATATTCCAGATGGGGTCTCACCAGTGCCTTGTACAGCGGCACTAACACCTCCCTGTCTCTACTTGAAATACCTCTCCTGATACATCCTAGAACCGCATTAGCTTTCTTCACGGCCACATCACGTTGGGAGCTAATAGTCATCCTATGGTGAGGTGCTTCTCTGTTCTCTCTTCCCGGCCGGGCCCCCATGGCCCTCCCCTCCACATGCCGCACCACAAGCAGTATCAAGATAGCTGAGCCGGGGGGGGGGGGGGGGGGGGCCCCCCCCCCCCCCCCCCCCCGCCCCCCCGCCCCCCCCGGCGCCCCCCCCCGCGTGCGGGCCCCCCCCCCCCCCCCCCCCCCCCCCCCAGGTTCCAGCCAGCCCTTAGCCTGTGCCCCCCACCCCAGGAATTGCCCCAGCTCCCTCCCACCCTCCCAATGCAGTGCTGTGCTGTGAATTGTCCAGCCAGCTACAGCAGGGACTGTGGAAGCTGGGGCCGGGGTCCCCTACGTTCAGCTCTAGTAGGGGGCTGGAAGAGGGTCTCAGCCCCACCTGCTTCCCCCCCCACTCCTCAGTGCAGCCTCAGCAGGAGCAGGGCCATTGCCTCACATCCTGCAGGTTCAAGGGCCCCACACTGTCCATTGGGGGGGGGCGCCCCCCCGCAGGCCATGCAGCCCACGCACTCCCCCCAGCCCCAGCTGCCAAAGGCCAGGCCCAGAGGGGGAGCAGTGCCCAGCCCACCCAGGGGCAAAGTGGGAGCTGGTCCACAGCTGGCTCCCCATGGTGGGGGGCCTCAGGTTCATGGCTGGGGCCAACTGCTGCTGGCTGCAGCCACCTAGGCTGATTGGCCCTGGGCCTCCTCCCCCCCAGGACAGCTGAGCAGGAGGGCTGGGGCAGCCTGTTCTAGGGGATCCAGTTTGCCCTGCACTCACACCTTTGCTGGGTCCCAGCCACCTCCTTCCTTATTTACTCTTACTGCCCCTCACTCCGGCCTTTTTAATGGGTCTGCTCCAGCTGCAGCCACTCACCCAGCACCCCAGGAGGTGATCAGCATCAGAGCCACCTTCACTTTTCCTGCACAGGGCCTGTGCTGGGCTCCCTTTTGCTGTAGACCGGGCAGCTGAGCACCCCCAGAAAGGGAACCTTCCCCTAGTAGGACCCAGGAGGCAGCACCCCACTGGCTCTGCTGTTCTGTGCAGGGCCCATTGAGCCTGGATGACACCACCCACGCCCACCTGGCTCTGCTGGGGGACTGCCAGCTCTGTGTCTTACAGAGCTTCCTGCCTTGCTCCTCCTGCCGCTTGTGAAGGTCCAGGCTGGCTGGAGCAGGAGCAGGTTCTCCATTCAGGGGCCAGCTGCTGCTGAAGTTGGGGTGGAAGGAAGGGGAAGGTAGGGAACAGGGGCCCCAGTTTGCATGCCCTGGGATTAAGCCCCTTACTTTGTTTTCTGCCATCAGAGTACAGACAGCCAATGGCTCAGGGCAGGTTACAGCAGTGTCAGGTTCTCCAGCTCATCTCTAGCCCCAGGAGGCTGTTAGACCCCAGTAGAGCCCAGTGAACAGTGGTGTGCAGACCTGGCCCCTCTCCTACACTGAGGCCTCACTGGTGTGATGTTGGTCATGTAAAAACAGCCAGAGGACAGTGCTCTAGGACTCTTCTTGTTGCTGTGAAGAGACGAACGTGGCTAACGCCGTGGGCTATGGATCATGGTATCATTTTACTACCATCCACGCCAGAGTCACCACCCCACTTGCTGGATCACGACTGCAGAGGAGGAATAAAGTGCTGAATGGAGCCAGCCTGCAACTAAGGTGCTGCAGGGAGGCCCTGTCTAGGGTGTGGGGCTTTCAGTACAGAGTAGTGATGAGATGAACCCTGTTACAGCTCCTATATGTGATGTTCTGGGAAAACAGCCACAGTTAAGTTCCTTTTTCACTTCCAAAACAGCTCCATTAATGGACAAGCAGCTTGTGGAAGAAAAGAGCTTAAGGTGTAAAATAACTTGTTTACCCTAACCCTGTATGGTGCAGAGCAGGGTAAGTTCTGGCACCCAGGAGCAGAATGAGACTGCACTTGTGTCCTCATCCACCCTCATCTTCTGATCAAGTCAAAGTGAACCCAACTCTGGTTTAGAGGGGTTTTATTCAGCAGGAAACATCTCTTCTGTGACGCGGCCTGAAGTGTCCACGGGCGCTGGACCGACAGGGCTGGAGTGGGCATCACTTGACACTCTTCAGAAAGTCTCTGCAAAAAAAAAAAAAAAAAAAAAAACACTAACATTCAACCAGTCCTTTCTGTGTGAGCTACTGGATACATCTTCAATATGCATCTCACCCCTGAAAAGTGACAGAACAGACGAGACCCGCAGAGCCAGCATCAATTAATACCAGGCTGGGGCTACAGGCTACTGCTGAGAACAGCTGTGGGGAGTGCTCCAGTAATCTAAGCTGGTGTGTTACCCTCAGCAGGTACGTGCGACGGCCCCATGCGAGAGGGGGGAGAAGTTGTGCAAGGGTGGATGTGAGTTACTGCATTCTCATAGCAAGTCTTTCAGCAGCAGCTTTTTAAAATGGGACGTTAAACTCCAGCCACGCTGGACGTCAGGCGAGGAGAGGAGTGCAGGCTGATGTGCAAAGCCCTCCGCTCCAGCTGCCATACAGCCAGGGTCAGTTGTCCAGCCCTAGTCTGACCTCTGAACACAACTGGGGTTTTCCAGCTGCGTAGCGTGCACTCTAGTGGTCTGTACCTAACAGGCCCAGCTGGCTTGAGCCAGGAGGTGTTGAGTGACAGGAAGGGGGCACAGCCAGCTGGTACAGGTGGAACACATGGAGCTGGCCCATACGCCCAGCTATGGTTCAGTAGAGTGAGGAACATGGGCACTAATCTTACACAGGGAAGCCAGAGGCCTCTGCCCTGCAGAGAGGCCGGGACCTACACCACAGCGGAGAAAAGCGACAGATCCAGGGCCTAGCCAAAGCCCGGACCAGGAATGTGTGTTTTCAGGGCATCTTTTCCTGCAACTTTGACAGAGGAGACAGCAGCATCAGCCCCCGTGGTGGAAAGGAGAAACATCAGCCAGGGGACAAGGGCCTGGCTCAGCCCCAGTCCACCACACTCCTCCTGCACTGCCCCATCCTTCCCTAGCCCCCCAGGATCGCTGTGGCCAGGGCTGCAGGGTTCATTACCACGACGGGCAGAGCTGTGAGCACCTGGGCCAGCTGCGTGCTTCCCCTAGGCCCTCCCCGGTGAGGTGTCTGTCTCCAACCGTTCGTTTGGTGCTTGGAGACTAATTGCCCAGCCCTGGAGGAAGCTGCTTTGTACACAAGCTTATTTAACACCCGCTGAGCCAGGGGCCGGCCTCACTCACTGCACGATGGTGGGAAGTGCTGGATGCAGACAGATGTTTTCGTGGGCCAAGCCCAGCTCCTCAGGAAAGGCCACAAGCTTCACCTTGTCTTTGTTCTCATAGGAGTCGAGTGCGATCTCGAACAGCTAGACGTGGAGAGACGGCAGCTCAGCTACGGGAGACGGTGAATCCCAAGAGCTTCTCTTCCTGGAGGTGGGTTCCAGGACCCCCACCAGAGCATGTCGCTCATCCATGGAGTGCACAACACCCCTGGAACCTCGGGCAGGGCTCTCATCTCCAGCTCAGAGGGGCAGAGGCCAGGGATCAGTCACATCCGTTGCCCTGAATCGGTCCCCTGTGTAAGTCCAGCACTTTCTCCCCTAGATCTGCTTCTCTTAACTGCCCCCCCTGGGTCATGCAGACAGGGGGCAAGTTCTCATTTCTTCCCCCAAACTATCTCCTAGCAAAGGGTGAGGCGAGAACCGCATGAAAGGCACCGACGAGTGTTTTTTAGCACTGAAATTGCTTCCTTTTACTGTCCCCCACAAGCTTGCTCTGGCTGCTCTCCATTGAGGGATCCTTTAACCCCTTCCCATCAAATCCGTCCACTCCCACTTCCATTTACAGCAGCGGTGTTCACAGAGCACCACTAACGCAGGGCATGCGGGCTTTTGGAACAGGGCTGGGACATCAGGCTCAAGTTTCCAGACTTGATTGCTTCAGACTTTGCCTTTTCCCCCAACCCCATCGCATCACCAGGGCCTGTCTGCAAGTACCTCAAGAGACGCATACGTAAGCTCATGAAGTGTTTGGGGCGAAGGGGAATATCAAACAAACAGAGGGGAGGGGGAGGCAGAACAGAAGATTTTTCTATAGCCACGAAATAAGCCACCAGTTCCAAAACTGGGGGTCATGACCCAAGCGGGGATCACAGCAACCCTGAGTGCAAAGGAAGCCATTTTACAAAGTGACTTCTCCCCAGAGCGTGGCCTCGCACACCACAGGCACACGGTCACACTGCACAGGGGCTGCTAGTTTGATCTACAAGACGGCATCCTCCATGCAGCACAACACCAAACGCGAGTTCACAAGGATGCCATTCTGTACAGCGAAACAGCATCCTGCTTGCAGCGTGACATCGCACGTGCACACGCACACACGTGTGAGTTCACAAGGATGCCATTCTGTACAGCGAAACAGCATCCTGCTTGCAGCATGACACCGCACATGCACACGCACACGTGTGAGTTCACGAGGATGCCATTCTGTACAGCGAAACAGCAACCTGCTTGCAGCGTGACCGTGCACGTACAGTTTGTGCAGTCACACTGCGCAGGGCACCATTCAAATGGCGGCTTCCATGCTGTCTGGGGTTGCGGGCAAACACTCCCTGGAGATCAAGGGTTTGGGACTCACTGAAATCAGCCAGAGGTCTTTCAGCACAGGGGAGACAGTTACTCAATTCTGAGAGAGCCCGGCTGCCCATCACCACATGCCGGCTGGCTCGCAGTGCACCACCCAGCCCTGGCTAGCAGTCAAGATCAGACAGACAGTCTCCTCTGAGCTAGCCGCTACCTAGGCAGGCAGACTCACTCCACAAGGTTGGCTGTGAGCACAGCTGTTCGGGCCCTGGGTGTTCCTGGGTTGGCGCGTGCAGCAGAGGGAAGGGGAGAGCCGGGGGTCCAGGATACTTTTAAGCCTCCCCCGCAGAACATCCCAGCTACGTGCAGGGGGATCTTTACACACAGTTAAATACAGCCCTGGGGAAGGCCCTCGGGCCCATTTGGAGCAGCTTACAAAGGAACCTCTTCTACAATCGATAAGTACGATGCCGCTAACGGTATCAGGGCCTGTTTGCAAAAGAGAACAGGTTCCTTCGGCTTCACCTTTCCCCAGTTACCCGGCCGCACAAAGGTGGGAGAGCTGGCTTCAGTGACGGGGAAAAGTTACCTTTCGCCCCATGTGGACAGGCACGATGTAGTCATCTTCCGAATGCAAAATCAAGAGGGGACTTGACAGCACTTTAATGCTAAGAAAAAAACCCGTAGGTTAAAGAAATATGCGGCTCCTGGTTATTTAACCGAGTACTTACTAAGAGAGCCTAGGGGGAGGATTAAGGTCTGTTAGCTGCAGTACTGCTTTGAGGGCTCCTCTCCCAGGCCAGAGGGCTGTATGATTCAGTTGACATTTTGTCCCCTTCCAATGTAAGAGGAGAACGCACCGGGTTTATAAGGCGGACAGGAGCAGCTGCACAAGGAGCCGAGACACATCTGATGGGAAAAATCAGTTTCCGCGTGCAGGGTAAGTACTTCAACTGGCCTTTCCTACTAACGCAACCACTGGTTTAAAACAAACCGTTTCCATTCCAGGCTGCTCAGGCACGTGAACAGGGATGATGCTCTAAGCCACGGCTGCAGGGTGCCCACTCCGCCAGAGCGGCCCGTTTCAAAGCACACTAGGGAACTGTGGAAGTGCTAGCGGGCAGGAGATTTGCACCCCTGCTTGCCACCGATTAAGCGTTGACTTCGCTAAAGCCTTAGTATCAACTAACGCAGCGTCATCTCCCTATTTCTATTTTCCAAGGCTTGTGTCCCACCTAGGAGAGCCGGGCAAGTTTTAGGGGGAATGCGATTCTGGGCGAAGGGGACGGATTTCATGGGCATGCAATTGCAGAACAGACAGCCTAGACGCCTTATTTTATGTGGTGTCTCATGTGAACTACACCCCTAAATGAGGTAGGCCAATACTAATGGGGATAAGCAACAGGAGAAGGGAAGAGCTGCGTCTAAGTCAGAGGAGAGCGGATGAGGCAGAGACGTGAAGGTGACTCCTGGCTGCGGAGAAGGCTTTAGCACCAGTTGGGGCAGAGCTGGCCCCACAGTGAGCAGAGGGGTGGGTGCCCTTCTGCCTTACACCCACACTGCGCAATCTGCTGCACTGTTTGACTGTGAGGGAGCAGAGATAAGCGAGGGCTGACGGGACAGAAGTTGTCTGAACAGCGAGTCGTTCGGTAGGCAATTAAAGCACACAATCTAGCAGAGAGAAGTCCCTCAGAAGCCCAGTTACAGATACGAGCTATTGTCTATGGGAAAAGAAATAGCTGACCGCGTTGCATGAAAGAGCAACTTCCAAGCGGCTGAGTCTCTCAGTACAGCCAGACTCCAATTCCTACACCGCCCAGAAAACCTAACACCGAACAGGACAGTAGCCGCAGGCCCAGCAAGGTGATGAAGATTCATGCTTCAAAACAGTTTAGGTCCAGAAATGTTACTCACTTTTCATCATTACAGAAAAACATGTCGCCTAATGCCATCGTGTCTAGGATTAGGTACTCAAATCCTGGGAATTTCCGGTAGATCTGTTAAAGAGGAAGGGAAAGTTCAGTGCAACGCACAGCCTTTAAGGACATGACTTTATAAAGACTGTTTTGAAGGCCTCACGTCACAAAACACTCAAAGCTCAGATGCTTTCAGAGGGTCCATCTTTTCCACACCCCCCAGCACTATGTCTCACTACCCTTGTCTGGCTCTTGGGGCACTGGGAGGGGACAGGAACCCCACCACATTATGCATGCTGCTTTTGGGGGGCCATCATGGGTGCCTGGCCTGCTCTCCAACCCCCATTACTACCAAGGTTTGGGAGTCTCCTGCCATCCAGCCACCAGCTTCCATTTCTAGTAGTCTTAGTCTCGATTCATATAGAATTTGCACATGACTATGCCCCATCAAAATCTGGGGGAGACCAGCACATTTTCAGCTAGATCCTCCATGTCCTGGTGCACGAGAGGCGAGTTGGGTGGTTTCACAGGTCCCAAAAGGCAGCTGTAACACATTGATCCAGACTAGCCAAGAAGCAGTTCATTCCCTGTAACTAGAACAGCCTGTTTTACAGTGTTTGTCTCAACAGCTTGCATGTTGACAAGTTCCAAAGGGGGAGCCGTGTTAGTCTAGGTCAGCCAGACAAGGAGTCCTGGGGCACTTTTAAAGACTAAAATGTATTTATCGCCTGAGCTTTCGTGGGAGAAAATCCCACTTTGTCAGGTGCTTTGAAGATGGGAAACTTACAGAATGGGAGGAAATGTATGACGCAGGATCAGGTCAGGCTGTAACAGCAAATCAGAATAGAGGTTGGGATTCAAACACTGGGGAACAGCACAGAGTAAGGTCAGGTCAAATCACCTGTTGTAATAAGAAAATCGGTTGTCCCTATTTAACCCTGAGGCAATGGAGTCAAATTTACCTACAAGTTCCAGTTCTGCAGTTTCTCTTTGAAGCTGCAATTTGTTATTCATTTGTTTGAGCACAGCTATTAAGTAGTCAAGGGAGTGAGCAGGGAGATTGAAGTGTTCCTCTACAGGTTTTGCAGTGTTGCAATTTCTGATGTCAGATTTGTGTGCATTTATTCTTTGGTGCAGAGACTGTCCTGTCTGTCAAATATATAAGGCAGAGGGGCATTTCCGGCACATGATGGCATAAATCACATTGGTGGACAAGCAGGTGAATGAGCCCTTGATCGAGTAGGTGGCTTGATTAGGTCCCGTGATGGTGTCTTTTGTATACCGATGAGGGCCAAGTTGGCAGCGTGGTCTATTGCAGGGATATGTTCCTGCTTTAATGTTTCTGTTTGATCTGTAGTTGATGGTGAGTATCCGTTTAAGGTTGGGGGGCTGTCTGTAAGCGAGAAGAGGTCTGTCTCCATTGCCTCATGATTAAACAGGGATTATGGATTTTATTCTCATTACAACAGGTGATTTGACCTCATCTTCCTCTATGTGCTGTTCCCAGTGTTTGAATCCCAGCACCTATTCTGATTTGCTGTTACTGCCTGACCCGATCCTGTGTCATACATTTCCTCCCACTCTGCAAGTTTCCCATCTTCAAAGTGTCTGAGGAAGTGGGATCTTCTCCCACGAAAGCTCATGCGATAAGTAAACGTGTTAGTCTTTAAAGCTGCCCCAGGACTCCTTATTTGTCTCAACAGCATCTGCTTTTTAGCTCAGGGATGCAAGAGGGGCACCTGAGATGGCTGCCATAGAGTCTCAGCATTGTCTGAATGCCTATTCTAGCCCAGCTGACCATGCCTTAGGGTTGTTAGGTGAATCCGTAAGAAGCTTCTGCAAGTGTTAGATTGTCCTTGAGGGGAACCAGAACAAGTGGATGGTTGGGGGGGGGGGGGGGAAAGCTGAGTCAAACTCTCACAAGGGGCAGAAACCAGGTATTTTTCTTGCCTTCCTAGCTCAGGCTTTCGATGGAGCTCCTCTGATTGCACCATGAGCACTGGTCTGCTTGACAAGCCAGAGCTCACACCCCACCGGCCTTTGTCTCATGAAAGCCACGTTCCACCTTCTTCCCCCAGCAGAACTGAGAGAAATGAGGGAATCTCAATGCAGACTGCCCCAGCCAGGCCACGGCAGTCAGCAAACAGCTGTGCCAAAACTGGCTCTGTGCTACAGCATCTGGCTCAGCTAACGAACATGCCGGAATAATTGGGTGTTGAGGGTGGCTAAAGGGGGAGCCAATAGCCACAACGCAGAGCTGTTGCTGGGTGTTAGACTGAGCCTGTTTGGGTCACCAGGCTTTTCCAAAGCAGACAAGTGATGTTATTAAGAGACTAATCCAGGCACGTTTTCTCCTAAGCGCGGCGCTTCCCAGCCTGCGGGGTCTTTCAGAGTGGCCTGCCGTTCTCTTCCCACTGGCTGGGGAAGGGAGCTGCCCCAAAGGACCCCCCTGGAGAGCATTTCTGTGGGGCTACAAGGCCAGCGCAGGCTCCCTACTGCAGCCAAGGGGATGGGAGATCAGAGAGGAGGCAGCCTCCTCCCTGAGCTCATCTGGCTGCAGTGGGGACTGCTGGTCCTTCAGGAGTATAAAATTAGTATCTGTGGCCGTGAAGCCAAAGAGGTCAGAAACCAGTTTTCGGATCTGTTTCAGCTTAATCCTGATTTTCACTGAGCATCGTGCTGAGCTCTGCACTCAAAGGAGGGGGCTTCCATCCACACCACATGGCAAACGAGCTGTCCCCAGGCTTGCCTGCATCTGGAGATGAGGCAGACATCGACCACGCCAGATTCTGAGCCCGGGCTTTGCAAGCCAGGCCCCTCTCAGCCTCCTTTCCACCCTGCTGGCGTGGGAGCCCATCTTTACAGTCAGGAGACCCGGTGTAGCTCGGGACAGTCTGTCGTTTTGCAGGGCTGGGCCTACACCGCCCATACACGCAGCTTTTTCACTAGAGTCAAACTGAGCACAAAACAGAACTCGCACCACCCAGAGCAAGTATTGAAACCTGCCATTGCTCCTGCTCTGTAGGGCCGACCAGCACGTGCTGTTTCTTCAACGCTGCCGACAGCTGTGTCAACAAGGCTGCGTCTACACTTGTAGAGTTAAGTCAAGTTAGCATGTCCACACCTAAATTTTAAGTCGATTTAGGGGGGACCCTACAAAGTTGTCCTAGAGCGTCCACACTGGACACCTAGGTCAACTTCTAGGGGCTAGGGGGACCTGGGAGTGGTCCACAGAGGCAGGGGGGCACCCCTTGCCAAGTGCCAGGGGGCTCAGCCTTTGCCCCATTGTACCTGGGTGCAATGGGGCAAAGGGGGACAGGGACCCTGGCAGGGCATAGGGGCAGGGTGAGCCCTGCCCTTTGGGGGGCATGCCAGGCTCTCCCTGTGCCACCCCCCTGGCAGGGAGGGCAGTGGGGGAATCCTGGAGAGCACTAAGTCGACTTAGGGCTACTCCAGGTCTACATTGGCTTAAGTCGACTTTCTAAAGTCAACTTTAAACGAGGTTTAAAAGAGTCGACTTATTTTCCTTAAGTTGACAAGCAGCTGCTTAAGTCGACTTAAGGAAAGTCGAGTGTAGACACACAGTAAATTAAGGTCGACTTAAGCAAGTTTAAGTCTACAATTTACAAGTGTAGACGCACCCAATGGGCTTTCCCCCCCTCCCCACAGCTGAGACGTTCACTCTCCGTTTTAAGTTGCACCAAGCTTGGGCTCCGTTTTACACGCCGCCTGCTGCTACAGCTCTCAACCAAAAGACGTTAACAGGCCGCTGACCATTTCCCCTTCCTAAACAGACACTAGTTCCGTGATCTGCAGGCCAAGGACCCCGCAAGCTGTCGAATAACGCACCATCACAGCAGGTTTAGCAAGCATGCTGCCCAAGACTCATTTCATCCTAGCTGTAGCTTATTACTGACAGACCTTCACAGACAGGCAACCTGCCGTTGCTCAGCATGGGTTAATAACCAGGACCTACACCACCCCAGGTGTCAGACATCCAAATAACGCTTCCTTCCAGTCCCACCAGACAGCAAGGGTGGATTAACCACGCACTGCTTGGAAAGATCTCAGTAGCAACCTGCGCTGGCTTTCCCTCTAGAGCTGTGCTAGGATACAGAGCACATGCAGGGCCTTACTTTTGTAAGAGGGATGTTTGCCGCCGCTTCCCGGATGTTGGTGTAGGGAGATTCCAGAACGATCAAATCAACCTGGGTTCCTTGGAAACAGGAAGGAGACCTGAAACTAGAGTCCACTAAGCTAGCGACCACTCAACATCACACCACCTCCCACCAGCGCCTCTCTTCCTGCCCCCAAAACCAGGCATGATTTAGCAAGTCAGGCATATGAAAGCCAGGTGTTCTCATATGCTGAACATCTGTATTACTCCCCATCCTCCCCTCCCCACACACTCCCAGCAAAGAGAGGAGATGAGAAAGTCCTTTGTCATCATTATTCACATCGCAGCAACTGGAATGGGCTCCGGTTCAAACGCAATCCGCTGAATATTTAGAAAATTAAAGAGGCTGGAAACAACTTCAAGTTGCTGCAATTTCTAGATCTCCCCTGCCTGTCACACGGACTGTGCCAAGGAAGTAGAAAGTGGCTACCAACTCCACTCCCGGTGAAGAGAAGTCCCCAACTGGGGCAGAATCCACTCCTAAGGCACCCACCCCTGCATCCTCCCAGCACCGGAGAAATGCCGGAAGCACAGCACAGTCCAGCCAGTCTCGGCTGAGCCCAGCCGGTGTGGCGTAGACCAGCCCACAGGTTGCTCCACGTTTGCCCAGGCCCACCAGATGTTGTGGCTGACTTCTCCTCCTCCCAGCTTCACCCCACCGACGGTCTAAGCCCACGATTACCAGCACTCTAGAGTTACCTCTCTCCTCAAGCAGTTTTCTTGCAAGATTTGTTGCAACTCTGGAAGAAAAAGAGACGTCAGTCAGCGAACATGGGGGGCAGTGCCTTTGAAAGGGAGGTGTCTAGAGCAAAGCCAGAACCAGCCACTTGGCCACCTGCATAACACAGGCCACAGGACTCGCCTGAATCCATTCCTGCTCCAGATCCATTAGCTGGGGTGAAATGGATCTTGAGAGAAGTGTTTCCAGGGACGGTAGATCTAGCACAACCCTTGGCAAGTTGTTCCAGTGGTTAGTTACTCTCACGGTTAAGAATTTGCACCTTATTTCTAGTCTAGTTTCTCTACTTCAGCTTCCAGCCACTGGCACGCTCCCCATCAGATTTCTGTTCCCCATTTAGTTACTTTTAGATGACTCAAGACAGCCCTTAGCCTTCTCTTCATTAAGTTAGGCACCTTGAGTCTATCACTAAGGTGCATTTTCCCCATGCCTTTAATTATTCTTGTGGGTCTTCTCTGAACCCTGTCCAATTCTGAATTGTGGCCACCAGAGCTGGAAACCATATTTCAGCAGCAGTCGCATCAGTGCCAAATAGAGACGTAAATAACCCACTACTCCTGCTCAAGATTCCCGCTGTTTACACATCTAGAGATTGGGCCCAGTATTTTACTGGGGACTAACATTTAGCTGCACATCCACCATGAGCCCCAAGTCTTTCCGAGTGCCCAGGACAGCCTGCCCCATCCTGTTCCTCGATAGAAGGACTTCACATTTGAAACACATTGCTTGCTTATGCCCAATGTATCCAGAGAGCTCTGCATCAGTGACCTGTACTCTATCATTTATCCCTCCTCCAACCTTTACCGGTAATTTTCTTTCCTGCCAGATCATTGATAAATAGGGTCAAAAAACTAATCTTTTCAAAAGTCACTTTAAAAAAAAACCTCAAAGGTAATTCCCCATTTGCAATTACACTGATGCATCACTCGGCTGCTTTAATCCATTTCACATGCGCCATGTGGCTATTGTTTCTTTCTGGTTTTGCAAACAAGGTGTCCGATGGTACCAAATCAAATGCTTTAGTGGTTTAAGTTTCCCGGCATCATTATCTTTGTCAACAAAAGTTGCAAGCCATAATTTGCAAAAATCTATTTGCCCTAAACCCATATCGACTGGTATTAGTTACAGGGCCTTTTAAAATCCTATATTCCTAGACTCCCACAAGATCCACTCCATAGTTTTGCCCAGGACTGATGTCCAGTTAACAGATCTACAATTCACTGCATTATCCTGTTTACCCCTTTAAAACACTGGTACAATATTATTGTTCTTCCAGTCCCACTGCACACCGGAGATTTCCCAAGGAAGAACAGTGCTACAGAAGTCACTGAGGAAGCTACATTTTCCTGCTATAAACAAGGCCTGCAGACACATGCATTTGGCCAGCAATGCCCTACATGCCAACGAAACGGAAGTTTCACTGCAGGTCCCAGACTCCACCAGGGCAGATCCCTCTGCATCTTTCGGCTGATCTCCAGGACCACACTTACCCACTACCCAAGGAGTGTCCCCAGATGAGCACAGTGCTATTTCCACTCCGTGCCTTCACCCAGTCATAGAGGTAGAGGGCATCTGTAGTAAATCCTGTCTCACTTGGATACCCACTAGAGTCCCCGTACCCTGCAATGCATCAGATGGGAGGAAGGAAGGGGGGGGGGGTTTACAACATGAATTTTTAAATTTCTTTTAAAAATAAAAAGCTTTATTTGTTTCAACTTTACCTCTGTAGTCAAGAGTCAGTATATGGAAGCCAGCACCACTCATCACCTGTTTTAAGAAATTAACCAGTGTTATACTTCAAAGGACAGATTAGGGCAGTCCATGTATTTATTGCCCCAAACTTAGAGCTAGTAGGGTGCTGGGAGAACCCTCATATAGTGGTGTATCCCCACCCCATGGGAAGAAAGGGCTGGTACCATCTAGATC
Source organism: Pelusios castaneus (assembly GCA_007922175.1). Taxonomy (NCBI): domain Eukaryota; kingdom Metazoa; phylum Chordata; order Testudines; family Pelomedusidae; genus Pelusios; species Pelusios castaneus. The sequence continues at coordinate 17,459,400 of ML685781.1, forward strand.
TTATTTGCCCTCTGCTTACCCAACACTGATGTGTGAAACTGGCTCTCTCATGGAAGAGGATTTGGCCCTACCAATCTCAGCTGACATCTCTTCCCAGAGCAGTAACTCCGAGAAGCAGAGTTCTGGGAAACCAGCTGAGTGAGTACATTCCACACACTGAGCCGTGGGAGTCTCAATACCCTGTTTCGCTCTGACCTACCTTCATCATGGAAACTCGGTGCGCTGTAGCCCTGCAGGAGAGTTTAAAAAAAAAAAAAAAAAACACCTTTAACAAGGATTCGTTGATTTTAAGAACATATCCCAATTACCAGACACACCCAGATTGTGGGCAAGAGGGAGAAGGGAGGAAAGGAAGACGGAGTTTTTAATTGATTAGCCTATGCAACGTGGAGTCTTACACTAGGGCAATGGTTTCAAACTTTTCCCTTCAGGACCCAGTTGAAAAAAAAATCCTTTACGCTTGTGACCCAATGAGTACGTCTTTCAGCAATGCACTCCCGCCTTGCAGGGGCAGCAGCTGGCTGTGTCGCGACCCAGAACTGGGTACCAACCTGTAGTTTGAAAGACACTGCATCAGCGGATAGTTTGAAATCAGAGCATCACCCAAGAGGTGACAGTTCACAGCTGACCGCTGCCCCAGGGAAGAGGCGGCCGCGTGGCAGAGGAGTTGGCCTAGTCTGTTATTGCATCAACCCTAGATGGTTTTATTCACCATCTGTCAGGCCCCATATCGGTGTATTGACCTCGAGAACCACAGTTCTCCTCAATGGGCCACTCACACAGTAAGAGACGAACATTTCGAATGAACCTAATATTTCTCCAGCGTTTCCCACATGCAAGTTATTTTATAGCAGATGTTTTGCCCCGCTGATTACTGGCCAAGTTAGCGAGGGGTTGAGATGGTCATTGCAAAGTTTAGAAGCGAAGACAAGCAGGCCACAGGAAGCTAATGAAGAAACCGACCAATATCTGATCCCCTGGGATGCTGGAAACATTGACTGGCCTCACCACAGACAAAGTGAGGGCCTGCGAGATGGAAGCCCAACGCTCTCTCACAGTGCACAGCCAGCTCCTGATTTCTGGCTGGGTCTGGAAGCCGCCACCCACCCACACCCTTCCCTCTGGAGTAGGAGAACCACAGCACCCGGGGAGAAGCATCAGCCCCTCAGCTCTCCTCGCAACTGTGGGGCCCAGCTGCCTCGAGCGGAGCAGAGGTGCTGGTACCTTGGCCGCAGCTGCCGGGCCCCGCAGCCATGAGTAGAGCAGAGGCGCAGCTGCTGGCTGCCCTTATGGCCATGTTGGTGAAATTCGCACCCTGCCAGGGGCTCGAGTGGGCAGGCCCTGGCCCAGCTGGGCCCACCCGTGACTACACCTCTGGTGCACGTACACCAGTTCTGGCACACACAGGCGTACGGACAAAGTCCACAGTTGCTGAAATGTCAGAAAACCGAAAGGAAGCTCTGGCTATTCAGTGTGGTTTAAAAAAAAAAAATAATAATAATAATAATCTCCTGCAGGGAGAGGTGATTTAGATTAAGAGCTTATTTTCAGACAACAGCCAAATACAGAGCATAGTTTAAAAGAAATCCAGCATGCACCTTTGAGTCATTCCCAGGGGACAGGATGACACTGTTTCAAGGTGGGCTATCATGGGGCCACACAGAACAGCAGTGCATAAGGTGGGGCAAATCCTGACCAGATTCTGACCCATACAACCCCACTGAAATCAGGAGGTTATACAGGGGCCATCATGGCAGGACTAGGTTGGGAAGGAGGCTGCAGGCACATGGGGATGCGTGAAAGGAGAGGGCACATGATGGAGGGAGGTGATGGAGAAGATGAGTAACTTGGATGGAGAAGAGGGAGAGAGGACAGGAGCAGAGCGGCAGGAAGGAGCTAAGCTGCAGAAGGCTGTGAAGATGAGAACAAGGAGTCTGACAGATATGGGAGGCAAGTGACCAGATTTCAGGGAAGACTGAAGCTCATCATAGCCTCAGGCAAGGCAAAGGATCACCACAGTAGTATTTTGGAAAGCCAGAAGGTGATGTGGGCAGGAATCAGGGCAAGACACACTCAAGGCATTTTTGCAGTGGAAAAAGGAGAGACCAGGGAGGTGGAGCCAGCAGACATGAGTGTGTGCTGTGGGGATTTAAAGCAGAGGTGCGTCCAAGAGAGCACAATGGAGAAAGGACAGGCTGAGTTAATAGCTCTCTCCTACAAGGAGGAATCCAAGTGGTTATTAAACCTTTAAGCCTGACTGCGCTAGGTGCTGTACAAATGGCTCCTGCCCCAAGACCTTACAGCCTATGAGACGTAACAGGTGGTTGGGATTAACATGGGGGAGGAGTGGGTACCAAACCAAGCCACCGAAGGCTAGGAACAAGTCTGCCGTCTCTCCATTAGAACGGTCACAAGAGTGAACCGGGGGGGGGCGCCAGGGAGATTCAGAGCGTACAGCCAAATAATTCCCATCTCCAGCTGTCAGATGCCAGACGTTACCCTCGCAAGCAATACAACGCACCCAACAAATGCAGGGCTGATACTATATTTGTAGGTTTTCGTATTAGTCACCTGTTACCTCCATTGCCATGGAGATAAATTATAACCGGATCGTCATCTGCAAGAGCTTCTTCATGCCAGCTGTGGTCCTTCCCTCGAGCTTCTCTGCCCCTGCTGTCAGGCAAAACATGCCTAAGAACCAAGAATATGTAATTAGCAAGCCTGCTCATGTGCATCTGGATTGTCCATTACTGATCGAAGGAGGCATGCTACTGTTCCATGGGTCAGACATCAGGCAGGGGAGTAGCTATATTCAAAACTCAGGCAAGCACAGCTTTATTTGTTACGTGGGGCCTGCCACTTCTCTGCCCATGGGTCTAGACTGAATACCCTTTGCAAAGGAAAACAATGGCTCATATTTGGTCTAGGTTTTTCATTCAGCAAAACACAATGGAACATTGTTTCTGTTTTAAAAATAGCTACATATTCTCTCAGTCCGGTAGCCAGAAACAGCTACACTGTGTCCAGACACACAGACAAAAGGGATGCAGACACATCAGCTGGCAGACAGGGTCTAGACTAATGGAGAAATACCAAACATCCAGTGAAGAGTAGTGCGCACACTGCTCTGCGGCACTCCATTGCTAGATCCAGACTGACATTCACGACAGATTTTCACCACCATGCACGTGTGCACACCGACTCCGCACCCAGTCACTAACGCTGCGCCTGTGAGAGTCACCTCGGTGTGCCTGGGTAGGTGGCTAGAGAGACTATCTGGTCCTGTGCACTTGGGTCCGTGGCTGTACACAGATCTAGACGCCAAGAAGCCGGGCCTTTTGCATCAAGACAGTTGAAGTTTTTGTTGCTGACTACAATGCAAGATCCTCCAGAACAACTCTGCCTGTCATTGACGTGCACGGCTTTAGGCAGAATAATGCACGAATCAAGTTTTAGCTGGAGAATCTAGGCGGCTTAGTGAGAGTTTTACATTGATGCTACCTGGCGTCCAGGAGTCGTCTACTACCAGAGACAATCCATGCCTGCCAGGGGTGGGGGTAGGAAGACAGTCAGCTGTGTGAGCATGCCCAGTACAAGCCAAGCAGCAAATGGGGGGGGGGGAAGGGAAGGGCGTAACCGTGCATACCCATCCCTCCCTCAATACGCATCATCTCCGACTGTTACTCTAACCCTGGGTATGTTACAGCTCCGACCCTTTCCTTCGAAAGTCCAGGAGACACTTGGATCTGGTCAGCCATTCACCATTGCTCTACTCACCAGATGCCGACGGTGACCCCCGGCTCAGTGGTGAGATAGAAGTTTACAGTATGGTTCAGCACCAATTCAGGCTTCCCAAAATCCACAAAGGGATACGCCACTGAGAAAGAAGTCACAAACCATTAAGTTTTCTACCCACAGTGCAGTCACAACCCTATTGATGGCTCGCCGGAATTATTTCGTGTCCACCGTCACAAACTCTGAGGAGCACCTGGTTCCTGGGAAGATGTTTCACATTAGAGAGAGAAGGAACCCCACTTCCCAATCTATCCAGGGCAGGAGCTTCTAAAGCTGACAGTTCACTGCTCCCATGGATGTCAGACTTTTCACCTGTGCTTCAATGGGAACGTCAGCAGAGTTGCAAACAATTCTTTGAGTGTATGTCAGGCCTCGACAAATCCAGGGTGCCCACCATGGTGACCAGAATTTGTTGCATTTCCCCAGCAGAGCTAGGCACCAGGCAGCAGAGGAGCACCCTCTTGTGTCCAAAAATAAAACTGCAGTCACCTTTACTGGGTGGTCAGCAGACACGGCTGCATTTTGGCTGTGGGGGACTTTTCTGTGGCGGTGCAGCTAGGTGCCTTGCTGCCCATCAATTTTGTCAAGCCCTGGTGTATATTATTCATTGCTTCTTTACGTGGAAACACTATGGTTCTTAATTCTCAGACCTCTGCTGCCCGGCAGACATGCTACCTTGGAAAGGAGAGGGGGTGGGGGAACTGCTGTAAATGAGATTCCTGGTAGGAAAATATTTGTTATTACTTTCAACTCGTAATAATAGACTGGAAGTACCAGATTCCCCAACCTCCCACTCACACTAACTTGCCAGATGTGTGGAGGACCAATGGGTCCTCCACACAACAGAGGACAGGAGAAAAAGTAACTGGAATTGATTTACTTAATGGGCATCCTGACATCACAGGCTAATCTCGACACCAGAGCCTTGACTTTCCTCCCAGCCAAGTCTTTCTATTGACCTCAGTGGGAGGTGGGCCACACCCCAGGAGATTCATCCTGCTACCTCCAAGTTCTCCCATTGATGCAGCTGTGTGAGTCTAGAAAGTTTGCTCACCTGCTTCTCAGTTTCCCCAAATCTGGGAGTGGCATGAAGAAACTTACCTACTTTCACAGGGATATTGCAAAGGTTATGTGGGGCCAAATTCAGATCTCATGCAAGGGACTCACATTCCACTTACAGAGCCATCATGTTAATACTGTTCTTTGAATATTTTCATTGATTTCTGGACGTGTACTGCATAGACGTGAAGACCGTGCAGTAAAGAAATTGAGTTCCTCATCAGACTGTGCTGTTCCTCTTGTTATGCCAGAGCCTATTAATGCACAGTAATTGCAAGGTAATGGAGCATTGCTTATTTATGTGACTGCATAACTAAGTACAAGCCCCTGGCACTCTGTGTGACAGCCTCGGTGTCCCTGGCCAAGGCAGAGATTACTCAGGAAGTGAGTGTACAAACGTACCTAAAAGAATTCAAGTGGACAGCAATCAGGAGTAGTTTAAGTCCTTTAATTGGGAACAAGCCTGAGAGATGCAGAGTGAAATTGAGCCTGCAGCAAAGTCCGAAGCCCAGTGAGCACCTCCCCGTGTCTTGTCCTACCTGTCAAGGTGAATTCAGAGGTGCGCAGAGCTCCGTACGCAGAGCCCTGTGATTTTGGTAAGAACAAGGGGAGCACAGATTTAATGCCACCAGGAAGGTCAGGCCAATTGGGAACCTCCCATTGTTGCTCACCACCATCTGAAGCAGCTAGTCTCTCCTCAAATCCAATGCATTTCTCATCCCTCCAAACCAGCTGCACCGCAGAAGGCCAGTCAATCCACTCCTCTTGCCACTCTGCTTCAAGCAGGACTGTATGTCCCGTTTATGTAAAGATTTGACTTCAAGTCCCCGCAACGACCCATACAGCCAGAGAGAGAACAGATCAACACGAGCCAGAGCCCCCAAATAGTGACTTGCAGTCTTCTCGCTTTGATCGACTTCCATCTAGAATCAAAGCTGCAGAAAAGCAACATGCGCACCGTCTCTCATGAGTTGCCCCGTTCGCCCTTTGAAAATAGGAATAAGAGGAAGATACTCACTGATATTGAGAAAGACGCACTTGGCCAACAGTGCAGGAAAGAGACGTACAAGGACTGGTACAGACACGTAAGTAATGAAGAGAAGCAGGAGCAGGGATTTGAACAAAGTTATCCAGGATGACCAAAGCCTGCAAAATAAATAAGGGCCATTACTATGCATTACTTTAAGCAAGCAATATTTAGACCTAAGATTAGGTTGACAAGTCTTTACACATGGGACTTTGGGGGGGTGTCAAGTCTTCAGATTATGGCCGTGATTAAAGACAGACGTTCAGTTTGCAGGGGTGAGTTTTCTTCTACAGCAGCGAGAAAGAGTGAAGATTCTTGCAAAAGCCATTTTAAAAGAAGAAGTCACTTGCTGGTCAAGCAATAGAGAGCTTTCCAAGGCCACCAATTGCCATGTATGCTGTTGTATTGCTCAGCAGAGTCTGTCGGCAGAGACTCGAATTAACCCTGCTTTTTGTCCTATACAGAAGTCTGGAAAGCAACCCTCAGCCTCTTCAATAGGAGCACTAAATACGTGATGCACTGCTTTAGTTTGCAGAAGCCAGCATGTGCAGGAGACAAAGGATTTCAGTGACGGCAACAGTCTGTTCAGTCCTTCGAAACCTTCTCCTTTCAGGAGAAAGGAGAGGCAATTAGCCAAATCCAGATTAGTGGGCCAGGGGTAGCTTTGGGAGTGCCTCGATGTACATTGATCATTTGCAATGTGGACACTGTCTTACAGCGTGTTCTAAATTTGCACTGTATCATCTCATCTTCCAAAAGGTGAGAGAGGACAGCATCTGCAATGCCGTGATCTAAATGGGATCAATGCAGACCAGGGTATGCTGAAGAATGGAAGTTATTTTGTGGGGCTGACAATCATGTGTTTGCCTGGGACGTTAGCGTTATCCCAGAATTCTTCCCAGCAGCCATAGGATTGAATCTTGTGGCTCTCTCGAGACAGCTAGATGCATGTATAGTGCTGGAGAGGAGCCTGTGGTTGTGGTACATGTAGGTACCAGTGACAGAGGGAAAGGTAGGAGAGAGGTCCTGGAAACCAGATTTAGGCCACTAGCTAAGAGATTAAAGCTCAGGGCCTCCATAGTTGCATTCTCTGAAATGCTTCTGGTTTCATGCACAGGGCCGATTAGACAGAACAGAACTTCAGGGTCTCAATGTGTAGATGAGACAACAGTGTCGGGAGAGGGGATTTAGTTTATTAGGCACTGGGGAACCTTTTGGGTAAGAAGGAATCTACAGGTGTAGCCCATCCTTCCTGTAAAAAGAAAGGAAACTAAATTGCTGACACATAAAATTATAAAGGTTGTAGAGCCGTTTTTAATTAAGGGGTGAGGGAAAGCCAACAGGTGCAGAGGAGCATGTGGTTTGGACAGAGACGTTCCTCAAGTGAGGATCAATCAAAGTAGATTCTCCATATCTTAAAGGAGGAGAGTATAAAATATGGGTAAGATTGGATGACAAACACTCAAATTGAAAGGTCCCATTCAATTACATCACAATGGCAGACAGCTAAAAAGTGACTTTTTTTTTAAAAAAGTGCTTATATACAAATGATAGAGGTCTAAATATTCAGTTGGGTGAATTTGAGTGCCTTGTACTAAGTGAGGATATTGATGTAACAGGCAGCCCGGAAATTTGCTGGAATGAGGATAATCAATGGGACTAGGGTACAAAATACATCGGAAGGACAGAATGGGCCATACAGATGGGGGAGTGGCACTATATGTGATAGGAAAACAGTCAAACAAAAATCTCAAATGAACCAACCTGCACCATACCATCTCTATGGACAGTCATTCCATGCTTGACTAATAAGAATAGAGCAGTAGAGATGTTCTACTGACCACCCGCCCGGGATGGTGACAGCAACTGAAATGCTCAGCAAGATTACAGCAGCTATAAAAACAAAAACCCTCACTGATAAGTCCCCGTCTTATTAACCTAGCCTTTTTCTATACCTATAATCAGTTTAGTTGCCCTCTTCGGTACCTTTTCCAATTCCGGTATATTTGTTTTGAGTAAGGGTGACCAGATGTGCACACAGTATTCAAGATATAGGCGATCCATGGATTTATAAAGAAGCAGTATTTTCTGTCTCATTACCTATCCCTTTCCTAATGTTTCCTGACATTGTTAGCTTTTTTGACTACTGCTGCAGTGGATGTTTTCAGAGAACTATACATGATGTCTCTAAGATTTCTCTCTTAAATGGTAACCCTAACCTTGCATCCCATCATTTTATATATGTAGTTGGGATTGTGTTTTCCAATTTCCATTACTTTGCATTAATGCAATGTGGCATTCATCTGACATTTTTGTTGTCTGATCACTCAGTTTTGTAAGAACTCTTAAACCCAAAGCAGTCTGTGAAGGGTTATAAACTCTCGAGTATCATTTGTAGATTTTGCCACCTCACTGTTTACCCCTATTTCCAGATCATTTATGAATACAGTGAACAGGACTGGTCCCAGTACAGACCCCTGGGAAACACCGTTACTTATTTCTCTCCATTCTGAAAATTAATAACTTATTCTAAACCAGTAACTTATCCAGAAGAGGACCGTCCCTCTTATCCCATGACCGCTTATTTTGCTTAAGAGCCTTTGGTGATGGGCCCTGTCAAAGGCTTTCTGAAAGTCTAAGTACACTCTATTCACTGGAACAGACAAGGAGTCTGGTGGCATTTCTAAAGACTAACAACTTATTTATAGCCTGAGCTTTCATGGGAGAAAATCCCACTTCACCTTCAAGCGTCAGATGGGGAACTTGCATCTTCAAGCATGGGATTTTCTCTTACAAAAGCTCAGGAGATAAATAAATTTGTTAGTCTTCAAAAGTGCTCCAGGACTCCTTGTTTGTTCTACTGAATTAGACTAACAACTGCCCCTCTGGAACTTGTATTCACTGGCTCACTCTTGTTCACATGCTTTTTGACTCCATCGAAGAATTCTAGTTGATTGGTGAGGCCCAACTTCTCTTCATAAAATAAAAGTTGACACTTCCCCACAAATTGCTTTAATCTCTGCTGATGAGTCTGTTCTTTATTAGCGTTTCAACCAATTTGCCTGTTGCTGAAGTTAGACGTACCCATCTGTAACTTCTGGCATTGCCTCTGGAGCCTTTTACCTTCTTCCAATCATCCGCTACAGAAACGGATTTAAATAGGTACTTCCCACAGTTGTTGGTTCTGAAGGAACTGAAATGTGAAATTGTTGAACTCTTGGGTGAATACCATCTGGTCCTAATGACTCTTTACTGTTTAATGCATCAGTTTGTTTCAAAACTACCTATACCGATATCTGAATCTGCAACTGTTTCTCAGATTCATCGCTTAAAAAAAGCTTAGGTTTGGGAATCTCACATCCTCAGCTATGAAGACTGATTCAAAGAATTAAAGCCATTGTGGAGAAACTAACTTATCTTCGTGTAGTGCTCCATTAAAATCTTCTTCATCCGGAGGCACAACCAGTTGGCTGTTTAGCAGGCTTCCTGTTTCTGATGTATCAAAAAACTTTTTGCTGTTACTTTTTGAGTCTTTGGCTACCTGCTCTTCATTCTTTTTGGCCTTCCTAATTATAGTTTGATACTTCACCTGCCAGTCTCTATTCCTTTGTATTTTCTTAATAGGATTTAACTTTGACTTTTTAAAGGATGCATTTTTGCCTCTTTCGTTTTTTGTTCAGCCGTAGTAGCACTCTTTTGGGGGGGGGGGGGGGCGCCACTGAGGGTGTCCTTTTTTTAATTTTGCCCCGGTTAGTGTCTTTTTAAAATGTTCCCATGCAGCTTACAGGGATTTCTCTTTTGGCACTGAACCTCTTGAAAATTTCTGTTTTAAACTCACATCCTCATTTATGTGTAGTTCTCCTTTCTGAAATTAAATGCAACTGTGGTGGGCTGCTCTGGTGTTCCTTCCCATGAGGATGGCAAACTTTTATTACATCATGGTCACGATTACCAAGTCGTTCCGCTCTATTCACTCTTGGACCAGACCCTGTGCTTCCCTTCGGATTAAATCAAGAACTGCTTCTCCTCTTGTGGGTGGACTAGCTGCTCCAAGAGGTGGTCATTTAAGGTGTCAAACTTCATCTTTTCATCCTCTCCTTGGGTGACGTGTAGCCACATTGGCTAATTAAACTAGTTAGGTCGAATTAAAGCCTTACTTCTAAAACCCTTTTTGAACTTATTCGTTCAAATTAAGGAAGCCCTTAATTCGAACTAACTTGCCAGTGTAGACATAGCCAGAATGTTATTAATTGTGTTGAATTGTGATGGTTTGCGATATGCACATATTGGGCCAGATTCACCTCTGATATGACTCAACTGCCTTCATTAGAAGGTGTTACACCTGAATCGTGGTGTCCTGTATCTATGACACGGGTTAAAGTAAGTCATTTGGTATGGCTCATCGCTTACTGGAAAATGGCTAAGGGGTACAGGATGCAAACATTGGTCCCGTTACATTTTTTCTTGATCTGGTTGAACTAGGCAGCAATGATGCTGATGGCGCAGTATTAGCTTTGCTGCAGTGTTTGACAGCACATGGGTTCACGGAGGAATTTCTCAAGGATAATGGGATGGTTTAGGTGTAAATGGAGCCTCTGTCATGTTAGGCAATAAGGCTGGTGTTGCTACAAAATTAAAGACACGATTTCCACTTTTGATAAGTTGGCATTGTTTTAATCAGTCTGGAATGGCCATGGCTGATGCTATCAAATGCTGCAGTGAAGTTAATAACTTTAAATCATTCGTGGATTCAATGTATGCTCTGTACGGTCAGTTGCCGAAGTGTTTGAGAGAGCTGGCTGACTGTGCGAGTGGTCCGGAAGTCCAGCTTAACAGGATTGGACGTGTACTTGATGTACGTTGGGTTGCCGCTATCTGCCATATTGTATGAGCTGTTTGGTGGTCAAATGCAGCCCTCCATAGCCACTTCTTGAAGAAGACAACAAAAAACAACTGATTCCTCCCTATATGGGAAAGAAAGCAAAAATTGCTGGCATGGCAAAACTGGAAAATCCAGTTTTTGTTAAAAACTTGAGTCTCATGCTTGGTGCTCTGGAGGAATTCGCAGACCTGTCCTTGGTGTTGAAAAGTCTGATGTAACATTATCTACAGCAAGTACATTGATAAGTCGACAAGTTCAGGTGTTCATAACTTGCAGAGGGTGTGATTCAGAGCTCTACCGAGAGGCTTGTGAGGCGATTGCTGCAGGTTGCTTTAAAGGTGTATGGGTAAACGTCTGTGGATGCTGGCAAGCAAATTGAAATTTCTAAACGTCAGTTTTACCAGGCCTTGAATACTAGACTGTTGCTAGACTCAGAAAAACGTCTAAGCAATGCTGTTGAAGGACTTGACCCATCACATTTCACTACAGAGCTATCACCAGAATTTGGTGAAAGTGACAACATTTTTGTGTTCCAAGTCTGGCATTGCATTAAATCAAGTGAAATGTGCATGTCAGGAATATAAAGATCAATACTTAGTGTTATGCAGTGTTTGCTAGTTTGCAACAATAATTGCTATAGACATAAACACCATATAAAATTATAAATATGGTACTGAGACGTGGTTGCAAATGCCTTCCTGGGCTGGGCCTGCACATGCAAGAAGGGGGCCCAGATATTAGGAGGGTTCTGGGGCCTGTCAATTATACTTTAACCACCATCAAAGACCGTGATAAAGGGTTTAGAAAAAAAATACACGGAAAAGCTCAAAAAAATACTAGGCTTGTTTAGTCTTGAGAAATTAAGGCTGAGGGAGGACCTGACAACATATTTGAAGAAAGTTACGGGCTGTCATGAGTGGTCAGGGAGAATTGTTCTTCATACCCACTGAAGGTAGGACAAGAAGTGATCAGAATCTGTAGCAAGGGAGTAGAAGCTGCTTTTGGCTATTGGGGGCCCCAGGCCACACCCCCACCTATGGGCCTGGCTCTCTGACACCACCCCCTCATAGCCCAGCTCCCCCCTACAGCCCTGGCTCCTTTGCCAGCAGCCTTGGCTCCCCTCCCCAACCCCAGCTCCTCCTGCCGCCAAGTGAGGCAGACATGGTTTTGGGACTGGGAAAGCAGGTAATGAGCCCCCTTTCTGCTCAGGGCCCTAGGTGTGCGCCTGCTTCGCCTACTCCGAAAACCACCTCTGCAGGGGAGATTGAGCTTAAATGCTAGGGGAAAAACCTCTCTCACTCTAAGATGCGATAAGCATTGGAGCAGGCTTCCAAGGGGATTTTTTGAATCCGTAATTGGAGGTTAAGAACAGAACAGGTTAGACAAACCTGCCAAGAATGGTCTATGCATTCTTGGCCCTGCCTCATACCTGAGACGTGGACTAGATGATCTCTTGAAGACCCTTCCAGCCCTAGCGCATCGAGACAAGAAGATGGGTGTAGGTAGACCAGCACAGCCAGGGAATACAAGGACACACGGAGACAACATTGGCAGGGGTTAGCCATCACAACACACCCGTGGCCTGACAGTAGTCAAGTTTTCTACAGGCATCACGGCAAAGCAGAGTTTTGAGGATGGTGCTGAAGAAGGTCAATGAGGTAGGTTGGAGATGTTTATGGGGAGGTCCTCTCACCTTTGAGGGGCAACACGGCAGAAACTCTGAAGGTGCCTGCTGGAACGTATAACACGTCAGCCTTCGCTGCCCACATCCCGGGCCCTTTAGAGATAAGGACTAACAGCTTGATAGCAATGCTAGATGATAGGGAGGGGACCGACTGCAGAGGGCCTTGGGAGTAGAGACACGTAGGTTATGTTTGAGGTGCAAGAGAAGGAGGAACTGCTGAAGAGATGCACAGATTTAGTGTTAGTGTGGGCGAGTCACTTTCTCTCTGTGCTTCAATTCTACTCCCCTTTCCCCAGGCTGTCAGAGGAGGATAAACAGCCTGTTTGGTCTACTTAGATCATAATCTGTGGGGCTGAGACACTCTTATGTGATTGTATAATATCAGACAGTAGGATCCTTGAGGCACTATAATAATTGAGAGTTCTTGAAGGAGACCCACTCAAGCAAACCCAAACCCATTAAAAAAAAAAAAAAAAAAAACCCACAGTAAGCATTTGCCCTACATTCTTCTGTTCCTTCTCCTGTTCCCTGCCAAGCTTGTGATAGGCACAGCCCTCTGGGAGAGGATAAAGATGCTAGTTATTTGAAAAATGCTCTTTTTTTTAAAAAAAACAAATGTTTCTAGCAGCCCTTTTCTAGAAAGCATTTGAACAAGCTGGGAGCAGCATTATTGCATAAGGTACAGCTCAAGCCATTTTTCTGCAACTGCAGTCAGTCAATTTGTGCATCTGAGCTTTGGAGAGAACCTGGAATCACCTGTGAATTGCTTCAGATTTATCAGTGAAGTGAAGGCCAAAGCTACTCTGACATTTATCAGTACCTAAAAGAGAAGGACTACACTAAGAACTACAGGAGATTTTCCAGAGCTACAGTCCCAGGCTGGTAGAAAGAGTTCACACTGGCACTGTGGAAAATGTGGCTTCTTATAAACTAATGATGCAACTACTGAGTCAAATAAAAGGGCTTCCCACACATAGCCAGTCATACACCAACAGGAATTACTTTGAAATAGCATTCAAAACTTTCTCAGCCATTGGATGGAGTGCCAGCCTTTGATGGGACTGTCAGAACATGTTCAGGCACCCCAGGTACACGACAGAATGCTTGCTGATGAGTAAGCTGGTTATTTGCAAACGTGAGCCGCACTATGTCGGTCCAGTCCACTGAGACAGAGTGAATATCTTAGAGGCACCAGGAGGTTTAACTTCAAGCCAGAGCTATTTCAATCTGCCTACAACAGGCATTAGGACACAAATATGGAGAGTTGGGCCAGAGTCTTCACCTCTTATCAAGCAGAATAATTTCAACTGGAGTCCATGGAGTTACACCAACTGAGGATGTGGCTCAGAGTACCAAACAGCTGAGGCGAAAGGGGTATAAACTCACTGTACATCTAGACGCAGGGGAGATTTTCCAGAAAGCAAGTAGCATAAATCTGTGTCCGTCTATAAGAGGAGACACTCAAAGAAAGCAAAGGAAGAAGGGACAGTGGAGGAAATGTAACACAGCAGGAAAGATATCAGAAGTCAGGTAAGCACTATGGCTGAAGAGGTTTTTACAAAAAAAATGGGGACATTATTAATCACCCTGGAACAAGACAGAAACAGCTGACAATGTACTGACCAGGTATTCTTCAGCCTATAATATGATGCCAATTATTACTAGTCTCATGGAGATTTGGTTATTAGGTATCATTGATGTTTGGCTGGGACCCGAACATGCAAATACACCTCACATACAGGGTCACGACATCAGAGCCAAATTCTTTCTATCCCACCCTTCACCCTGTGCAGCCACAGCTGGCCAGGGGTCAGGGCAGAATTGACTAGGCACCAAGGAGTTTACAATCTCGAGCAGGCATGGCTCTCAGATAGGAATGGGGGGAAATCCTGCTTAAGAAAGTAGCTGGATGGGAACTGAATTTCACCATTTTAATATTCTATGGATGCTTTGTTTTAAACAGCCTGTGTTTTTCTTTTCATGGTCGTGAAAGATACATGCTACATGTAACCGGATAAAATTGAATTACTCAGCAGATTTGTATTGGATACCAGGCCTATCAGTACTTCAAGGGAACACACACTACCACTATTTTTGGCATCTATTTTAAGAGGTCATGACCCTAGACATTCATAGTTTTAGATAAATGACTCGGAAAATGGTACTGTCAGACTGAATTTACACAGAACACTGAATTGGATGACTCAGCTCTGCATACGTCCTACGTGCCAATGCAAATACGATGACAGTTCTTGTCTGGAAGAATCTTCAAACACAAGAAAGACTCAACATAAGGAAATTAGATCTAAAACCCGAGGCAGAAAAATGACTCAATTCCAATGTAAACAAGTCCTCATTTAGAAAGTGAGTACGTGTGTTTTAATACATTCACAGAAGACGGAGCAGGAAAAACTAGTCCATGGCCTGAGCGGACCAAGCCCATGGACCAGGAACCATGCGCTCTGTATGCGAGTGCCAAGCACATCCTAGGAGCTACCAAACAAAAAACATCAGACAATGGGATGCATACATAGCTCAGAACAGAGGAGTGAATTGCTCAACAGACGCCATGAAGAGGCATCTTAGATAAAACAAACTGCATGAGTGTGTCTAGATTGTGGATAAGAGTCAAGCAGCCTACAGAGAGATGAAAATAACTAAAGTTGAGAAAAAGGGGGATGGAATTTATAGGGGTAGAGGAGAGAAGAGTTAATGGAGCTCTGACTGGACGAATACTAAGCAAGATTGCGAAAGCAGAAGCTCTTCCACATCTGTTAAAGCCAAGGAGTCAGTGGTAATTTTAATGCCTTCTTTAGCATTCCTACTACAAGCATACGCCATGTTCATAATTGAAGTAAACAGCAGTAACTTGGCAATCGGTTATTATTTGGAGCGTGACCCTCCTTTCAGAGCTGGGATGCTCCTCTGAGCAATGTGTATCAGTCACACTTTAGATAGGCACTTTAAATGAAATGCAAGTTGGTGTTATACATGTCAAGCGTAGCTTTTAAAGATGGCACATATCGGTGCCCAAACCAAGCCCCATTTACACCTACCATCAGAGGGTGCACAAATGAGCAGTCAGGTTCCCAACTATGTATTTGGGCAAGCAACTGCCACAATTGGGTGTGCAAACTCTGACAGGCCCAGGGGGAAGTGAACCTCCCCACAGAGACATGGCCCTGCATAGCCACTTGCTAACCTGGCTTAACATTAATTCAGAAAACAAAAACAGAACAGGCCCCACACTGGCATCCTTCTTCCCCGGGACTATGCCCACACCACCCCTACCACCAGGCAGCAAGTGCCTCGCCAGCACACAGCCTCAGCCTGCAGAGAGCACACCAAGACCCATGCAGTGTGCAAACCCCATGTGGATCATAGTGAACCTGAACACAACAGTTTGTTCCACAGCAGGGGGCTGGAAAGCACACTGGAGAGAGGGGACCCACAGCTCCCTGCCCCAGGAGGCCTGCAGTGCAGCACAGACCAGTCAGAGCACCGACATCCCTGCAGGGTGGGTGTGCAGGGGGAGTGACATCACCTGACAACCCTGCAGGGTGGGTGTGCAGGGGGGAGTGACAAGTCACCTGACATCCCTGCAGGGTGGGTGTGCAGGGGGGAGTGACAAGTCACCTGACATCCCTGCAGGGTGTACAGGGTGGGTGTGCAGGGGGATAGACCACCTGACATCCCTGCAGGGTGGGTGTGCAGAGGGGATAGACCACCT
>ML685781.1:17475976-17505472 GCA_007922175.1 Pelusios castaneus
GGGTGTGCAGGGGGTGTGTACAGGGGGACAGGTCACCTGACATCCCTGCAGGGGGGTGCAGGGATCCCAAGCAGGGCAGGGGGCACAGTGGGGGGCTAGCAGATCACCTATCACCCCTGCAGGGGGGTGTGCAGGGGGAGCTGGCAGAAGGGGGGCCAGAAGCACCCAGGAGGGAGGATGGGCAGCAGCCACAGCCCCCACCCCCAAGGCAATTGCCCCGCCTCCCAAACCCCCCAATTGCACCGGCCCCCAGCCAGGGGAGGGGCCCCGGCGAGCCCGCGGCGGGGCGAGGGAGGGAGGGGCCAGGCCGGGGCGGGACTTACCGCCGGGAGCCCGCGGGGGGGTCTCTAGCTCGGGCCACGCGCCCCTCACCCTGGCGCCCGGGCGGCAGCGCCCCGCGTTCACTGCGCCGCTTCATCCTCAGCTGCGAGCCGCCGCCGGCCGCTTTTATTGGCCGCGGCACCTGCTGGGGGCGGGGCCAGGCCGGCCCCGCCCCGCCCCCTATGCCCCTTGACCAGCGGCGCCGCAGGGAGGGTGGAGCTCTAAGCTGTTAGCTTCGCCCCCGTCGATGCCCCGCCCTCTGCTGACCTCAGTGGGGCAGCTGCTGGGCTGTAGGGTGAGCTGGGTTTGGTGCTCTTCCCCACAGCACCCCTGGGGTGCTGCACAGCTCTGGCTCCTTGCCCCCATCTCCAGTCCGGGCAGCTATCCCAGGGGCTTTATGCTCCCTATCCCTGCCTGCAACACGGGCCGGGGGCAGCCGCAGTCACAAGGAAAGGCCCGGGGGTTTGGGGGCGTCAGTCAGCCTCCCCAAACTGCATTTGGTGGCAGGGTGTGAATCAACACCAGTTACACCGCCAGGCAAAAGCACAATTCGTGTGCACCAAGCAGGAACTCAGAGCTACTTCCCCCTCTGGATCAACGGGGGGACAGGCGTGCTGCTGAGACCCACTGAGCTAAACTGTAAAGCCCGTAGATGAGAGAAACCCCTTCAAGACAAAACAAAGGAGGAGTCCAGGGGCACTTTTGAAGACTGACCAATTTATTTCTCGGTTAGTCTTTAAAAGTGGCACAGGACTCCTTGTTTGTTCTGCTGAACTAGACTGACACCGTGAGCCCCCGGGAACCCTTCAAGGCAGGGGATGTGGCAACACCGCCCACAGCCCCCATGTCTCCCACTAATTATACTGAGAGGAACACCAGCTGGGGCTTTAGCTGAGTTTTACAAGAGACTGGGTTAGGAAACGGGCGTTTGGATCCCTCGTGTCCAGTGTCACGCCCCAAACTGGAGCAGAGGGCAGTGTGATCACAGCCAGCGTCTGTGAATAGATTGACCACTGCCAGCACCATTAAAAACTGAGCTCGCTGCTTATTGAAGTCACAGAGCGAAGGATGTGGTACGGCCAGCCTGGCCTGTACGGAAGAGGAAAGCCCGTGTGTGCCTGAGTTGTGCAGCACTCTGGAACGTAGGGGAGCTAAGGAGCATATCTTAGCTAGCAAACAACGGGGAATTGCATAACTTGCTGTGGTGCTTAATGAATGGGTCTCCCTATCGACATCTAGCACAGCGAGGGAGGTCCCTGCATGCGGCCCAAATACATGTACGTCTACACTACAGAAGGACGTGACTGCAACAAGCGCAGGCAGACCTGAAGTGAGCTGCATTTGCTGTAGCCGGGGGCATTTCTGGGCCCACCCCCTGAATGAGCTACACCCCATGTGCGCAGTCCCCCTTGAGCTCTGGCCCCTGAGGCTGGCACGCCTGGGAACTCCGCTGCGGCTGGCTGGAAGGGGCCTTTTTAAATCTCCCACCCTGAGCACGTACCAGCACTTGGCCCAGCATGGGAGAAGAGGCGCGGGAAATTAAAAACCTGCCTCAGCACAGCCAAGGCCTGTCCCAGACAGCAGCGTCTCTGGCTGTGGGGTCACCGTTTGCCTCCTCTTCAGCCCCAGGAGCACAGCCACTGGGTAAGTAGTGGCTGGGGAAAGGGGATGCCAGGGTGGGGCCCAGTGGGGAGCTGCAGGGGGCTCACAAGGCAGCCCCGCCTGTGATGGTAGGGAAACCGCTGGCAGGGGCTGGGGACAAGGTGGGGGGAAATAGCTGGAGGGGTTGGAGCAGTGGCCCCAGGCAGCGAGGTGGGGGGAAATAGCTGGGGGGAGCACTGTCAGCCTGTGCCCTGAACTGTTTTGCCAGGCAGCAGCATCTCTGGCGGAAGCTAGATGAACGCTCGCTCAGGCACCCCTTCAGGAGGTGCCGACAATGTACCCTGCGTAAATTAATGCCACCATCGCTGTAGTAAACCCACATAAGGGAAGAATCTAGAGGATTTTTAATAAGACAAGCAAATGCAAGTGGGGTCACTGGAGTAGGTGCGGAGGTCAGAGCTAGATTTCAGAATGCAGAAATAGTTTCAGTTCTGGATGGACCCGCGGATTTGAGCTGAACTGACCTTTTACAAAGGGAACTGGAAGTGCAGAATTTTGCACTTTACGTATCAAGTCAGACCTGCCCAAGACAGGTAGAGGCAAATGTATGTACAAATAAATTAAAACTCCCAATACTCAGGGCTTACAGCAATTCATGGGCCGGTTAACATCTGAGCACGTACACCCCTCGTCTATCAAAAGGGATAATGCCCTTGGAAGACAGCACAGAATGGTACTGGGATGACAAGAGAAAGGCTTTGGGTGTTTTAAAAAGCTGCCACAGCAGTACCTGGACTGCAATATTTTGCAATTAATCCCAATACCTTAAACAATACAGCATCATGTGTCTGGGGCAGTCTTCCAGCAAGAGCATCACTTAGTGGCACTAGCTGAAATGCAGAACTCTGTTCAGATTGCAGAAGAAAAGCTGACTGTCTTTAGTTGTGAGCAGTGTCATAAATGTGTATGGGCAGAAGACAGGGAAGGCAGAAAGAAACCAGCAGTTATATTACAGAAACTGCCATGCAAAGCACTCCAGGGCTTTAGAAAGTGATTGTAAAATAGCAGAGGAAGTCATTAAAAGTTATCAAGTGGAACTTCTTAGCATGCCCATGCTTTCAAATACAAGGCATTTTGACCAGCTTCAGTTTTAATACCAATCAGCATCTATTAGCGGAGGGTGTAAGACTGTACTGCAATAGTATCTGAATTCCTTCCATGTAAAATCAATAGGAATGGTACATTAATAAATAATATCGGGTCAGAAATGGTCATATGAAGATGGAGAATGATAAGAACAGAGCGCAAGATTCCTATTCTAGTGAGGCATGGAAGTGGCCAGTGAAGGTAAGGTATATCCGACTGTGAAATCTTCAATAAATACAGCAACCAGCATTTAAATGTCACTGAAATAGCCTGAGTGTAAAAATCTCCTTGACTCTGGTATAGTGCATGGTTACCATTTTGGGCATTTGAACAAAATAAATACACCAATAAAGATAAAATGTTTACTAAATACAAATGGGTCTTTTACTGGCAATAAATAAAGGCTCAGGACAAGATTTCGTTTCTACTTGTACGAGCAGTTCAGAGGATCACAGAAATGTAGAGCTGGAGGATTTATCGTCTAGTTCAGTCCCTGGCTTTGAGGCAGGGCCAAATACACCTGTTTTGGTGTGCGATCCAGTAAGGGGTCTGTCACTCTAATCACGTGCTTTAAAATGCTCTGCTGCTGTCCCAGGTATCCCCCGCCAGCATTCAAGCACACACTGACTGCATCTGTGTTAAGCAGCCCACGTTCAAAAACTCTGACTCCATCGGCCTGCTTCTTACATCACCCCCACTTTCAGGTCTCCACCAGCCTTGGTTCCTAGTATGCATATTCAAGAGCTCCCAACACACCCCCAGTCCCAATCCTGTCTCCCTGGAGTGTCCCGCCCTCTCCAAGCAGTAAATAAGGTCTGTTTGTTCCTTTAAAGAGACAACGCACATTACGCATGCATGTAACTGGGGTAAATACTCCCTTCCCTTTATTAACAAAAGGCCATAGGATAAATATACCAAATACTGTAGGAGGAATAAAGCAGTGGTCCCTAAATTTGGGGGGTCATACCCTCCTTACTGGTCTGCCCATCAGGAGCTGCAATTGGAAGCCAGGGCTGGGAGCGGGGTTTGGACACACCCTAACATCATTGAGTATTCATATTGCCTCTCCTAGCATGGATACATCTCACAATGATATAACGACCAGCCTGTCACTGGCATTCACAAAAGCCTGCACTCAATATATTTGTGCAATACAGTGCTCTTGTTTACCAGCGAAACAGCAGAGTCCGGGGGCACTTTTAAAGACTAACAGATTTATTTATTTATTTATGCGATAAATAAATCTGTTAGTCTTTAAAAGTGCCCCCGGACTCTGTTGTTTTTCTGCACTAGACTAACACGGCTACCCCTTTGGATCTTGTTTACCAGCAGTTGATTCAAGTACTTATCTTTTGAACTTCAGACCCCCTCCCTAAGAGGTTCTCTCCCCCACTCACAAGGTTTTGATGGCTTTTTTGCCTTTTACATAAATATCCTTCATTGTCTCTGCCTCACAGCCAGGCTAGTCAGACAAACAACTGCACATTCCTTTCTCTAGGGCACCCTGGGCTTTTGAATTGCTCGCCAAACATATTTAAGAACATTCTATTACATCTCCGCAATGCTTTGTATGCACCTCATACACACATCACGCAATAATGTAATGGTCACTGAGTTAGCAATTTTCCAATGATATCTCGCATGTCACCTTTTCAGTATACATCATGCCAACGTTGTATTAGGTGTAATGAATATGTCAGGCCTTACAAGAGTTGCCGACACAGAGTAGCGAGGCATGAATAGGCTGTTGTGTCATACCATCCCTGACAGATGTTTGTCTAACTTATTTTTGAAAGCCTCCAATGACAGGGATTCTACAACCTCCCTTGGAACCTATTCTAGATCTTAACTATCTTTATAATTAAAAAGGTTTGCCTAATATCTAACCTAAGTCTCTCTTGCTGCAGATTAAACTGATTAATTGTTCTCCATATCCATTCAAGGAAAGACAAGAAGTAATCACCCATCCTCTTTTATCAGGTCACTCCTCAATCTGCTGTTTTCAAGACTAAACATTCCCACGTTTGTTTTTTCGAACCTTTCCTCAGAGGTCAGGTTCTCTAAACCTCTAGCATCTTTGTTGTGCTCCTCTGGGCGCTCTCAAATCTGTCCAAATCTTTCTTAAAGTGTGATGCCCAGAACTAGACACAGGTGAGTCCTCATCAGGGCTGAGTAGACGGAGACCATTACCTCTTGCATACAACACTCCTATTAATACATCCCGGAATGATATCAGCCTTTTTTTGCAACCTCATCACTTTGTTGACTCATATTCAATTTGTGATTCACTATAAACCCCAGACCCTTTTCAGCCGTACAACTCACCACTCCCCATTTTGTAGCTGTGCATTTGATTTTTTCCTTACAAAGTATAGCATTTTTGCATGCGTCTTCATTCAGTTTTGCCTTGTGGATTTCAGAACAATTCTCCAGTTTGTCAAGATCATTTTGAATTATAATCCTGCAAAGTGCTTGCAACCCCTCCCAGTTTGGTGTCATCCACAGATTGTATAAGCATACTTTCCACGCCATTATACAAGTCATTAATGAGAATATTGACTAATACTGGATCCAGGACAGACCTCTGTGTGACCCACTAGATACAGCCTCCCAATTTGACAGTGAACCATCATTAACTATTCTTTGAGGGTGCGTCTACACTTACAAATTAAGTCGACTTAATTTAATCTGCATCTACACTACATTTTCCTTAAGTCGACTTAAGCAGCAGCTTAAGTCAACTTAAAGAAAATTAAAGTTGACTTTATAAAACCTACTTTAAAGTCGACTTTACTGGCTAAGTCGACTTTATAAAGTCGACTTAGCCAGTGTAGACGCAGATTAGCCCTAAATCGACTTTAAGTTGACTTAAAGGGCCCCAGGGCTCCCCCACTGCCCTCCCTGCCAGGGTGGCTGGAACAGGCAGAGCTTGGCATGCCCACCCACAGGGCAGGACACAGCCCTGCCCACCCTGCTCCTATGCCCCGCCATAGGGCAGGACACAGCCCTGCCCACCCTGTTCCTATGCCCTGCCAGTGTCCCTGTCCTGCTCAGCCCCCATTGTGCCCTGATACAATGGGGCAAATGCTGAGCCCTCTGGCACTTGGCAAGGAGTGCCCCCCTGCCACCGTGGACCACTCCCAGGTCCACCTAGCCCCTAGAAGTTGACTTAGGCATCCAGTGTGGACGCTCTAAGTCAATTTGTCAAGGTCCACTTTAAGTCAACTTAATTTTTGAGACATGCTAAATTGACTTATTTGGCCAAATGTAGACATAGCCTGAGTGCTTTTCCAATCACTTTTCCACCCACTTTCCCATTCTGGGGTGCAATCCAGATCAGCAAGGGCTTATATCACCACTTGCCCTGCAACCTTGGGTGCCTCACGGCTTCTGCAGATGCCAACTTGAGTCACTCACAAACAGCCGATGGGCATGCAGGTCACACTTGAGTGACTGTGTATAGCCACAACCCGGGCCCAGCAGGAGCCAGCGATGTCTACACGTAAAAACCACCATTTCAGCATGTGTTCATAGTTGTCCATATGGTGTTAACACATTTCACCATGATACAACAAGCCAGCAAGTTATTAGTTTCCAAATGGTATTTCACAAGAGTGTAGGGTGTGGATACAGGTAGCATTCACTCACACCCATTTTACAATATGTTTATCTAGGCTACATTTCCCTAGTCTGCTCATGAGAACATCATGTGTGACTGTGTCAAAAGCCTTGCGAAAAATCAAGATACAACTCACCTACACCTTCCCCATTATCCACTGAGCTAATAACCTTATCAAAGGAGGAAACAGACTGTTCTTAACAAATCCACGATTCTCCTACACAATCCTGTGTGACACTGTGCCAGGAAGGGTTATGCCAGGAGCAGGCTGGAAAACCCAAATCCAGCCTTTGGGGACATTTAGAAGAAGATACAAATGGTAATCAGGGCCATTCACCGTAAATAACTAAAATTCTGAGCTTGCATTGTTAGGAGTTTGGAAGTTGAGACACATCTGTAATTACCTATGATCTTGCTTGTGAGTATCAAGGTAACGCAATAGTTCTTGCCCGTCACTATATGCTGTAAATTTACTAATCAAAAGACGATATTAACATTTAGTTGGAACTTGACTGCAGCAAAGTGCCTTTGTTTTACTTTGGTTTGACGTTTCAGTAGTCAATCTCTGTGAATGGCTGTAGTTTGCCAATGACCTTCGGCTCATGATGGAGCCAGTTGCCAGTGTTCACAGGATATAGAAGAGGGTACTTCAAAGCCACAAGAAGAAGATACCAGGAATCTTATAATAGGTCTATACGGCCCCAATTCTGTCTGATTTTCACAGACCCCCTCAGCCCAGACCCCCACTGGGCACCTTTGGTGATGGCCTTTTGGGGAATAGTCCAAGTAGTACCCCCCTGTGTCCAGTGCTGTCTGTGTCCTCAAGCCCCTTTTCAGGGCAACCCAGCCCTCTGGATGGCCCCAGGTCAGTATCCCTCCCTTCCAGGGAAGGTTCCAGTCCCAGTAGCCCACTTGGCTCACCTCTGGTCCTTGGTACTCACCAGCAGTCCAGGGGAGGGACCCAGGCCCACCCATTTCTCCAGGTCCCAGCCCAGGGACCCTATACACCTCACACCAGGCACTGCCTCAACCTCCACTTCAACAAGGTCCCCTGGGCCACATCCCCATAGCCCCCATACCTTCTTCCACCTCTTCCTAGGCTTCTTCCTTCAGCTCCTCTTGAGCCCTGGCAGTCTGGGCCTTCCCCCTTCTCAGGGGTCTCTGCAGGACTCCTTAGCAAAGTCCCAGGCCCAGTCCTCCTCAAAGCCCTGAAATCCACAGTGAGCTGCCCCAGCTGCTGACCCCACAGCCCCTGAGCAGGTAAGACCCTCTCCTTCCAGCACCTCAAGGAGACTGCCCCTCCTCTGGCTCTACAGCCAGCTTTTCTACCCCATCCTGGGCCCTGATTGGCCCAGCAGACCCCCAGCCCAATTGGCTGCTCTCCTGAGGCCCTCTTTAACATTCTCTAGGCCAGTGTGGGGCAAGTGCCCTGTCACAGGGAGGTGTTCAAGTTGTAGGTTAAGAACTCCAGGAGTGCTCTGGATTATCCTGCTAATTCTCATGAGAGAATTGGAGCACTCTACAACTGCACTAATGCTAAAAACAATGCAACAACCCAGCAATTTATCATCTTTGCTGCAAACCTGACCTAAGAACTTTAATTTCCTCTGTGTACATATGACCTTTAACTCTTACTCTCTTTCCTCTTTTAAAAATAATGTATCAGTTTAGTTAAGAGTATTGGCTGCTATACACAAGTATTTGGGTCAGATCAGAAATATACAATGACCTGCAGGTCATGTGTTGGTAGAACTTTTTATATATGGTGGACAAAGATTTTCAGTAATTTCCAACATATTTGGCTTCACTGTCTGGGTGAGAGCCTAACACGGGATTGTTTCAAGGGAACTGCGTTTTTGATTTCTGAGTGACCAGAAAGGTGCTGTAGAAACTGTTTTGTGGCTGGCTTGGTGAATCTCATTTTTTGAACTAACCCACCAGTTTATGGGAATTGCCTGTCCCATTCTTTGCAGTTTGCCCTAACAGACTAATCTCAGCCTTGCTCCCCTAGGGGCAGCCTCACACTCAGTTACCTTCTAGGTGCTTACAAACTGGTTATTTAATAAGTTCATTCCAGAATTTTTCCAGGTGTCAAAGTTAGACTGACTGGTCTGTAATTCCTCGGGTCCTCTTTGCACCCCCTTTTGAAGATATCTGTTACATTTGCCCTTGTCCAGTCCTCTGGAACCTCACCCATCATCCATGAGTTCTCAAAGATCATTGCTAATGGTTCAACTAGTTCCTTGAGTACCCAGAGTGAATTTCATCAGGTCCTATTGATGTTAATAATTTAACTTACCTAAACAATCTTTATCCTGTCTTCTCCCTATCTTGGGTTGTGTTCTTTCTCTCTTGTTGTTAATATTCATGGTGGCAAGCATCTGATCACAGCACACTTTCACTTTTTCCTAAGGACTGAAGCAAAACACCTCATGCCTTGATGTCATCTCATCTGTTATTAGATCTCCTTCCCTTCTAAGTTGAGGACGTACACTTTCTTTCATCTTTCTCGTGCTCCTAATGCACTTATAGAATCTCTTATTGCCTTTTTAAGTCCTTCGCTAGTGATAACGCATTTTGTATTGTCTGTTGACAGCTTTCTTTTGTATTTGTCCTTAGTTATTTCTCCATGTTCCCACTTTTTGATCTTCGGGTCATTAAAGAGCTTGTGATGGAAAAATATTTGTCTCTTACTATTCTTCCTATCTTTCCTTCACATTGAAATAGGTTTCTCTTATGCCTTTAGTACTGTCACTTTGAGAAACTGCCAGCAATCCTGAATTCCTTTTTTCAATGGGTCCTCACCTACCAATTCTCTGAGTTCATTATAGTCTGTTTTTTTGAAGTCCATTCTTCTTCTTCTCCTAGTTTCACTCCTTCTTTTCCTCGGAATCATGAAATCTATCATTTCATCATCACTACCAACCAAATTGCCTTCACCCTTCAGATTCTCAACCAGTTCCTCCCAGAATCAAGCCCCAAAAGGCCATCCCTCTGGTTATTTCCTCCACCTTCAGAAACAAAAAGTTGTCCCCAGTATATTCCAAGAGTTCATGTATGTTAATAATATTTTTTTACAAAAGTCACAAGAGTCCTGATTTCCATCAGTCCCAGGTTGATGTTGATCTATTTTAATTAAACAGCAAAGCTTACCTCTAATTAGTTGACCGCCATTCAATGTGGGGTTGTTAATTAAGCTGTTGCACAATGCATTAAGTAACAATGTAGTAACACACAGTAATTGCAGTTTTCTCACCATGGGATTCCAGATGAATTATCCATTTAGAATGGTCCACAACCTACAATTAGCAAGTGGTATCTTCTGGCAATTCTCAGAAATATCAGTGCAAGCACACCAACATCGAGCACTTACAACGCTCAGTCGAAATGGTTAGCAAAAAATAAAATCAATACAAATAGCGAATAAATGACGAAGGAAAGCCCAAGTGGATTGAAGAGGTCCCTACTTAGCATTGTTAGACCATCTCAACACACTCACAATGCTTTGTTAGACTCACCGGTGCCAAGATTCGAGGACAGAAGGACTTAGTGTCACCACCTCACAAGATCAGTGAGATTAGACACTGCAGACACAAGCTGGGGATGACGCTGGGTTCCAGATAAAGTGTACTGTTGGCAGCAAAAATACAGATCATCAACAACCATGAAAATTAGCCTTAGCGAAGGAACAGAAAACTGCTACCCAAAGCCAGAGGCTCCTCCGAGTCTAATCCATGGTGCACTGGAGACTGTTAGATTATTTCAGTGGAGTTGGAGGGGTCCTGGATCAGGCCCTAAGTCTCTGTTTCTTGCGGACAGGCCAGTGCAGAAACGGAATAAGAAGGGGTCATGTGGCTAGAAAGCTATAGAGGCTCAGAGATAATTGGGCTGGGCAGGTCTAATCCTGCCACCTGCTGGCATGTTTCGGGTCATCATCTACCGTGATCTCCAGCCTCCATTTATGTATTCTACTAACTAACTGTGTTAGACTGTGGCAGTTATTTTTAGTCGCTATTACGTTTTATTGGCATTTGATTTTCAAAAATTAAAAAAAGATAAGGAAGGGAGAGGAAGATAGCAAACACTGAGGCTATGTCTACACTTGTTAATTTAAATCGACTTTGCTAAGTCGACTTAACGTGTCTACACTCAAAAATTAAGTCGACTTAAATGGGACCCTGCCAAATCAACTTAGAGCGTCCACACTGGACACCTAAGTCGATTTCTAGGGGCTAGGTGGATCTGGGACTGGTCCACGGTGGCAGGGGGGGCACCCCTTGCCAGGTGCCAGGGGGCTCAGCATTTGCCCCATTATACTTGGGTACAATGGGGGCTGAGCAGGATAGGGACACTGGCAGGGCATAGGGGCAGGGTGGGCAGGGCTGTGTCCTGCCCTGTGGGGGGGCACGCCAGGCTCTGGCTGTGCCAGCCACCCTGGCAGGGAGATCAGTGTGGGGAGCCCTGGGGCCCTTTAAGTCGACTTAGGGCTACTCCGCGTCTACACTGGCTAAGACGAGTTTATAAATACATAATACATAAAGTAGGTTTTATAAAGTTGACTTTAATTTTCCTTAAGTCAACTTAAGCTGCCGCTTAAGTCAACTTAAGGAAAGTGTAGCGTAGATGCAGTATAAATTAAGTCGATTTAAGCAAGCTTAAGTCGACTTAATTTGTAAGTGTAGACACCCCCTAAATCCTGTCCTGTGACCAGGATATGATCTTTATGACTCCTTACCCGTGCCGAGTGACTGGAGTCAAGAAATACATTTCAGCCTCGCACTAGGATTTCTGTGTGTCACAGGATTTGCCTACAGAACGTCACGTGTAGGGCTTTTACCGGCGTTGTGTTCCATTCGGTAAAGTCTCTCCCTCTACAGCTGGAGTTTTTTTGGATACATAGTTCCTAGACTTTGCTTTGCTGTGGTGACATGAGCTGAATTCTATTACTGCACAGAGCGTGACATTTCAGTAGCAGCTCTTTGTAGGAAGTCTCTGCTTTTCTTGCAATGGTTTTACAATCAGCTGGAGGCTCCCATGTGCACATAACAGTTCAGGGTCTTGTAACATGAAATTTTCATTTGTTTTGTTATGGTGGGGGCGGTTTCTCAAGCAGCCTGGATTTAACTGTTCCTCGGGTTCATTTGTAGGGTCCGTCAGCTGCAGCATGTCCCCATCAAGTGTAAGATCCTTCAGAAGCCATCTTGAGTAGGTGATTGTATTTATGTAGCAGGGGATTTTTCCTCAGAATCCTGGATTTGGTGACTGCTCGTTGGAGTAGGACATTGTTCTGTACATGAAAAAGCTGTCAAGTGATGGTAACACCCCCCCTCTGACTCCTTTTTCTTTGCCTGAGAGGGTCAGCATGTTGTTTATATTTTCATTACCGATGATGGTTTGGCAAAGATTTAAATGTCACTTTTGTCCCCGTTTAAATTTCAGTCCAGAAAGAATAAAATGGTTTTGCTCAGCTCAGAAAGCAAGCAAATTTCCTCCCCCTGTGGGTATTTTGTATGCCGCTAGTCAGAAGGGTCTGGAGATGAACCAAGATTTTAAAATATGACTAGTGATTTGGGGTGCATCCAGGATTTGGGTGCCCAACTTCAGCCATTTTAAAGGGACTTGATTTTCAGAGACTGGATGATTAGCACTTCTGGAAAATGAGGCCTCATAAGAGGTCTCAAGCTGGGTACCCAAGAAACAGTGGCACCCAAAATCTCTCGTCTTTGTCACAGCTGTGATTCATTCTAGAGAAGGGATCAGAGGCAGCTGCCTAGTCATGGCTCTGTGAATAGTCAGATATCGACGTATTCTTTTGCAGAGGCCCTGCAAACTCGTTCACTGATGCAGCTGCCAACACAAACTTCTGCAGATGTTTGGACTGAGATAATCTCTGTTGTTACATATTAGGGCCCTGATCCAGCACCTGCTGAAGTCAATGGAAAAAACACTTATTGGCTATGTCTACACTAGAGGAGGTTAGGTCGGCTTAACAAAGTGGTGTCCATGGACGTGGACTTAGTCCACTTTGTTAAGTCGACCTAACTGCCTTTAGATTGACTTAATAAAGTGGACTTAAGCGTCCACACTGTGCTTAGGTTGACCTAAAGGAGGGTTAGGTTGACCTAACCGGAAGGTCTTACTAAGTTGACCTAAGCTGTCATTAGGTTGATGTAAGGATTTTCTTAAGTTGACCTAATGAAAGCCTGGTGTGGACAGGGACTACGTTAGGTCGACTTAAGCCTCCCTAAGTCAACCTAACTTGCCAGTGTAGACATAGCCATTGATGTCAATGGGAGTCGGATCAGTAATTGGTTCATTAGCTCTGCTGAGTCTGAACAGATCTCAGGAAAGTGTCCAGACTGGGGAAGAGTCTGCGCTGGTGTTGTAAGGCATCCTGGGTCTGTGCGGAGCCTGGTATATTGTCCAGATTGCAAATCTTGGGTTATGATTGCAGAAGCTTAAAATATTTTATGGCATATACTGGCAGATTTGCCTCATTAAGGATTTACACTGCTCTGGATCTTAGGAGACAGACACTTCTCGATACGGTGTCTGTCCAGATTTTACCATTCTGAATTGATGGATACCATTCTGAATTGATGGATGTTTTTATTTGATGTTCCACCTCCCTCTCATCAATATGTGACAGCTCCCCTCCATTACCTTGTTTGGTTTTGTGATGATAGCTTTTCCGTCCATGTGGCATGACAGCTTTGGCTGGAGGGACCCCGATCCTGATCGCACCAGTCCCAAGCCTTCAACTTGCAATGCGATATTTTGGGTCCGTACACTTCTTGAAGAGCTGTGAGTATTTGCGTATTTACCGACCTTCCCTTCCCTGCTTATTTTCAACGTTTTACATGCATCTGTTCTGCAAACAAGGTCCTTTGGGACATTCAGGTTAGTAAGCTTGAAGTTCAAAGATTCATCTTAAATTACACTTTTAAAACAGATGGGGCCGTATAGGGGTTTAGCAGCAGTATTGAAATAGACCCCTTGTAAGAGGAGCTAGTGGGAGACATTCCCCGCCCCAAAGATCGTACAATCTAATTAAATTTTAATAGTAAATAGATAATGACAGGAAGAAGATTGGGGGTGGTGGGGAATTGCGTACGGCCACCCACCCAGTCGCCCAGAACCTGGCCTAGAGCAGAGGTATCTTGAGTCACAGCCTAATGCCGCGTTCACCCTCTCTGCGGGGCAATTCAGGGTCCGCAGCTGTCTCTCTCACCGGCAATGTGATGCTTACAAACGCTCCAAGGTGGGGACCGGCTTCCTTTCCCTCTCTCTGCCATAGGTGCTCCGTGAGTTCATTCAGCAGCTTTGGGCAGGTTTCCTGTTCCCCGGACCTGTATGGCCCTGCGATGGTTCCCATTCCTCTTCCTCTTCCCTTTTCCAGCCGGAGCCTCTGGGAAGCCTCCAGGGGCCATGCAGACATCACACGACCCACACATTCATGCCAAGCCAACAGGATGTCTTTTGTCAGCAAGTCTTAATCTACACAGTCAGATTCTCTGTATGGAGGAAGCTGAGCCACCAAGCGGCTTATAGCTAGAGGGCCGTGGAGCAGTGGTGTACCCTGGATCTCCGGCATCTAGGGGCCAATGCTTGCATTTGTGCACTCCCCAGCCTCATGTGCCCCCCACGCAGGGCAGATGGGGTCCCCAGCTCCCACCAGGCAGAACTGCTGCTTTCCTCCTTCTGTGCCCCATGGACCTGCACCTCAGATCCAGCACTGGCTCCCCGTACCAGGTGGGACATCCTCACCCCCCGGCCCCGGAGCAGCGGGGGGGGGGGGGGCGGAGTTCCTCTTTCTGATCACCTACACCGCCCCACCCACCACTTGCCCTGGGTTCCATCCAGCTGCCCCTCAGAGCAGGGTCAGCCCAAGGTTTTTCAGCACCTTCCCCGCGAACTGTGACTCCGGCGTGTCCCACCCCCCTTGGTAGAAGAGAGAACATACTGATATTTTTTTTTTAATTGAGAAAAAAATACACTTCCATTTAATCTGGCGCCCCTTAAAGCCTGGCGTCCTAGGTGACTGCCTAGTTCACCTATATGGTTGGGCCGGCCCTGGCTCGTTGGCTTCTTTCCACAGCTACAGGAGTCACTGAGCAAAAACGGGAGCCATTAAAGGTTTAACTAGATAAACCACGGCCAGAGACAGAAACTGCTACATCATGTCTGCCCTGTTGCAGTGCAAGTTTACACCCCTTCTAGTGAGCTAATTGAATACAGTCTGTGAAAAAGAATAAAAGGGCACAAATCTGACATCAGAAATCACAACATTCAAAGACCAATAGGGAAACACTTCAATCTCCCTGCTCACGCCATTGATGACTTATGAATAGCGGTGCTCAAACAAATGAATAACAAATCGCAGCTTCAAAGAAAAACTGCAGAATTGGAATTTATATTTAAATAGCCTCAGGGTTAAACAGGGACATGGATTTTTTTCTCATTACAACAGGTGATTTGACCTCACCTTCCTCTATGTGCTGTTCCCCAGTGTTTGAATCCCAACATCTATTCTGATTGGCTGTTACAGCCTGACCTGATCCTGTGTCATACACTCCCCTGCATTTAATTTCCCCCACTTTGTAAGTTCCCCATCTTCAAAGTGTCTGATGAAGCGGGATTTTCTCCCATGTAAGCTCATGTGAATTAATACATTTGTTAGTCTATAAGGGTACATCTATCTACAGAACGCCGCGTCCACGCCGGGCTTTCATTAAGTCGACTTAAGGGCGTCCTTAAGTCGACTTAATAACTTCCACTCTTTAGGTCGACTTAACGTGGTCCTGGGTCAACCTAACACCTGCCTGTGTGGACACAGGCAGTCAACTTAACTTTTCAGTGTGGACTCTCTAAGTCGCCCTTGATACATTGACTTAACAGAGTCGACTTAGCTTTTCTAATGTAGACATCCCCTAGAAGTGCCGCAGGACTCCTTGTTTGTTTAAATGAATGGAAGTGTCTCTAGCACCCGCGCAGGCTCCAGAAACAAATGCACACCCCAACATTAGCGGCTCGGGCTTCCCGTCAATAGCTGTTGCTTGATGACTGTCACTAATAGCAGGGGGTTCTTCACTGGCCAGTTTATAACCAGAAACCAAATAAGTTAGCATAACCAGAGATCAACCAAACTCCACTTGCCTGGAGTCTGGCCATGTCCTAGGATCCTGCATTCCCACAGCCAATATCTCCTCTATCAACCAGAAGTCAGTATACAGGCCTGTCTTCATTCCCTGCACAATGTATGGGGCGGGGAGCAAAGCTGAGCTGAGGTTAACCCACGGCTGACGGACGGCCACCCGCTCCGTCAAAGAGAACTTGGAGTTTGAGCTGTCATTCTGCAAATTATACAACCACCCCATTTCAGCTGCTGCTGTTACATAAAGTATCCAACTCTCTCGACAGGCATGTTCTGTTAACCATGAAACAAGGCCATATTAGCTTGGGGGGGGTGTATTTACTGAACCCTGGGATGAGGTTGCAGAGCCTGATCTCGGCAAGCCCGTAACCCCTGTAATCAACCCTTGCAAAATTCTGCATATAAACAAGCTGGTGCAATAGGAACCCCCTCTGGGGCCTGCAACGTGGGGACCAGATGCGCAGCTGTTCCATTCCATTTTCTGATGCTAAACATTCACTGAGTAACTTAAAAAAGACAAAATGCCAATAGCAAGTTAAGCAACATGTATGATTCATAACCAGACTCTGATTATTGCAGAAAAAATGTGCGTGTGCTCTCAGGGCATTCTTTCAAAATTTGCATAGCTATCACTGAACCCAGGGACTCAGCATTGCCAATCCCAAAGGTTCAAAAGTAATGAGACTGACTCAAATATTGGGAGATTTTTAAAGAATATGTGTCGGATCCTTTGATTTGCCTTCCGGTTCTGGAGCCTTTAAGAGAGACACATTTCAAACTTTTCCTTGCAACCAGCAGGGCTAGAAACTTACTTTGTTTTTTAAATGAAAGCTGAGAATCACATGAATCCAGGAGCTGGCGCTTCAAGAAAATGCTAGCTATCAGGAGGTAAATATAAAATGGTGACACCTGGCAACACTGTAAAACCAGATTACATGCTGAAGGAGAGAGAGCGAGAGATTGGCCACAGGTTGGAGCTAGGGGGCCAGTCTCTTTGATTCACTGCCATCCAAGCCCCATTGGTTTCTGAGTGGCCATTGAAGCTCCCTGAATAAACATTTCCAGATGCAGATTCCCCTCATGGCTTTGGGGGTTGCGGGGGAGGATGAGGAAGTTTTCAGCCACTGGTTCCATTAGTTGTCTGTGCAGAGACAGGGGACTGCTGTAAACCTCTCACCCACCACACAGCGAGGAGAAACAGGGGCCAACTCTGACCACCCACAGAAGGATGAGAAGGAAATGCCCAGGCTAGATCCTCACCCGGTGTAAAACATCATTGCCCTGTTGACTCCAATGCAGTCTGAGCAATACTGATTTGCACCCATTGAAGAACTGGCCCAGTGCGTCTCCTTCTGCCTGTTTGGGGAGGACGTGTAGGGGAGAGTCTGGCTCCAGAACAGAGGGGGGCAGACCTACCCCAACAAAGGTTGCCAGTAGGTGCCAGCTTCAAGTGGCATTACTCATGTTGAACACAGGATGGCAGCGGTGAGCCAAAGCACCAGTTAATGCTGGACCAATAACATAATGTCAGCTGTACCTGAGTTCCCCTTCTTCCAAATCTTTTGTTGCAGCTGGGGAGTTAGAAATGAAAAAATACCCCACCTATGGCTCTCTACTGCTCTTTATTCCCTTGTTTGGGGTTCTCACTTTTTGACCCCATTTATTTCTTGCTGATTTCATATGCAAGTCATTTTCTTTGCTGCCTTTGTCATCTCGGGTTCGAAGAGATGAGGTTTTATTTCCTGGGCGTGCAGGGAAATCCTTCTCCAATCTCCCGGGGAGGGAGGGGAAGCTGAGATCTGTGTGCTCCCACCAGGCGCAGAATGCAAGTGATATTCAAAGATTAGGCTGGCAGAGTGGAACAAAGCCGTCTATTGTCCAGGGTGCATTTGGAATGAAGTGTCACATGACGGCAAGATCCTTTCTGAGGGTTTTCTGTGCACAGGAAATAGAGGCAAACAGCATCTGACAGCGAGATTCCCATATCATTTTTGCCTGTGTTTGCGGCAATTTGCGTTTTGTGTTTCAAACAGGCCCTCAAACACACACACATGCTCAAAATATCTGGCCTGATTTTTCAGTCCCTGTCTATAATGAAGAATTCCCAGACTTGCTGCTCAGATGCAATGACTTGAAAATGGAGCCCAAAATCTGACATAAGGGTATGCGGTTTCCCTAGCTGGCAGAGAATATATCTTTCATTGCATGCAAACAATTTTTTTTAAATAAAAGAGCAGGGATTTTGTGGTCAGGCTCTTTTAGAAAATGTAGGTGTATGAAAAAAACGTGTCCCAACTATGGCCTGCATTGCAAAGCTATTTTCTGTGTCAGAGGAAGCTTTCAAGCTTCAGAATCATGTTAAAATGTAGTTACTTTCTGGAAATTGACTCTAAAAATAGCGTGGTGGGGGATCGATGTTCAGCAACTCTTAAGGAGCTATGTAGCGAGTGGTTTCAATGTTCAGGTGGAAAGATGGCTTTTCTAAGCACCAGCCCTGCAAACTGAGGCAGGAATTTGCTAATCACAGTGGCTCCTGCCAACTTGTAAGTCATCACCTGTAATAATAAATAATAATAATAATCTGGAACTGAAACTTGGCAATTGTGTTGCTGATGCGTGAGCCAGCCGAGCATGCAATTCACCCTCCCAGAGCTGAGCTGTCACCGCTCTGAAAAGCAACCAAGTATTATTTTTGTCACCAAAGAAAGCAGATGGGACTCTGCACATACACGGGGCGCAGAGCTGGCGGCTAAGAAGGTGTCATTTTAGATGGACACTTTTCTGACCACAGCTGTATTTTAACGCTGCTCCGTGCACCCACCAAGGGACAGAGCGAAGCCTAGATCTGGACATTGGGAACCGAAATACCATTGGGGATCTGAGCTTGGATGTCTAGAGTGAAAAGGATTGAACTTACGGCTGCACTAAGAGCCGCTTTGGGGGCACCTTTTCGCACTAACCTGAGTGATTTCCTCTCTTCCAGTATCCCAGGCTCTGCAAACCCTGCTCCGATACTCCTAGACCTGGCTGCTGACAACAGAGGTTAACAAACAGCTCCCAGTGGCTCTCCTGAGCTGACAATAAGTACTGATGTATTCTGGACCAGAGGACAGCTACCGCTGCTGCAGGAAATGGGGCCAACGCTGGCCTAGAGTTGGACTGAGGGATCCCCTTTTCAAAGGTGGCCACCGATTCCGGGATTCCTGGTTCGGGGGCCGAAATGTCAGGTGCCAACTCTTCAGGCGCCACCATAGGGGAGATGGGGGGACTCTGAAAATCAGGCCTGAGGCTTCGACTGTCGGTCTCCCCCAAATGGGAGCACCTAGAATGAGAATCTAGGAAATGCGGCTGTGAGCCCCTTCGGGCAGGGCTGTCGCTGCCCAGTCTGGCTGGTGCTCTGGCCCTGCTGCGAAGCACCATTTATAAAAGCTAACGACCCATCTGAAACGACCAGATTCACACCAGCCAGACGCGAATCAGGACCCTTGGCAAAGGGGAACGCTTTCAGCTTGAGCGCTGTGCGCAGCAATCGGAGGGTGGCGGAGTCCACTCTTCGCTAGGAGCCAACCAACTCGCCCGTTCGCAATTGGGGAGGTGAAGCCAGAGGAGGTAGGGACAAGGTTAGGTCCCGGTTCTGCAGCGTGCCGGGCAGCTCAGCTCCCAGCGGATTCTGGCACCTCCGAGCCCCTCACCCGGCATCCTGGCCGGCCAGACTGAGCAGTCAGGGAGGCGCCATTTATCCTCCTCTTTGGAGAAGACGCTTTAGACCCACAGGCGCACATCCTGCAGGCTTTGCGGACTCCTGACTTCAGTGGACGGCGGGAGCTCCCTGAGGAACTGGGCCACGGTCTTGCCATAAGGCAGCTTTTCTTCTTGTCCATCCCCTTGGCAGGCAGTGGAGTTAACTACTTCTGGCTTGTTGGAGCAGGGATCGCTCAACAGACTCCACTCAGGGAACAGTGGAGCAGGGAGTGAGTGCCCTTGGGCAAAGGGAGTTAGGAGCCGTGGGTGTTGGGGGGGCGGGGCAGTGTTATTCTGTGGGTATTTGGGCTGCTGCTGAGGCCAGACTTGAGAGGAGTTTTTGTTTGCAGCTGGGACTACGCCAGCACTTGGGAGGAGAAAGGGGCTCCTCACGCTGAGGCTCTGTCTGGAAAAAAAGGCATGTCTGGAAAAATGTGTTGGGTAACATGGATTGAAATCCAGGTGGGCAGGGTACGTGGTGATGCAGGTTAGCTGGCAGAGGTGAACCCTAGCTTCCCCGGTTCATCTCCACCAGCCAGTGGAGCTTAATCTACCAGCCGGTTTAATCTACAACGTGCCCTGTCGGCACTGGGGGCTGAAGCCACATCAGTCACCAGACGTTTAAAGATTTGCCTTTTTCCCTTTGTGTAGAGACCAGCCGGGCAAATCCCTCGCTTACAATCTGCTGGAGGGAGATTTCTCTGCTCTGGCTGGGAAATGCCCAGGGTGGAGTGAGCATTTTTCACTCTCCCTGCCACAGCAGCCAGGGAATTGGAGCCCACTCGACACAGCCCTGGCACAGACAAAGACGTGGCCCTCGAATGGCCGGGGACAGTGCGAGGCCCCTGTGCTATATACAGTCACCAGCATCCAGCCTGCGACCTTCTGCACGAAACCCAGATCAGCAAAAGGAGTCCCGTTGTTAGCCGGGGGCGGGCCGCAGCGCTTACTCTAGCCGGGGGCAGCTACTAGCGGGAGCCACGTGCACCCCCCGAAGCCAGCGAGTGCGAGTATCTGGCGTGGGACCAGGCCCTAATTTGGTGCCCATGGTTTGAAAAGTGTGACTAGACCTAAACCCTACGCCCCTCTGTGCACGGGGCCCAGCCTGCGCCCCATTTGCTGGGAGCTAGACAGACGGGGGTCACTGAGGACACAGCCAGTACCACAGCCAACCCCACCGGTGGCCCTTTCCGTGGCCTGGGGCTTGTAACCCGGCTAGGTGCCCTGAGTGCCTCCCTGCTGGGCTCACGTCTGCCAGCGGCGTCCCATCCCAGGCCTTTCCCACCCGCGCTGCGGAGCTTCCTCCCCAAGAGAGCGTGGGCCCCTCATGATATTGCCTCACCCACCTCCTCTCTCTGCTACAGCCTTGCTCCACGAGACCCTCACCTGGCCTCTGGGCTGGAGGAGAAGGAACCCTTCGGTTCCCACTGCACCCGCTCAGCCCCTCCAGCCCTCTCCCTAAAAGAGCCAGGGTTTGTAACACAGCAAAGGCGCCTGCCGCCCGCTCACCTCCACACCTGCAAGGAGGGAAAGGGACTTGCATGGCTGCAGATGGTTGTCTCCGCGCACTGGCCTTTAAACCTGTCTATCACCGGCCCGAACTCTCCCCCAGGCCTAGCTTCGCCGTCCCTGTGCAAAGCTGAGAGATGCTCCCCTCCCGTTCCACTGGATTTATGTTCTGCCCCCTCCCTGCAGCGCCCCTACGCTGCCCACGGCACCTCTCCCTGCTTCTTCTCCCTCTACGTCCCCCGCGCCCCAGGGCCCTGCTCCTGGCCCCGCGGGATTGGTGCTCTGAGCCTGCCAGGGCTCACAGGTAGGGAGGACTCCTGAGATCCTAAGGGCCTCACCCCATCATGTGTGTGCTGAATGGGGCCATGCCGTCAGGCCGTGCTGCTGGGAGCCGGGCTGTGGTGAGTTTGGCACAGACACTTTGTACAGCACCATGCACTCAGACGGAGCTACCTACCACAGCGATAGCAATAAGGCTGCTATGCCTCAGTCTTCATTTATTCTCTGCCCCGGCGGAGGGCTCTTCCAGCTGTACGTGTCTTGGCCAGGATAATCTTGGCCAGGGGCAGGCCAGACAGGTATGAGGGAGTGGTAGAGGGCAGATATTCAGCCAGGAATGGTGAATGACCTGCCCCTGAGGACCTGTTAGCTCAGGTGAACTAGAGACACCTGGGCCAGCAAAGGGGCACCAGAAACCTTTAGAAACCGCTCTTCTGGGGAGGGCAAGGAGCGAAGAGATGAGAGGCAGGCGGCAGCAGGAAGAAGAACAGAGGAAAGAAACCAGAGAACTGACAGCAAGGAGCCAGCGGGGTGGGGTACTGCTGGAGTGAAGAGAAAAACCCTCCAGCATCAGACCAATTTACTCCCAGCCCCCCAAGGGAGAAATGCTAAAGGCAGAACAAGGCACATTTTGCTGATGACATTTTCCACCATCCAAGACCCACATTTTCAGATGTCCTGTAGGCTCCTGAATGGCATCAGGTCTTCGGTTACCGGCGTGGCAGATCCATGGCCTCAGTTTGTAGCTGTGGAATCTGCTGGCAGGATTAGAACTCAGAGCTGCCTGCTCTCAGAGCATTGTCCCCAGAAAGTAGGCCGGGGAGCTGTGCTGAGGCCGGCCGGCGAGGTCTGCTCAGGACAAAAGCTGCCCTGCTTTGTTCAGTCAGGCTGGCCGTTTCCGGAAAGTATCTTGGATTAGCGAACCATCGGCATCGCTGCGGTCCCACAGCAGAGAGGGGGAGTGGGGAGGAAGGTCTCGGCCCTAGAAGAGGTTGGGACAAAACAAAGCAACAGATGGTTTCAACTTGGGCATAATACTTGGTGGAAAAGCATTTGAACTCGGGGGGAGGCTGCAAGAGCAAATGTGAGAAAACGCCAAGTGTCAGAGCAGAAAAAAGCTTCGGAGAAAAATGGCAAATGTTTAAATAAAGAAATCCTCCCCTGCCCCCCATCACTAAGCTGTCTCCGCTCACATCTGTCTGGCACAGCTTCCCACAAAGGCAGGGCTCCCTTTAAAATCCCCTACCCCAGCTTGCTTCGTTGGAAAGCTGTTGTTTGCCCCGCATTAAATGGCGAACTCAAAAGCCAGTGGAAGCAAGCTCTGATCCCTGCTAGGGCTGAAAATACGACAGCGCGCAAGACATTTAGGGCAGTGGCATTCAGGGGATTAGAAAACGAAGAGCAAGTCTAGATGATCTAAATATTTTATAAAGGCCTTTAGTTCACACGCAACAGCTCCTTGCTGTCCGCGGCATTGCCCAGTGTGGAGGAATTGGCCCTTAGATTCTGGTTGCTGGTTTTTATTTTTAAATCATTGCATGGCTTCGTCAGAGTAAGGCACCACTACTAAAGAGAGTCTGTGCAGACAGACCATCGGATGGGGACTTAAATATTGATTCAGGCCTTGCCTGTATTCAAGGCTGCATCAGTTGAACGAATGGCACGAAAAACGACTGCAGGGACGGTCCAGTCCTGCACACGCCAACATGTCTGAGGAAGTCAACCCACTGCAAGCACCAGCGTCCAGTTCCATGTTTGCGGGGCTGGGCCCTGAATAAAGTGCTGCTCCGGGAACAAATATGCGCTGTTAAAAGAGATCTCCAGTTCCGCAGCCCAAGACACGCCAGTTCTCCCGTGCAGCCAGCCTAGGATAGCAGTATTAACTTCACGGCTGCCACAGGCCAGGTGCCAGTGTGGGCTGCATGCCAGACTGAGCCCGCTACAACCAAACAGCCCATCGCTGAAACGTTTTCCTGCAACGCACGGCCAGCCACAGATTTGTTTCTGCGGTGCTGGCGGGTTCTGGCTCTCCGCAGCCTGAGTCTACCAACGCATCTGTCTTCACCTCACTTCTGGCAGCCAGTCGCGTCGCAGGCCCAGCGAGCGTACGTCTCTGTCTGTGGAGTCATTTATGCCCATGCAAATTCTTCATGCCCTGCGCCCAGGGTAAAAGGCTCCCAGTGAGGCGGGAGAAATAGAATCACAGAAGGTGTGTGGCTTCTTCAAGGTCGCCCCGTGGCTGAGGGACGTCTCCCACCACCCAGTTCAATGCCATCCCCATGTGCTGGGCAAGACCGAGATGAGTTAGTGGGGCTTGGGCCTGCTCTGAGCAGGGGGTTGCACTAAATCAGTGGCTTTCAAACTTAGGGTTGGGACCCAGGGCTGGATCACGGCACACCAAAAGACTGGACTGCTGGTCAGAGATGTAATTGTTGGGTCATGGGCATAAATGGGTTTTTTTCAACTGGGTCCTGAGGAAAAAAGTTTGAAAACAACTGGACTAGATGACCCTGAGGTCCCTCCCAAGCCTCATCTTCTATGAGTCTAAGGCTCTGAAAAGGAGTCAGGGTTTTTATCCAGACATCGAGAATATCCAAGTTTGGGTGGGGAGGGAGTGATATTAAACCTGGTGCGTCAGGGCTTAGCCCAGTCTCTGACTGATAGAGACCAAGAGGAGACCTTGTATGGGAGAAAATTACTCCGCATCTGCTCCTGCCATGTTCTTACATCTGGTTCTGGGCACTATTTGAAACAGGACTTCAGACTAGCTGGACCTAGGGGCAGATCCAATCTGGTGATGCCCACGTTCCTGAGCTGGGCTCTTCCCAAATATAAAGAAGATGTGTCCATATCCTCAAAGGTTCAAAGGGACTGAACTCCCATTGAAACGAATGGGAGTTAGACCCCTAAATGTCTCTGAGGATCTGGGCCATGGTCCCTGCCCTGAGGAGCTTAAGCTGTGTGTACACAAAGACACTTGGGAAAATTGAAATGAATCAACTCAACGGTTGGCGCCATTGCACATAAATCAAAGCGTGTTAAATCCCCATGCAGATGTTCCCATTCAGAAGCCTGGGCCAACTCTTCTAACAGCTAATGGGTTCACACAGCCATTGAAAGGAGCACCATAATGCTGTGCAAAGGAAAAGCGGAGACACCCCCCTATCTCCTCATTCATGGGGAGCCGTAAAGATCTAGCAAGTAAACAGAGTGTGAATGATGGAGCCGAGAAATGGAAACAGCTCTGAGATCGCAAAGGCCTGTTCTTGGAGTGGGAATATTTTGAGCAGAGAGGCCTGTAAGGGCTCAAGTACCAGGTAAATCGATCTTAAGGTCTCCTCCTGCTCTCCTGCCTCAGGCAAAATGCTCAGCAAAGCCAACAGGAAATTTACTGGACTGCAGACTGTGGGATCTATCCCTAGCGGATCTACACCCTGCACCTCCACACAGCCTCTTAGCTGTCTGGGTCCTCCCACTCCACAGGAGCACGAGCGGCCGAGGAGGGTGGGACCCAGGGAACCTCGGTGTAAACCAGGAGAGGGAGTACATAGGTTTTACAGGGATCCCCTGGGTCAGATGTGTGCATAACAGGTGGCCTCCCCAACCCCTAGGAAGTGAGCGTACGTGGCGCTGCAGACACGTCCTCACCCTCCACCAGCCACACTGTCCCAGGAGCCTCCAGGCAGAGGGACGTGGCACCGCAGACACGTCCTCTCCCTCCACCAGCCACACTGTCCCAGGAGGCTCCAGGCAGAGGAGAATTTGGCTGGGAGACGCAGGGAAACACAGCCACTCTTGCAAATAGACCTGGGGGTGCGTCTAAGAGCGGGCTTGCTGAGGACTCTGGTTTCAGACCCTCTCCACTGGAAATAAAATGCAGACACAAATCTGACCCACCAATGGACGTGAGCTTAACAGACGAGGGAGCTAAAATGGCTGTTGCCTTCCCAATAGCTTCTGCAGCGACTTCGACCTTCTTAGACCTCTGCGATGCTGGTGGACAAAGAAGGAAGTTTGGGCCTGAACATCTATTCGGTTTGGGTTCTAACATTACACCCCTGGCACAATGGGCTCCATCAATCAGATTCCGCCTCCCCTTCCACCCTGCTGGCCCTTAGAAGCTCTGCGAGTGTCCCCAGGTGTCTACCCGTGCAGGGTGCTGTCTATTGTGTGCTAGCTTCATGCTGCCATTTTCCCAGGGCCAGAATATTTGTCCAGCCCCTCCGTTCAGCTGTGCTGAAGTAAATACCTGGGGGGGAAACACAATTAGCATCCCCAGTGCTGCTCCTGGGGTGACAGGAAGCCATGCTGATGTCTCTGCCTCTCTGGATGGCAATGGGGGCTCCCTGCCACCTCAGGAAGGGCAGATCCAGGCGTTCTCTTCCTTGGCACCTCCACACCTGGCTGAGGTGAACCAGCACCAAGGGAACATCACCTACACCCTAGCCAAAAGGTAATGCTTCACCCTCACATGGCACAAGACACGGAGCCACCATGATTTGGGCCCATGGCGTCTGTGTGGGGGCTCTTACGGCAGACGGATATTTCTCCAGAAGAGAAGGTCTTAGAATAGAAGGCCTGCCGGGAGCAAGGATCCTACCTGTTGAGTCTACCAGATGGTGACTAGAAAGGATGTAAACAGCCACTGAGCCCCGCAGCTGGTGTCCAAGCTCGGCCTGGACTTATTACCAAAGCAGAGCATGGCGATGATCCTGCAAGCTTTTCTGCATGGGAGGACTACCCAGGGGCAGGGACGGTGAGGGGTGGGGGGACTCCCAATCATGGAACAATTTGTAGGTTTGGGGCCCACACTACTTGTAGTCTCTAAGGCAGCTGCCTCCTCACACGGCCTGGAGAAGCTGTGGTAAGCTCTTCTCAGCTAGAAATCACGTGTACATTTTGCAAGAGCCTTCCAGAACTTGCATAGCGGGGAAGCCCAGGATGTTGCTAATGGGAACTAGTGCAAGAAGCAGAGAGAAAATCAAGACTGTAACAGAGATCAGTAGACAGCTCCCCCCTTTAGCCTCTGTTTAAAGGAAACTATTAATGTACAATTGGACCAAAGTGTGAACAGGGTAAATGAAAGCTATTATAAGCTCTAGGGCCAATAGGAACGTTTCCACATATTAAAAAATAGCCAACGAAAGCAGTTGTTTTTAAACAACTCAACCATCCCCTGCTCTGTTTTAAATTCAGCACACAGTGGAGATGCTCCGAAAGTGAAACTGGCAATGAAAAAAGTGAAACTGAGGTCGATGCACTGTCATGATCCAAGCTGAGAAAACTGCAACAAGTAATAAAAGACCATAAACAGGGCCAAGGAAACTGGCTCCTGGAAGGTGGGCGGTGTTGGCGGGCTCTGTGAAGGCACAGGGGTTCACCTGCTTGGAATGGCAACTGGACTGTGGCGTTGTATTGTAAAAATTCCTTCACTCGTGTTCAGATTTTTCTAATAAGAGAAGTGAAGACCCAATTTGGAGCCTAGAGACCTTGGAGGATCTGGGACAAA
Organism: Pelusios castaneus; assembly: GCA_007922175.1. Lineage (NCBI taxonomy): Eukaryota > Metazoa > Chordata > Testudines > Pelomedusidae > Pelusios > Pelusios castaneus. The sequence continues at coordinate 17,502,857 of ML685781.1, forward strand.
GAGATTTGCTTCATTACACAGTCAGCTCAACATAAGCCACCTTGGGCCGACGCAGTTGTGCACATTAATTTGTCTCCACCAGCGTAAGGGGTCCATTCCAGGAACGCAGGACTCCCCGCGTGGTGTGGAGCCAGGATCAAGGCAGGGCAAGTGTAGACGCTGCTTTACTTCTATTATCCCCAAGAGTCCTCTGGCAGCTTCCCACCCGCCTAACGCTGACTGCTCTGTGAACTCCACTGCACAGGGTCCTGGAAACCGCAAGGCCCCCTCTCCTGGAAAGCCCTGTGAATTTTTTAAATGCCTTTTCCTGATTGCCCAGCTTGGCAAGACTGACTAGCAAATCTCCACTGTTGTGTGCAATTGCCCAGCTGACCACACCAGCTACACGCTCCAGACGTGCCCCCGCTTGAAGTAGACAGGCGATATCAGAGCTGATATCTGGGTACGGACCAGAATGTGGACATCCGTGAGCAGATTGCACGGGGATGCAGGAGAGCGGGTGCGACAGGGACCAGCAGCTACTGTGTGAGAGCCAAGGAACTATGGTACGCGTACTAGAAGCTGTTGAGCCGCAGACCTGCCGCTTTTACAAAGAGTGGACAGTGGTTAAAGTATAATTTGACGGGCCCCGGAACCCTCCTAATCTCAGGGCCACCTTCCCGTATTGTCTGGGCCCCCTTTTCGCATGTGTGGGCCCCAGCCCAGGTAGGCATTTGCAACCACTTCTCAGTACCCCATGCATCGGTTATCGCTCCATAAAAATATTTATAATTTTATATGGCGTTTATGTCGATAGCAATTATTGTCACAAACTAGCAAACACTGCATCACACAGTAAGTATTGTGATTAACAATGGTGGGGCGTAGGGCCTGCCAGCAGCCAGGGCGTTCCCCCAGATTTTTCTATTTTTAGGGGCCCCAGGACTCTGCTTCCTCAAATTTGAGGCCCCAGAACTGCGTTCCGGTGCGTTCCCCCTTACTTTAACCCCTGGAGTGGCATGACATACATGGCAGAGAACCTCTTCCACCCTTCACACCACCACGGATACATCAGAGGAGTCCGAGACGCAGATCCCTGAACAAGGAGGAGGAGGAAGTGCAGGAGAATGGGGTACACGTGACTGGCGTGGTTCAGCTATGTCACGAGCTAGCACCTATTTGAGTTTCCATCACAGTCCTGGCAGCTAAGCAGGGGCAAGCCCATTGTGGGGGCAGGAGCCTAGCATAAATATATTTCCCGTTACAGCAGGGTACTGATGGCACCCCAACTTAACAGGGCATGGCTGTCGACTTTTCATTCATTTCCTCCTACTAGACGAGGCAGAGGTACAACAGAGAGGTAGCATTGTGATCTGCTTTTCATGGTCTCTGGTACCCTCCGGAGTGAGATATCAGCTAAAATCCTCACAGCCCGTGGAAAATGGAGCCTGTGCTAAGTACCACGGCCCCGGACACATAGTTTCATGGCACTGAGTAATTCCCTCCTCGCTTCCCTTACATGGTGCACCGCCCTGTGCATCGATACAAGAATCCCTAGTGAGTACGTGCAGCACCAATCAAGGAGCCAAGTGTGCACACGCACGAGTGATACTATGGCGGCTTCATGGCCACAAAACTTCATTGCCCAAAGTCTGCAGTGTAGACACAGCCTCAGTCCACACTGCAGGCCTCGCTCCGTTGATGTGGCTCTGGTGTAGACACAAGCCCACACTGATAGTTTTTCAGCTGGTGTAGGAACAGCACCTCCATCTCCCCAAACAATGCTACCTACTCTTCCATGGACACAGCAGCATCTGTGCCGGTGTTTGCTGGAAAATGTGCCGCTGGGAGCTGCGTTTTTTTCACTTTCCTCACTGCTGTAGCTAGGCCGATGTCACCTTTGGGGCAGACCAAGCTTAGGTCCTGCCTGTGCCCCTTTACACATAATGGCTCATCAATTATTTAAAAAGTAACATTTCACACGCACCTCGCACCTTCCAGCCACAGATCCCAAAAACTCGGAAAAACATTAGTAATGACTTTCTAACGCACCTTGGGTAGCAGGAATTATTTGCCCCCATTATACAGGCCAGCAAACACTACAGTGCTTTTCAAAGGCCCAGACCCTTAAAGGCCTTTAGGCTCTTAACTTGCATTGAAATTTGAGGACTTCGGCCAAGGCCTTTTACAAAGGAAGCCAGTATCCTTCTCCCCATTTCACAGCCGGGAAAACTGAACCTCAGAGTTGTGCCAGGGAGGGCAGTTTCTGGGGAGCCCAGGGTGGGAGAGGAGTTCCTGGGGTGCCCGGGGCGGGGAGTTTCTGGGGTGCCCCGGGGCGGGAGAGGGTGTTCTGGGGTGCCCCAGGGTGGGGGAGGAGAGTTTCTAGGGTGCCCCGGGGTGGGGGAGGGGGTTTCTGGGGTGCCCCGGGGTGGGGGAGGGGGTTTCTGGGGTGCCCCGGGGTGGGGAGTTTCTGGGGTGCCCCGGGGTGGGGGTGGGGGTTTCTGGGGTGCCCCGGGGTGGGGGTGGGGGTTTCTAGGGTGCCCCAGGGTGGGGGAGGGGTTTCTGGGGTGCCCCGGGGTGGGGGCGGGGATTTCTGGGGTGCCCCGGGGTGGGAGAGGGGTTTCTGGGGTGCCTGGG
>ML685781.1:17506140-17555682 GCA_007922175.1 Pelusios castaneus
GGTGGGGGGAGCAGAGGGAGGGGAGAGGACAGGGGAGCTGGTGGGGAAGGGCGCATTCAGCTGGCAGCAGCTTGCGGCTCCCTTTTGTAGGACTGGCTCCTTCCCAGTCCTGCTGTCCCAGTGCGTGCCCCGGTGAAGGACGCCGGCTGGGGGCAGAGGCGGGGGCTTCGGTTCCTTGTACCCGCCTGAAGCTCTAACCAAACCTCCCGCTTTGCTTTGCAGTGACGCTTGGGGCACAGGCAGCTGCTGTGCGAGAGCTTCGTTCCCTGGAAGGTGAGTGATGGCGGGGGGTGCCCTGGCCTGTTTTACACCAGTCTGACTCCACCGACTGCGCCTGGATTGCTCCGGGCACAGGCCAGCGTAGGTGAGAGCAGAGCTGGCCGCAGTGGCCGTGAGGCTTGACCGGCTTGCTGGGAACGGACAGTGGTGCTTTGTGCTGCCCACCAGATTCACAGTCACTTTCCTTTGCAGTTTCATAACAGAATAACCCTTCTTGCTCCTGCGTGGGATTAACGGGGAGAGGGGAGAATAAGCAGCATCCCAGGGATATTTGGCTGCAATATAGCCCAAACCTTCCTTCCCAGGGCTATTAATAACGCCATCCATTGCGAAGGAACTAGCTGGCTTTTCCCCATGAATGCTGATGTCCTTTTGCATTTCGCTGGGTTTGGACAATAGAAACCGGCTAGTTGGTTTCATTGTTGTTCTTTGCCCAGTTCCGGCTCTGGTTGCTGCGCACCTGCACGGTGATGCTAGGTTGCGTCTGGTGGGGATCCAGATGAGCTCTTTTAAAATTATTGATAGGTTCAAAACCCTGAGGTGATTTCCATGAAAAGATTTTTTTTTAAAGTTTATTAAAAAAACAAACAAAAGCATAAATTTGGGCTGTGTGTTACCTGATTCTACACTTAAAGAAACAGACGTCACTGCCTCTTAGGTGTTAAGAATATTAGTTGTCTAATGATTGACCAGTTATTGAACATAAAGCTACTTCTTTAAGTAAATAAGCAGACAGCATCTGCTGTCTGGTAGTAAAACAGGAGCTCCCTGAGATTTTGAACAGTTTAGAAAGGTGTATGGCAGAAAGCATGGAGATGCGATGGCAAAGAAGGAGAAAATCCTGACACATCCTGGTCCCTGATTCCACAGTTGGATCCACAGGGGCACATCCCTACCATCACACAGGTTCAGCTGCAGGGTTGGGGGGCTACAGAAACAGCATGGAAGCCAGGAGCATCAGATTAGCAGAATTGCAAAGAGAGAGAGGAAGAACATGGGGTTTTACCTGCTGTGTGAATTCATTCTTTTTTTTTTAAATCCTTGAATCTTTTTGGATTTTCATTTGCCCATCTGAGGGGAAATGCAATCAAAAGGTTACTGTGCTAAAAGTGTGATTCCTGCTATTAAGAAGATGCTCCGTGTTACGGCTGTGATTTGGCATTGATAGGCTAAGGAGAGACAAAAGACTTATCAGAAGCAAGGACAGGGTTGAGAACTCCTTGCAAATTACGTAATTGCTTATTTCCAGGCAAGTGAGACCTTGCGGGATGTATCTGCTGCTTGCTTTGTTTACTTGTAAAATAATTAGCTTTGTGTATATACCTCAGGTTTTATCGCACCGAGGATTTTTAAAGTTGTTGTAATATAAGAGCTATGGCAATTTGCAAAATCAAAACAGACGGGCACATTGTTTTTTCTTATTGACTTGAAGGCTTATTATTGAATGAACCTCTTATAATGCGAATACTGAAGTGTTTTGAATATTCAAAATAGTGCGCTTCTTTGAGCTATTAACATAAATTTATAGCCCATTATACAACGTATCCTTTGCTAATCTGTCAGGGAGCGTTGCATGGTTAACAGAATTCCTTTTCTCTGCCAACTTTCAGAGGCTTTGGTAGTTTTATTGGAAATATAGGCGATGTTGAATAATTTGATGGCAGAGCATGGTGACAGATGAGTATGGGGTTCAAAGAGACTAGTGTTGGGTTACAAAAATGGTATACTCAACAGGCCAGTGCAGATGCCAACTGCAGAAATGACTTTGGCGGGGACCCTTGAAGAGTGTTCACCGTGCTGTGAAGTGACATGCTGATACGAGGGAGCCATTTGCAGGTGTTTTGGGGGTTTTTTTTTGGCTTCTCTGCCCCCACTGCATTTTTGCATTGCCTGATCCCTCAGGGAAGTATTGTACTCACGAGATGATACGCACGAGATGAAATAAGGTGCTGCAAGATTGACTGGCATGGATTTATTTTAGAAATGACTCTGAAATGCTCAGGAAACAAAGATTCTGGGTTTGGAAGATTTTATCTGTGTGTATGTTGGAAATAGGTGGTGATTCATGCCAGTGCAGACACTGTTGAGGGGTAAGAGAAATAACGACTTCAGATAAAACAACTTAATCAAAGAGCTTCCAGTGAGCGCTCAAATGTCAGTCATTTCAGCGGCTGTTTTATTTATCTTACAAAAAGTCATGTTAATAAAAGACCCCCTTCTTTTTCCTCATAGCCATATGCACATGTAAATCCTACTGTCAAAGCAGTGGAAAGAGAGAGACTAAGTTGCAGTTTAACCTGTCAAACTATGATCTTGCTTTTCAGTATGGGAGGAGAGGCAGAAATGGTGTTTAGTCTCCTGAAATTGATGTTCTTGTTTTGATGGCGGTTTATGATGCAACCTCCGATAAGAATGTCTAATTGTCAATCATTCAGATCTGGAAAGCGGTGAAGAATAATGGCAAAATCATAGGTACCCTATCATTGCTGTTTCTTGAAAAGGAAGAACTTTTGTGATCCTTTGAGGATAGCTTATGTATAAATATATTAAAAAAGCAGGCTGCAGTAGCTTAGAAGAGACACATTCTTGGAGCAACGTCACTTAAATGGACAGGATCGAATGTGACCCTGAAAATGAAAAACTACTGTAAATAAGTTCCAGAGGAGGAGCCGTATTAGTCTAGGTCAGCAAAACAGACAAGGAGTCCTTTGGCACTTTTAAAGACTAACACATTTCTTTGGGCGTAAGTTTTCCTGGGCTTCAACCCACTTTATCAGATGCGTCTGAGGAGGTGCGTTGGAGCCCACGAAAGCTTATGCCTGAAGAAATGGGTTAGTTTTTAAGGTGCCCCAGGACTCTCGTTGTTTTTGCTGTACGTAGACAAACACAGCTACCGCTCTGGAACTTGTGACCTGATCATGTTACTAGCTGATCAGGTAAATCTACCCCATCATTAGTTTTATACTAAAGCTTAAAGTTTGATATTGAGTCAAGACCGTGCCATTTTCAGCAGATGTCGTCTCTTGAGCGTGTGTTACTAGAATTAAATTTAGCTAGACATTTAGTTATGTGAGGTCTCTGTGACATGTATTGTGATGGTTATCAAGTTCTCTTGAGAAGGTAGGTTTAATCCGAGGTCTGGAATGCAGCAGGAAGGTTGAATTAGTCTCTTCCACAGCTGAGATTGTCCTTTCATCCTCCATACATTGATTCTTAATGTGGTGCTTTACAAAATGTATGTGCAGGGAGGGAAGACAGCTTCAATATATAACATCCAACTTTTTTCCTAAGCTGCTTTTCTCCTTAAGAAGTAAAACTTCCCTGATGCTAACTGGAAATTTGCTACAATATCAATTTGTGTTAGTGGATTCCTTCTAAAAGTTTCCCCATCTTCTCGCTTTACTAACCCTTTGAAGGGCTAAAGCTACCTTACGGCTCTGATGAACCAGCAGCCATCATTTCGTTAAAGCAGACAAATCTTCTGCTTTCCCTTGCTGAACCATCTGTTCAAACTTAATTTTGGGAGAGGACTTCGATGTTGTAAAACAGATCAAATGCTGGGTGGAATGGGAGGCTGAGCAAAACTACTTTATCAAAATAGCCTCCCTCGATTTTTATTTTTAAAAATAGAATGGAGAGCCTGCCTCTCGCAGCTAGAGGGTGATCCCTGGTGCGGACGACTCTTTATCCCCTGTGCCGGAGCATTGCTCAGACTGCAGCGTTTATTAGACACTGGTATAGAAAGCAACGGAGACAAGCCAGACATTCCATCTAGGAGTTCAGCTGCTTGGCCATCTGGAGAGGAGATGAAAGGCCTGAGTTTAACTCTGGCTTTGTATTTTTGTTTTGTGGTGTTGTCCCCCCCTCTCCGTCTAGGCCTTTTTTCCCCCTGCCAATCTTCCTTCACTCACACCTCCCCCAAAGGAACACAACCCTCAGCTGTGACCCAAAGTCAATTTCGGCACTTGGTATTGCTGGAATTTGGAGGCCCTTTTCAGCACAGTTGTTCTGCTCCTCCTGACTTCATTAATTTGGCAGCTTGGTGATGTCTCATATACTCCTCCCTGGCTTTCCTGGTGCCCATTGATGGCCTGAGCTCATCAGGTAAGAGATCTTTAACCACAGCTGAATAATGCCGGGGGATGAATAGACATTTTGACTCACTTCACATAGCAAGCTGTGTTCTGGAGCATGGATTATAAACCTGAAGGGGGGCGGGTGCCTCTGGTTGGCTACAACTGAGGATGATTTGTAGGGTGATTTACAGAAAGGTGAGCTACCTTCCACTTAGAATTTTTTTAACGCTGTTGAGATGTTGCCAGAAGAGATGAAATCGCTCTGCACCGCTTTCCTGTAGAAAGGGGGAATGGAGCACACTGTCTGTGCATCTGGAGAGTGACTGTTAAGATTTCTCAGTTTTGAACTTGAAGTGTTGCCAGATTTTACCTGCTGTGGTCCAGAAACAGGCTTTGTGGTGTGTCTGGAAGATCCTCACGCTCTCTCCTCCCGGACCAGCAGAGGTGGTGATTTAGGGTTTGCTAATGCCAGCTTTCCTGGCCCTTCAGTCTGACTTTCTCTCTGACACCTTCACACGTTCTCCTGTCCCTTCTGCATAAGTGGTGCTGTCTGTGAAAACCCACAGTGCCAGGACGCTGTCCTCCAAATCTCTCCTTAAAACTCACCTCCACTGTCATGCGTACACAGCCCTGGACAATAGCGAGGCAGCTGGTGTGCTGTGACGGCAGCTTATTGCAATAATCAGATTGGTCTCGCTGTTCCCTCGGTCTTCACAGGACTCTCTACATGTCTGTCCATATCCACTTCTCGTCTCCAGACACACTTGATCAGTGTCTGAGTTTATTGCAGGAAAGGGTTTGCGAGAGTCTGTGGCCTGCATTGTGCAGGAGATCAGACTCGATGATCATACTGGTCCCTTCTGACCATGAGCTTTTCTTTCTGTCTATGAGCTTTTCGGTTCTGGGACCATCCTTTGGATGCATGTACAGCACCGAGCACAGCAGGGCCCTGAAGAGGACTCCTAAGTAGTCCCACAGTACAAATAACAAGGGTCCAATGTGGAAATATTTTATCACCAGCCCCTCTTCTTTTTTTAAAATCTGGGGCCTTTCTGTGCAGCATCCGGTTGCAGCTGCCAGGGTACAAGACAGGAGCAGAGCTGTCTATAAGGGCTGGTTTACCCCACAAAGACTTGTTGTGTCTGAACATGGAGGCAAACAGTGGGATTAACTGCCTAAATTCTGAACATGATTCATCACAGGCTGTGCTGACTTCTAACCAGAGCTAACATGGTGGTTCACGCACAGGCCTCAACAAATCTATGTTTCTGGTCGCCACGGTGGCCAGTTTTAGTAGTCTGTCACCTAGCTCCACTGCAGAAATGTAGAGAAGGTTGCCCTCTGCCAACCAGAAGTAAAATCGCTGGAGCCTAGCTGTGAGCCAATTTTGTCCACCCCTGGTTCAGGCACAGGACTAAGATGGGAAGAACTGAAACCATCAGAGTTTGGCATTGAAATCCAAAGTCCTCGGGGCCTTGTCTACACCTGAAACTGGTGTCACTGGAGCATTGCAGCTGAGCTCCTGTAGTGCTTGACTGTAGACCACTCTATGCCAATGAGTGGGACATGGAAAATCCACATCTGGAGAGGCTAGTGCATTCTACACGGGGATTTAGGTCAGGTTAACTGTGTCACTCTGGAGGGTGGATTTTTCACACCACTGCGCGACATAGCTGGATCGATCTAGTTTTCTAGTGTAGACCAGCCGTATAAGCTAATACAGGCTTTGTGGTGCATGTTCGATTGTGCGTCAGTGAAGACGTGCTCAATCGAACCCAGAAGTCGATCTATTAAGACTACCCTGGCAAGTAGCGTAGCGCTGCATTGACGGGAGGACGTTTCCCATCGATGCGGCGCAGAAGGGACGTCCCGGTGAGTAGGCATTAGGAAGTCGATGGGAGATACGTAAGTTGCTGTACGGAGCTTGCGGAGCTCCTGTCGACGGCCTCCAATATCCATGGCCAGTGCAGACCAGGCCGGAGATTCTGGAGTTCAGGTGTCACGTATTTCCTGTGGGAAGTGCTCCTGAGTACCGCGTGATGGTGTAGGCCCATGCTGAGTGGACTCCAGTAGCTAACTCTGGAGGTGACAGTGGCCTACGTCTGCCTTGCAAGGTAAAAGTCACAATCTCTTTACATTTGTTAGCTTTTAAAAGTGGTAGTAGACTCCTTGTTTGCCTTGTCCAGGGCGTTCTCTGCTTTGGGGGTCTTGACCCGAAGGAGCATGGCGAGCCGCATCTTCTTCAGAAGCTAGGACTTAATGCTATAAGCTTTCAAGCTGTTCAGATTGAAGCCTTCTGACTCTGTTCTGGAACAGCGATTTGGGTTTTCTGTCCCAGGTACAACCGGGACAGGCTTATAACACGGGCATGTGGCATTCACAAATCTCTCTCTCCTCTCTGAAATTGGAGGAGGCATGGCCCTTGTGTTTGTAGGGTTGTAGACTGAGGTCAACTTTTCCCCAAGCTCTGAACCAAATAGAAACACCTACTCCCTCAAGTTCTTTTACTCACTCCCAAACGGGTTGCAGCATTTGGGAATTTTTTGCTGAAGGATTCTGGGATATGGTTCACAAAAGGAAGAACGGGGGTGGTTGATGGAAAAGGTAGAAAAACCCTGCTGTCGCTACATGGGGGGTGGGAGGGGAATGGTTTTAGCCACTGCCGCTGCTTGAAGCAGCCTGAGATCCCACAGAAAACAGATTCACATATCCCATTCAGTGTATCCGAGCCAGGTTTTGCCAGACCATATCTGCCACCCAGACAAGCCCTGCAGCCTGGGACTTCAGTCTCTATGGTCTGGGAGCAAATGTCCTTCCATCGGAGCCCCAGCACAGCGCTCTGGAAAACAACTGGTGTTGCAGTGATTAATCTGACTCTGTTGCGATTTCTGTCCTTAGTCGCCTGCCCTGTCTTCTCCCCTGGCCAATGATCCAAGATCATCGTCTGGGGGCAGCTTTCTCGCTGATGAGACCTCTGCTGTTGAGCGCTTCTTAGATCTGATATTGTGGCTTGTTGTGCCCCGAAGATCATGGGGTTTCTTCCAGGTGGCTTCTTGGGGAAGGTCCATAATCATCAGGCTAATTTGGCTGTCCTGAATACCTGCCGGTGTCACTAATAAACACAAGTACCTTTGAGAAGGATATTTCATGCTCACTGGCTGCAGGAGGCCTGCAATGGAAAGGGGAGGAAAGAGCCGGCTCCTCTTGATTTCTCCATTGAGCTGAGGGAAAAGTGCACCCTGCTCCCTTTGTGATTCAGGTGCCTAGCTCCTTTGAGAGTCCCAATCTCAACGTGCAGGACAAAAAACCAATACAAAACTTCCAGAAGGATCCCAGCCTTGGGCTGGGATCTCAGGCCGCCTCGTTGGAAGTGTCTGAAATATTCGGACTTAGAATGTCTGCTTGTGTCTGTCCTCCCAGTCTGCCCTGCAGCTAAACAATTCTCCTGGAGCCCAAGGCCTTTGCTGAAGGTCCTGGCTTGCATCCCTTCTAATGACCGCGATGTTCGTCTGTGCGTGTCGTCACGCTCCGTTACGTGAGTGTGACAAAAATGCAAATAAATGGCCATGGACGTATATCCAGAAAGGTTGGTGGGCCAGCTAATTCCACATACGGCCTTGTGGGCTCAGCAGCAGTCGTCAGGGATGGTTTGTTCCAGGGTTTTAGGTAGGGGGGAAAGAAGTGGAAGGATCATATACTTACATGGCTTTGTAGTTGTCTGAGCACATTGCTCAGTATCGTTAGCAGGGACGGAAACACCACAAACTCGTTGAATAAAATGACACGGTAATGCTGAGTTCTTTGCAGTGGTTTTATTTTTTTCATTCCTGGCAGGAAATTCTGCTTCTATCCCATATATAGCTGAGAGTGGGTGCTTTGATTATTAATTCATTTGAGTAACCCCAGGCTGAACTAACTGAAACCACCCCAATTTAAAGGAAGTGGTAGGCAGGGGATTAGGGTGGGGATGGGGTTAGAAGGACTCGGGCAGGTGTGTTGAATCCAGTAACATTTCTGGGGGGTTGTTTTTAAAACTGTGCAGGCGGGCGCATTCTGCAATGTCATGGTGTTCCATGGCTGGGTTATTTTCAAAGAGACAAGTCTTGTTTAGCTCTGTTGCTCTTTCACTTAATGGCTCACCCAGCACATGTCTTGGCTTGAAGCGTTCCAACACCCCGTGTTAATGAGCTGCAAGTCTGTAACCAAGGCAGTGCTCTTATTAAAACCGGAGCGCTCTTTGCAGGGACTTGGAGTGCTGTTCAGAATTGACCCACGTGTACTGGTGCCACCGTGACATAGCGCTGCGGGGGGCTCCTTTCACGAGTATTGACTCAATCCTGGAGCCAGGCTTCACCCAGCCCCGTAGCTGTACTGAGCCAGGCCTTGATAACTCAGCTCCCCAGAGAAGGAGAGTGTGCGCAGGGTACATTTTAATGAGCCACTGTGCTGACCTGTAGAGAAGAACCAGCCTCAAGTGGTCCTGCGATGCCGATCTCAATTGCTGTGGACATAATCACTCGAACAAACAAGGAGTTCTGGGGCACTTTTAAAGACTAACAGATTTATTTATTGCATGAGCTTTCGTGGGAGAAAATCCCACTCGGACGCAGGGCTCCTTATTTGTTTTGCTGACCTAGACTAATGTGGTGTCCCTTTTGGAAACAATCACTTGAGTTACTTGTAAAGAAAATGGAGCAACGCAGAGACGGGTGCGTGGAGCGGGATGGAGATTGTTTTTCTTCTTAGAAAAGGGAAAACACAGATAGTCTTTAGTGGTGCTGTTTGGTTCCTCCTGCTGGTAGACGATGTGAGAGATGGGCAGTGTGTAAGATGGGGAAGCTGAAGCAAGCTGGCATATTCAGAGCGGAACATGTTCTTGGTGAAACAGTACGTTGTATAGTGTGTAGAGTGGCCCTACCTACAGCCTAATTACAGAGGCAAGGGTGGAGGACAGCAGAGATGTAACATGAGACATTGAAGACAATCGGCTCTGGAAATCTGTGCTTGAGGGCTTGTCTACCCTGGCGCTTGTATTTGCAAAACTCTGTCGCTGTGAAAATAACATACTGCTCGGCAACATCTATTTTGCCGGCATGAGCACCAGTGTAATTGCGCTGTCGGCAGGTGAGCTCTCTCACACCGGCAGGATCATGGACCCAGAGACGATGAGGGTTGGAAGGGACCTCAGGAGGTATCTAGTCCAACCCCTGCTCACGGCAGGACCAACCCCAGCTAAACTATCCCAGCCAGGGCTTTGTCAGGATGAGCCTTAAAACCCTCTACGGAGGAGATTCCACCCCTCCCCAGTAACCCTGTTCAGTGGTTCACCATCTTCCTAGGGAAAAAGCTTTTTCTAATATCCAACCTAGACCCCCCTCTCCCCCCCGCGCAATGCGAGACCATTTCTCCTCATTCTGTCACCTGTCACCACTGAAAACCTCCCTCCATCCTCCCTGCAATGTCCCCTCAGGTAGTAAAGGCTGCTGTCAAATTCCCCCCTCACTCTTCTCCTCCGCAGGATAAATAAATCGAGGTCCCTCAGCAGCTTCTCATAAGCCATGTGCCCCAACCCCGTAATCATTTCTATTGCCCTCCTCTGGACTCTCCAATTTGTCCACACCCTTTCTGTAGCAGGGGGCCCCAATCTGTGGACACAGCGCTCCAAACGTGGCCTCCCCAGTGCTGAATAGAGGGGAATAATCACTTCCCTCCGTCTGCCGGCAAAATCCTACGAATGCAGCCCAATACGCTGCTAGCACACCGTTGACTCCTGTCCAGCTTCTTGGCCACTGTAACCCCCAGGTCCTTTTCTGCAGAACTGCCTCGCCAGTCTGTAAAGGAGGGGCAGAGCTCTCTCCTGCTACCCTCGCACAGATACACGCCCATGCATGCTGGAAAACGTATGTCCCTCCTCGGCGTGTGTTTTATCCCACCCCTGAGCGACAGAAGTTTGGATGGTGCAAGCTCTGGATTCGACAGGCCCTCAGTTTTTTCTCCCCACCGTTGACCTACAGTCAACTCTGTTTCTACGGGGCATGTTGTGTTTCTGCTTGCTAATGCAGACACAGCATTACCTAAAATCCCAAGGGGATAAATGCAGCTCCTGGGAACGGTCTCTTCCTACATCACCTCATCCGCCGGCTCCAGCGAAGCTAAACAAGCTGCGTTTGGATGGTGGTGAAGCGGCTGGTGCTGCCATGCGAACGGAGAGGCTGTTTGCATCAGTCTGACTTACCCAGCCTTTTGAGGGGGAGGAGTCCCCTCTGTGCAGTGCAGAAATAATGATATGCTGGGTCTCTGCTGAATAAAGCAGGGCTAATGAGTATGGCCACATGACACATGGCAATGCATGTTCGTATGGACGAGAACCTCAGGGTAAGGTAGGTGGCTCTGGAGCTGGCATAGGATAGTCCTTCGGTTTGCTAAAATTTGCAGCTCAGGCGACCTCCCGTGGTCACATAGATCCCACCTTGCTAATGAAACTGATCCTGATTTTTCTGAAAACTTGGGGAAGGTTTGCATCAGACCCGGCTTATGCTGCCCCTTGAACCACTGGACTTTGGAGCATCCTGAGACTCCAGTAGTAGCCAAGAAGGATTTTTTGCTTAATTGAAATGGGGGAGGGGGGGAATTCTGGGGAAGGGGAGAAATAAAACTCATCACAAAACCTTGATGGAATCTGAATCCTCCCTGCCCACCCCCCCAAGAAAAGCATTCTAGTAGGAAATCCCAGGACCTAGCTTTTTCCTGAATCTTTCCTAGGATCAGGGTGCTATCTCTGTCTTCACCCAGTTCAGAAGCAGTGGGGAGTGGGTGGTAACAGGTGGCTTCTGTATGTTTAAAGGTCGCGATGATTATTTTTCTTTCAGCATCCAGCTCTGTGGCTGCAGGTAACATGCGTGGGTGAGAGAACTCTTCTCTCTTGCTGGGCTGTGGCGTTCAAGAAAGCTCAGATGCATTAGTGCTTCTGAGAAATCCCCAGTGAAGAGGCATAAAGCCGCGGAAGTCGGATGAGTTCATGTTCTCTCACCCGACGGTGGCCGTTGATTTGTTTCTCCTCTGTGGCATCTTAGCCTGGTTTCACATCAGCCCGAGGATCACTCCACTTCTGACTCTGCCCGGCCGGCGAAACCATCCCCGTGCAGTTGCCCACCTCCCTGAGCAAGCGAAAGCACAGCCTGGCAAGCCCTTCCTCAGCGTAACTGTCCCCTGTCTCTTCCTCCCTGCAGGTGAGCGTGGCGGGCGATGGGATGGATGAGGCTGAGCAGGACCAGTATGAAGCCCGTCTCCAGGAGCTCTTTGACAGCTTTGACAGCACCGGCACCGGATCGCTGGGGCCGGAGGAGCTGGCTGATCTGTGTCACATGTTGCACCTTGAGGAAGTAGCTCCGGGGGTCCTGCACCAGACACTCCTGAAAGGCAACCTCCTTGGCAGGGTAAGACCGACAGGCCGCATAGAGAGTAATTGGCAGATGCCCTGATGACAGCCATTGAGCACGTCCTACCTCCTGTAGCTGCTAGCATATTCGGGGGGGGGGGGGGGAAAAGGGGTCTCCCGCCCTGATGGTTTTATCTCGGTGGGGGCACACGAGGAACCTGTGGGTATTTCATTCAGAATCCCAGTCATTGGTGTAAGTGAGCGGCCGCTGTGACGCCTTGCAAGGAAAGAGGCAGGAGGAGAATAGTCAAATGGCTTTCTCCTCCAAACTGTATTTTGCAGGGCGTCTCCCGTTCCAAGCTGAAGGTCCCATCTAGGCAAAAGAAAGTCACGGTGGGCTAAATGGTTACCCTGGCACCAAATCCTAACACAGATACGGGGCACCAGGGCTTGCACGGGCATGTTATCCAACTGAGCCGCGCCAATGTGGCGGATCCCCATGAGGGTTTGCGCAGGTGTAACTTGCGGGTGTTGCCGGGTGAGGGGAGGAGGGTGCTGTAAAAGGTAATGACCCTTGAATACTCCGGTGGCTGCCCCTCATTTCAGCTGCTTGTAAACGTGAGCTAAAAGTGAGTCAGTGGAGCCAAATATCTGCCTTTTCCCCATGGCTTTCACTTGAACTGAAACAAGAGCTGTTGCCAAAAGAGGAATTAGGGACCAAGAGGAAGAAAGCTCTCGCTAATGGGTGCATTTCTCAACACTTTCAAGAAGTCCGTCGCACGGAGTCTTTGGGCAAGACTCATTTCCTTCCCAATGCAGAGTGGAGCAACTTCTGCTTCAGCTGCTGCAGGAAAACTTGCAGTTTGTTTACACACCAGCTGCCTTTAACTCGAGGTGGGAGGTTACCCTGATTTAATTAAACTGATGCAGCTTTGTTTGATGCATCCTCCCCCCAGTTTAATCCTGTTTGCGTCTGACATAAGATGGTGCATCGATTTAGCTTGAGCCTGTCAAATTTATCTCAAGTTTGAAGGCCCCACGGCACATGTGGTTCACCTGCTGAGATTGAAGTCCATAAAACAACCACCATGCCCTAATGCTGCTCTAAAACAGTGAGGAGCATTTTCACTTGTTCCACTCTCATCCCAGACAAGCCAGTAGTAAATGCGGTACCCAATGTAACTGTGAGCCAGTGAGAGGGAAGGTCAGATATAAACCAGATTTAAACCAGTGTGTGTCCACACACAAAGTTGCCCCAAACCTTTTCTTGGGGCAGCAACACCCCTGGCTTTGATACTGTCTGTGTTAAAAGTATTTTCCCTCTGTCAGATGCATGAAGTGATGTAGCTTTGTGTAAGAAGAAATCCTGTGGCTTTGTGCTCCAGCCGCCTTCTGCTGTTCAATCTTTCTAATAATTGAGACCATTAGACGGAATTCTTAAAGCCACGGCTAGTTTTAGCTGTGACTTTGATCTTTTACATTTACAGTCCACGGTTTCCTCCCGCTCTGCAGTGAGCAGGGGATCCCGCGGCTGTAACCGTAACACGCTGCTGGGACTCTTGAGCATGTGGGTTGTGCTGAGGAGGAGCTATGGTCTGTGGCTTGTTCACCGCAGACTCTGTCTTTTTGCTAGCTCAGTTATACTGTGCATTGCGTTTACTACCGGCTTGTCTGGGAGAAGAGTGGAGCAAATGAAAATGCTCCTCGGTTTTTCAAAGCAGCATTAGGGTGTGGTGGTTGCTTAATAGACTTCAATCTCAGAACGTTCAGTGTGCACCGGAGGACCTTCACACTGGAAACAAATATTGCCAGACTGTCTCCTATTACACAAGACACATCCCGCTGAAAAGGAAGAGCTTTTGCACTGAATGTCTTTTTTTCATAAAACTCCTGTTAAAGACAGTAACAGCTAATTCAAATCAGCCAAACAGAGCAAGTGAGTGTGAAGTTTCCTCTCCTTCAGACTATGGCAAGAGCAGTAATTTGGCCTGAGAATTTCTCACCAAATCTAATCTCTGGAAGAAAAAGTAACTTTGTAAAAAAGAAACTTTCTCCTCCATGGGTTGGTTGATTCTCTTGCTGATCGTGGGACTTGCTGGCAGGGGACCATTAATAGATATAAGAGGAAACTTCTGACCTTTCCAATTACAGCATGGTGTTTGAGTGAACACTAGTTACCTACTTTCCACACCAGCTCGAACTTTTTCCACTGAGACACGACCATCCGGCTTTGCTGCCAGAACATGAAAGCAGACAGGAAAAAGGAAGAGGTGCCGCAAGAGCCAGGTGGCTTGACTTTTCCAGGGATGACAGGTGGCCAGCCATGCTAGATCTAAAGCTAGAACAAAGTCCCTTGTCAGGTTGCACGGCACGGCTTGAGAGGAACAGAGTCAGAGTCAAAATTAAACATAGTAATCCCAGATCAACCTGAAGAAAGGAAGAGGCTCTCCTGTTAAAGGATGTCATGAGGACCGAGTCACAACAATGTGCTTCATCTTCTAAACCTCTCCTGGGGCTACAAAAAAATCCCAAAAACTGTTGGGGATTTAAAAATATTTTTTTTTGGTTTGGGGACAGTTCTGAGCCCTTGTCTCGGACTTAACGAGAGCTCTAATAATCTCTGTCTTCAGCCTCTCCTCAGTCCTCTGCCCTTACTCCACTAGCATCAATGGTCCACATCCGAGTGTGAACCTGATTTAATGGTTATTCAATTTTGTTGGTTTCCTGCGGTGTTGTCATGAGAATAGCAGTAAACACGCTGCTCCATAATGGAAGTCTGTTACATCGCCTCCAGTCTAGTCTTTTCGATGGTTTACTCTCCCCACTAGGAGTGACTTTGTTTTGTGTATTTAAAACGAAACCTTCTTTTCAAGGATACTTGGGTGGGGAGAAATGAACTGGCTTGTCCAAGGGACTGCATCTTGGCAAGCCATGTGCAAGCTTTTGTATTTGATGTTTGCCTATGAATAATGAAAATATGCAGTCGCGGCATGTAGTATGATATTTGCCTAGCACCCCAGTGATGAAAGTCGTATAGCAATGCATATAAATACTGCTTCTGATGTACTTGGTGGTTGTCTGGAGTCATGTCTGTTTGAATTAAGCTAACATACCGCTTTCTGTGCATAAGGCTCTAAGGATTAACCAGTCCGCTCTACCTTTGTGATGTGTCTTCATTATATAAATCTGATAGTTTGTCTTGAAATAGGACTCACTCAACTCTAAATGGCCTTTCTTATCTCCATTGTATACAGTCAGTGCTCAAAATAGCTCTTAGAATTCCTCTGAGGGGTGCGTTTCATCATGCCTTTTGAAATACAGCAGCCAGGAACTGGACGATGCTTCCAGATTTCCCTCTGCTTTCGGACTTTAACAGTTAATGATGGTTCTTGCATCATAAATGCATAGGAGTGCCCAGTAGAGAATAAAAAAATTAGCGTTAGCATGAGTGAGCAGTTGCGTTTCTATTTTTGCCTTTCTGAAAATGTGCTAGGTGCGTCCCAAAGCAAGGCGGCGTACCTGCCTTTGTGTTAAAAAGTGAGGCCAGACCTCATGGCTATTGGAATGTATTTTATTTGGCTCCTTTCAGATGGCAGAAGCCTACCGCTGAACTGTAGTCCTTTAGTGTTTCCTGCTTGAGAAGGATCAATTTAGTGTTACTCCTGCATGGATTCATAAAGATCTCAGTAGCAATTCCTCACATTTATTTAACGCTCGATGCATTCAATAATTTTCCTACCAGGTCTCAGTGATAAAATCAGCTTTTTAAGGAAGCTTGTCTTTCAGATGATTTTCAACAAAAGTAGGCTATCAACTCTTTCCATCCCAAGAATAAAAGAAGTACAACAGAAATTCTTTCTATTAGTGCTCTACGCTCTCCCTTCATGCTATATAAAGACAGGCTCCTAATCTTTCTGGCTGATCCTGATGTCTCTTTAATGGGAGGACTTAGGTATTTGAAGGACTGGCTTGATTCTGTAGCAAGTGGCTGAAACCGACCTCCAGCTCTCCCAACCCATGTTTCCAAGGGTTGTTGAGCCTCAAGCTGTCCAGGCACCCAGTGCATTGTCGAGACGCGTGTTAAACAGCATACATCTCACCCTCTGCTTACACCTTGTGGAGCTGGGTGGGCATCCCGGGCCTGGCTAAACTGGGGTTCATAACCCCTAATGTAGATACTCGTTTAACCCTGGGGCTGATGTGCTGAACCAGTGTAAATGGTGTCTGGATTGAATCCTATAGCAATACCAGTGGTTAAAACGTTGGTGTAGACAAGGCCGAAGACCCTAATAGCCGCCTTTAGGAGGGGCTGGAAGAAATTCAAGTTCCAGAGGGGTGGCCATGTTAATCTAGTTCAGTGAAACAGACAAGGAGTCTGGTGGCACTTTTAAAGACTAACATATTTATTTATCACATGGGCTTTCGTGAGAGAAAATCCCACTTCGTCAGATGCTTGAAGATGGGGAACTTACAGAATGGGAACAAGTGTCCCATCTTCAAGCATCTGACGAAATGGGATTTTCTCCCACGAAAGCTCATGTGATAAACAAATCTGTTAGTCTTTAAAAGTGCCCCAGGACTTCATGTTTGTCTTGGGAAAACATCCAGTTTGAGACTAGCGTGCAAATGTGCTACGTTTGTGTTCCTTTCACAACTCACCTTTCCAGGGCTGGCTAAAGCCTTGCTGAGATTTCTTATACAAATGCGTAGCACAGTCTGGCGCAACAACAATCCGCCTTTCTCTTCCATTTTGTCCTTTTTTGGGAGGGTGGGGGGGAAAGAGGCATGGTAAATGGTCTGTTTGTTTTAAGAATTCATCTATCCACATTTTATTCTGTACCTGAAGGCATTCTCTGTTTGTGACGGTATGGTTGGTTGCTGTGGGAATGAATTCACAAACAAAGGATTATGACTTCAGGTAGAGAATTTTCTATGAAGAACAAGGCAAGGGAAATATAAGAAGCTGGTATTTCTCCCAATAGAAAATCTGGTAACTTGAAGAGCGTTGCTTTGGATTATGTTGCGGCAAATAGTGAAAATAACAAATAGTTTGACACATACATTTCAGTGAGAGGTCCCTTCTAGTCCTACATTTCTGTGATTCTGTTTCCTTTCTATTACTAAGAAGGATGCTAATTTATAGGGAACTTCCTTCTTAAAATGGGGCCTCAGGATTTCTAAACCCTGCCAGGAAAATTCTACATCCTGCAGTTCAGCTAGCCTCTGATTACCATGTGGGGAAACTGAGTCATCCTTTCTATGTTCATACTCTCTTCTGATTTACTTGTACTTGGAAAATTCTTCTCACCTGGGGACAAGATGCCTTAGTCAGTGGGTGAATACAACATCATTTAGTCTTGTTTTCCTATTCCTTGGAAGAGTGTTGTGAGTAGAATGTGTGCATGCGAGGAGAAATTTTGCAAGGCTATCCCAAATCATGCCTCAAACCAATTATTTTCCCTCCGCTTTAGTTTTTTCTCCCAGAAGCTTAAATCTGCTAACTAGTGGAAACTGTGAAACTCGAGGACTGGAACTTTGCCTTCTTCCCTCTTTGAACCAGCACAGAGCACAGTGTGACCCTGAACCTCATTTTGGCCTCTGTGTGGCTAATTCTCTGTCATTACACACCAGCGTGTCCTGTTTGTAATGCTCTAGTAAATGCTACACCAGCGGTTCACAGGACTACGAAGTAGATATCCTGAGAACTGCACCAACTTCTAGATTCTGCAATGTCATTTGGGCTACCTTGAATTCACTCATCAAAACCACTTTGAAAAGTCCATTAAACTTTAAATATACTGTAAATCCCTCACCACTGAACTGACTTCCTGCTCTTCGGAAGGCGCCCGCACCACATTTGTATTTGTCTTGAGTTTCCAAGACTGCTTTTCAGGGGCTGACGTAAATGGAATTCAGTTGATGCTCTAGTCTAGTGGCCTCTTAGGTACGTTGCAGTATCGCCGAATGGTACCTGCACTTCCATGTCTTGACAAGCTTTCTCAGGTCTTGTGTGCCATACATCCATTGGCCTGTAGATATGGCTGGGAGAGAAAGGTTTCAGTAAAGAAATAGTGTGATGGTGATAGCCATTGCTTGAGGCACCAGCTGGATTTTATTGAAAACAACAGTAATCTAATTTAGAGAGTTTGAGGTGCTGTACCTGCTGGGGGTCCCTGACCAGTCCTTTGAGTGTGTTCCTTTATTCGTTTGAACAATCACGTTTTCCTCATTCTTAAATGTTTGGGGGGTTTGTTGGGTTTTTTTGGTGAAAGAGTCTGCTTCGTAAGCCTGACAAACAGAGTCTTGGGGCACTTTTAAAGACTAACAAATTTATTTATCGCATGAGCTTTCGGGGGAGAAAATCCCACTTCGTCAGGCGCTTTGAAGATAGGGAGCTTACAGAATGGGAGGAAATTAAATGCGGGGAAGTGTATGACCCAGGATCAGGTCAGGCTGTAACAGCAAATCAGAATAGGGATTCAAACACTGGGGAACAGCATATAGAGGAAGGTGAGGTCAAATCACCTGTTGTATTGAGAAGAAAATCCGCAGTTCCTGTTTAACCCTGAGGCAACAGAGTCGAATTTATATACAAGTTCCAATTCTGCAGTTTCTCTTTGAAGCTGTGATTTGTTATTAATTTGTTTGAGCACCGCTATTAACAAGTCGTCAATGGAGTGAGCCTGGTCTACCTTACAGGGCTAAGTCAACAGGAGAAAGGCAGTCAGCTTTTCGCAGAATGCGTATGTCCCGTCGACTTAGTTACTTTGACTTACTGCATTGTCTTCACTCGGCTGTGTTGACTGGCAATGCCTTCCCTTCAACACAGCGTTACTCTAGTTGGAGGGATGGACTTACTGCATTGAAAGGAGATTTTTACTGTCTGACTATAGCAGGCTTAGAAACCCAACCAGCACTCACGTGCATTCTTTCAGTCCACTCTTTCCCTCTAGCAGTTAAATCTTAGCATTCAGAAAACACATGGCAAATGACATCCTTATGGGGGCCATCCCCAGCCCTTTTCCAGCGTGATGACTCTTATTTTTGGATATCCTTACCGTTCTTTTCTTTATAGCCTCAATTTTGGACAGGACAAAGATGGAAATAAAGGTGGAGCACCTGTTAGTTTTCTGGGTTTTTGTTTCACAGCTGAACACACTATAGTTTTAACTTGCCGAGATGTATTGTAGAACTAATTATTTGCATTTTTAATCCCATTGCATAGCTGATTGCAATGTTAATTTTTTAAGACCTCTATCAGCTCTTTCCCTGAAGACTAATCTCCTTTGGGTTCTACTTGAAGCGGTCATGGTGAAATTGCTTCGTGTGGTAAAAATAAGAGCCATCTGTCCCGTCTGCAGCTGTTTGACTAGAGTTAAACACCAAGGGAAACTCACCGTCCCCCCCGCCCCCTTCCCCTTCATTTAACTCTGCTTGTAAAACTCATTCAGTTGCATAGTGAACTCTGACTTGGCAGGAAATATCTCTTTAAGCCTTCAGCATTGGTATATCCTGCAGCAGCTTCCTTCGAAACAAAGAGCACTCTGTTAGGTGCAAACACTATACCAATATTTTTTATTCTACCCTATTCACTAGCTATACATACCTGCTTTAAGTACTTAATGGGCTACTGCTAAGCGTACCTGAATAATTCCCACTAGTCATTGGTTGAATCCCTTGCACACTGGTGGGAGAATTAGACCCCTTTTGTGTAGCTCAGAGGATATAAATATTTGCCAGCAATTTACAAGTAGCTGGAGTTTGCTCCATGGCACACTAGGAATAATCCACTAACTAAACTGAGCAGCAAGCGCACGTGAGTGATATTTTGGAATCATATCTAATAGTATTTTAGCACCTTTCTCAAACACTTGTTAACTAAAGTGGATTATATGTAATTTACACCCCTGAGTTTGCACAGTTGGTTGTAGTCGGCCCCGGTTATCAAACAGCTCACCATGGAGCTATCTAAACGTCTGTGCACGCAAAAGTTCTTAAGCAGTGGTAATTGGGGCAAAGCGAGTGGATGGTTCTGGCTGTTACTTGTCTTCTTCATCGCACAGTGCTTTACGTCAGTAGTTCTGAACCTTTCCAGACTACGGTCCCCCTTTCCGGAGGCTGATTTGTCTTGTGTGCCCCCACTCATTAAAAAACCACTTGCTTACAAAGTCAGATGTAAAAACACAAGAGTGTCACAGCACGCTGTTACTGAAAACTTGCTGACTTTCTCCCTGCGACCATATAATTATAAAAGAAACCACTTGGAATCTAATGACGGTACTTGCGTTTCAGTGAGCCGTACAAACGAGTCATTGTCTGTATGAAATTTTCATTTGTACTCACGTTGTTAGCGCTTTTCATGTAGCCTGCTGTAAAACTAAGCAAATATCTGATGAGCTGGGGTACCCCTGCAAGACCTCCACATACCCCCGGGAGTACATGGACCCCTGGCTGAGAACCACTGCTTTATACACGGCGCTGAAGTCGGGGGGAATGTGGTGTGGGATGTGAAACAGGACCAATGACTCTTTCAACCCTGTCCAGGGCTCCACCCTCACTGACACGTTGATTTAATGCTGTTAGTGGTAGGTCCTCTGACCGGGTGCTGAAAATGGTTTAACCGCAAATGTATTCAGACTAGCTTTAGGTTCCCCTTTGTTATCCGTGGGCCAGTTTCCTAGAGCAGAGTGAGCTGACATCCGCCTTCCCATAGCCCCCCATCCCCCAGAGAAGATGATGCAGTGTTAATCTAACCCCTTCATCTTTTATTCATGCTCATTTAATTTAAATGTCAAGGTTTTTTGTTATTTTTTTTAAATCAGGCAAATTCTCCCCTCCTTGTAAACTGCCCTTTGAAGTACACCAGCATTTTGAAATATAAGGAGAACGAATGGCAGCAATTAGTAGTCAGATGAAGAAGTCACTAACAAGTTTCTTTACTGAATATGTCTCTAACTCGGTTTAATTACTTCTTGTGCATGTGTTTAAAAATCTAGTGGTGATTTGCATAGCTTGAACCGTTCAGTCCGGAATTCATTTCAGGTAGCAGACGAGCGAGCAGACCTATGTACACGCAGCAATCTGCATATTGTTGCTCTGTGATCTGCCCTCTGATGAGGATAAACCTCTTTCCGTGGCCTTGTCCTTCACTGCTAATAAAGATGCGTTGTTTTTAACCTCGGTAACCGAGGTGGGGTCGTGAGCTTAAATACACGCGGCAGAGAAGGCTCTAGTTTTTAGCTGAGTGGAGCTAGAAGGCATGTAAATCTTGACCTCAACTAGTTTATCTCTGGACAGAACCGAAGTGTCTTGTCCACACTATTTACTCAGGATCGGTCACGTGCTAAGGTTAACCTCAGCTAAAAAACCGCACCTCTTTGGCTATGTCTATTAGCAATTTAGGTCGACCTAAGGGCCCTTAAGCTGACCTAAATTACTCCATGTCTACCCCTGACTTTCATTAAGTCGACTTAAGAAACTCCTTAAATTGGCTTAATGAAAGCTTAAGTCGACCTAATAAAACCCGTCCCTTAGGTCAACTTAAGTTGGCTCCTGAAGTCGACTCAAGGACGGTGTGGACTGTATTAAGGCCAGTTAGGTCGACTTAACAAAGTGAACTAAGTTGACTTGACTTTTTCTAGTGTAGACAGAGCCTTTGTCAGTAAAAAATGGCTTGTCTGGCTGTACGGCTGTGTCTAAAGTAGCCACTCTTAGCCCCAAAGGGGAGCCATGTTAGTAGTTCAGCAAAACAAACAAGGAGTCCTGGGGCACTTTTACAGACTCACACATTTATTTATCGCATGAGCTTTCGTGGGAGAAAATCCCACTTCATCAGACGCTTTGAAGATGCGGAACTTACAGAATGGGAGGAAAATAAATGCAGGGAAGTGTAAGACGTAGGATCAGGTCAGGCTGTAACGGCAAATCAAAGCAAACTCTTAGCTGTAATTCTCTACTTGCATAGCCCCACCAGATTTAGCGTCAACTGGATACTAGCTAGAGCCCCGCCACTGGAGCGCTTGCACCAGTAGTATATTTTATGGCCACCAAGTTGGCTGATGGAGATGGGTCGTTAGCAGTTCATGCCACTAGCACACGAGGTTTTTCGCAATGTGCAAATCAGCTCCCATGCAAGGCGGAGAATTCTATTCAAATTCATCTGGCTGAAATCACTGCGGTTAGCCATGGCTTGCAACCGAGCCATGTTACATAGCTTTTCCCCGTTGTCCTCTTGTTTTTTTTCCTGGCTCGCTGTGCGTACTAGGGCAGATCTGGGTGTCTGAAATGGTTGGCATTCTGAAATATGATTCTGCAGTTGAGGCTGTGAATGGCAGTAAAGCACCAAAGCTTCCTAGAGGCGATGCAGGAAGGCGAGGGAATGAGAGAGGCTTGAATTCAAGTCACTTGTGAGATCTGCCCCTCCTTGTTTCACCGTATTTAAAACCCAAGACTTGTAGGCCTCTCGATGGCCTTGAGAATATAAACTGATCCGCACTGCTGTTTGTCTGTCAGGATGCAGGCTCAAGTCACGGGTGCCGAAAGGTGTGAAATTCCCCTATTCATTTCAATGGGTGTTCTGCGGCTTAATTACAGCTATTTATAAGCCTTTCTGTGTCACTCATCACTGCAAGAATATGGAGTATTTCACTGTAGCGAGTTCAACCAGAAATCTCCTGCTAACAAAACGTTCGTTCATTCAAACGTTTCACAGAACAGCTGAGCAAGAAACGTAAAACGAGTCTGGTCGGAGTACTCAAACAAAACCTTTAGTCTGCATTGTCCAGGGGGCTGGACAGGTCTCTTCCAGATAACCGCTGCTAAATCATGATTATGCGCATAGTTCAATGCTCGATTTCTGACCTTCGCTGGGTACCTGCGCTGCTTTCTAGGAATCAGTGTGAAAACGGAGCCCGTCTTTGCCAGCAGCTAACTATGGCGAGAGTGGTGAGTTCTCTATGAATCTTGGGTGATGGGGAGCAGATCTTTTCTCAGGGGCGACGGAGGGGGTAGAGAGAATACGTCAGGCTTGGTTGAGTTGTGTGCTCTGCAAAAGCTCATAACTGCTCCAAAATGCAGCAGCTGGTTTACTTAGCAACCCTCATCTCTGGGATCATGTTGGCTCAGTGTTCAGCTCCTGGCTCTAGCTCCTTAATGAATACAGTGTCCAATTAAAGGTCCCAGCCCTAGCGATGGAGCCCTCCGGGGAACTAGGCCTAGCTAGCTACCTGTGATCATTGCACCTGTCCCACCAGGCCCTCTGTGATGCACTGGAACTGTCTCACCGAGCCAGGAACCGCAGGCTCATGAGTGCCTCAGAGAGACTGTTCCTGGGAGCTGGGCCTTTCAGAACTCAATGGAAAACGTTCGGTTAGTTCTGGGACTTCGCTTCGGAGCTGAGTGAATAATTGGTGCTTTCTGGTTCGGTGGCTGGCCCCAAAAATCCAAAATAAAAATGGTTAGTTTTGAATCAGAACTGGCGCTCTTTTTTTTTTTTTTTCCTCTTGCCAAAATGGAACTTTGAAAGAATTGTCTTTGAGAGGATTTGAAATGAAGGGTTGATTTGGAACAAATTGTTTGGACGGTTCCCATTTTTTTATAGCTTGTTGGCTGAAATACACATTTTTTCAGCGAGCTTATTATTCACCCTTCGTTTCCCGAGTATGTTTGCACTCTGACCTGCTTGCCCACTCTGAGAAGGACCCTCCAAATAACCCATGCTGTCTGTCTTAGACTGGGAAGGACGAGGAAAAGACCTTAATATTTCCTTAAATTCTGAAGGCACCATACTTTCAAACAGAAAGAGAAATGAAGCAGCTTTAGCAGGTACTGAGAGGTGACTGGATTGGCCAAGTGTGGAGGTAGAGGTTATGTCTATGTCTAAAGACTTTAGATGGGGCTGAAGTAGCTAACAAGGTTGATGCTTTGACACTGCCTCATGCCTTACTGTTGTGAAAGACGCTCTGCGGGACTCTGGGCTGAGGGCCGTTTGGTAGGAAGCGCCTTTATGATCACTGGTCTGTAGATGAATCCACCCGATGCATCAGAATGGTTATCCTGTAACACCCAGCTTTGGTCTCGTGGATTGTTTGCTATTCACATAAGTCAGGGCTCGACAAAACCCGGGTGCCAGGTTGCCATGGTGACCAGGATTTGTAGCCTGGCTTCCAGCTCCACTGCAGAAATGCAGCGGAGGAGCACCCTCTGGCGACCAAAAATAAAACTGCTGGCGCCAAGCTGGGAGCAAATTTTGCCAAGCCCTGACATACATATGTGATGTCTCTTCATGTTCTCTGTCACTCCTTATTTTCTTCCTCCACAGCCCAGTAAACAAAGTTGAGGCTCATTCATGACCTGTGCCGATTTTTGTTTTTAAACAAACCTGCACATTCAGCTGTGTTGGCTGAATTATTTATTTGTTTTTCTTTCTCTCTTTCAAGGTCCACTTTGAGCAATTTAAAGAAGCACTGATCCTTATCTTGTCCCGAACCTTATCGAACGAAGAGGATTTCCCAGAACAAGGTAACACTTCTTTTGATGTGCTGGAAGAAATCTTTTCTGTGCTTGAGAAAGGAGGACCTCAGCCCGATTTACACAGGGACTAATGCAGGGGCCGTATAGGTACTGAAACACAGGCCTTTCTTGTGCTCCATGGGCAGAGATTTCCTTTTATAAACCTCTTGCTCCTGGAAATGGGAGAGGGAAGAATTCTGGTCAATGGCGAAAATCTGTTTGGTTTTATGTGCACTTTATTGGGTGTTTATATCCCACCTCTCACCCTGGTCTAAATGCCTGGATGGGCAGAGGTGGCCTTTGGCTGTTGGAGGCCCTAGGTGAAGGGCCATTTCAGGGCCCCTCTATAGGGCCAGTGCGGGGCCTGGTCTAAATGCCTGGCAGAGGTGGCCTTTGGCTGTTGGAGGCCCTAGGTGAAGGGCCATTTCAGGGCCCCTCTATAGGGCCAGTGCGGGGCCCACAGGGGCCCCCCTCTCTGGCCCTGGTTCCCTGCCACCAGCCTGCATCGGCCCAGCTCCCCCTCTGTGGCCTTGGTTCCCTGCCACCAGCCTGCATCGACCCAGCTCCCCCTCTTCCGGCCCCAGCTCCCTGCTGCCGGCCCCAGCCCCGGGATCCAGCACCTCCTCTTGCTGTTGACCAAGGCAGATGCAGATTTGGGGGGAGGCAAAGCAGGCGATGGGGCCCCTTACTGCTTGGGGCCCTAGGCGTGTGCCTGCTTCGCCTACCCCAAAAGCCGCCTCTGTGGCCGGGCACGGGGAATTGTAGAAATCCTGTTACGCAGAACTCAGCAAGAAATGTTACGGCTGGAAGGGACCTTGGGATCATACAGCTCTGCCTGCCGTGCTGAGGCTGAGCCAGTTCTGCCTACACCATCCCTGACAGTCGTTTTTCTAAGCTCTTCTTTAAAACCTCCGCAGCCTCCCTTAGTAACTCTTGTGTTGTACGTGCCCGGTGTGTTAGGAACCCCTCACCGACAAATACAGACCCTGATGAATCCATGGCTGTTGAATTACGATGGGCCTTCCAAACTCCAGAATTTTGGAGAATTGCTTACGTTTTTTCGTGTGATAGTGCGATAACCAGTATTCATTGTGTACGAAGATATTTGCACTGCTGCGTCCTGCTATGCTTTCCTTTCCTTTCCTTTCCTTTCCTTTCCTTTCCTTTCCTTTCCTTTCCTTTCTACCTGTGCTACTCCATTGAAGAAGTTCTGGAGAAAGGCTGGTCCAGTTACTCCATTTAATAAATTATGGAGAAAGGGTGGTTGTATGTTTTAGGAGATATGGATTTTCCCCTCTCATTTCTGTCTCTTCTCTTTAGATCGTGAGCGCTTCAGGTGTGGCTCTGATCTTGGTCTCTGCCTCTAGAGGCTGCTGTGACTTTAACGCTGGTAATTTTGAGATTTTCATAATGGACGATAATAGCGTTTCTAATTGCAAATAGCAAATAGAGACTCTTCAAATCTTCAACCTCTCCCTCCTCCCTCCCAGAGCAAGCCGTTTCCTGGCATTATTTAAGTGATCACTAAGGTGAGGGGGTGGGGGAAGGATGGATGGAGAGCATTATTGCTTGTTAGTGGAGACTGTGAAGATGGTGCTGTTCCACGGGATGCCAGCATGTAATGACTCTATATCTTGTCTATTCCCTGTTGACCTTCAGCCTGACAAGAAGATTCGTGTAATTTCTGTTTGATAAATGTTAGGTTCATTGTCTCGTTCTTCTGAAGAGCCTGGAAGGAAGTGATCAGGTGTGTGCAGAGAAGCTGGGTTGAATTTTTAAATGAACAACAAAGATGGTCACATTCTGTAGTCTGAATTGGTTCTGCTCCTGCCTCATTCACCTTATGGGAGGAATTATATCATGACGTTTATGCCCCTGCTTTGGGCTTGATTGATGATTGTTTTGCGTGGCTGGATTGCAGCAGGAAAGGTCGAGTGTGCGCCCCCAGACTGCAGCTCCATATGGTGGTTTCATAGCTGTACGTAGCACTGTGGCAGAGAAACTGATCTTTGCTCCACGCGGGGATGTTTGCTAGTTTTAAAGTCTGAGTAACTAATCTAGAGAAACACCAGGAAGGAATCCCGATGGGGCAGAAAAGAAAACCAGATCCATGTAACAAGCTGTAAGGTGCAGTTTATTTCTTAAGGTCTCCTCAGTATTAAAGGGAACCTTTTGACTAGCTTTCTGGCTGTGTCCTCCTTGTCTGAAGGAAGGCTTCTGTTACCACCAGGGAGACACTAACTTGAAAGCAATCAGCGATGGCTGCCAGGTTTGCAGTGATTGGTAGCTAAGTTCTGGTGGGAGCTAGATATCTCTCATAACTTAGTATAGTAGTTTGAATCCCTTGCATTTTACAGAAACCCATGGAGGATGTAAAAAAAAATGTACAGGGAGCCCTGTTTTCAGGCATTGCAGGAACACAGCGACTTGTTCAATTGGCTTTGCAAACCCTTACCTCCTTGGGCAATTTCTTGTTTCCCTGAGACTCAGTTGCTACAGGCTTATTGTGGCGTAAAAGGCGTGAGTCCAACAGACAGAGCTTGGGGTGACTGACTGTGGTGAAGGCGAGTTTCAGTCCTGGAATGAAATACACTCTTAATTTTTCCTTGACTCCTAGGGTACGTCCACACTGGAGCCTTAGGTCGGCTTAAGGAAGGTTAAGTCGACCTACAGACCGCTGCGTCCACACTGGGCACTTATTAAGTCCACTTCATTGCTTCCTTAAGTTGACTTAATAACACCGCCTCTTATGGTCGACCTTATTAAGTCGACTTAGGCCAGTGTGGACGGGGAATAGCCCTTAGTTGACCTAATTGGCCTCCAGGCCTCCTCACAGAGTTCCTGGCCACTCCTCCGTCGACTAGCGCCTGCCGTGTGGACGCAGGGCTGTGGGGTCTCTAAGTCAACTTAACACGGTCGACAGTTGACCTCAAGTCAGCCTGGGTTAAGTCGACTGAACAGAGCCCCCAGTGTAGACGTACCTCTAGCAGCTGGCTAAAGAGCAACGTTACTGCAGGAGACTTAATCCCACTTTATTGTAAAATTAGGCCCCAGTCTAGTGGCTGGGGGGAGGCAGATGAGGTGGGAAATGAAAAATTCGGGGATCTCACTTAGTTAGCTTGTTGTACCTGGGAAGTTTAGGGCCTTCTGGGGCAGAACCAGCAGAGTGTGAGAGAAGATATGCATCCCTCTGTGTAAAGGGACCACGAGTTGCCTGGTAATCTGCCCATCTTTAGGGAAAGCTTGTGTGCAGTGATTTTTCTAAGAGCTAATGCCCAACAAGAGCAATTAAAGAGGCTGGGATAATGTTTCTAAAGGGTGAAACGCAGCAGGAGAAATGCTGGGCCGCCATCTTTGGGAGCGGCGCTGTGCGTGTGCTGGGGCCCAGCGACTCTCCGGAGGAAATTCTCTCTGGAATGGAAGCAAAGGTGAGGTGTCCACGCCGATGGCGTGTCTCTGAGTTTGACAACTCAGGCCTTTGGATGACAGATTTTAACACAGAGGCCAAGTTAGCAGGACAAGTGTTGAGAGAGCCTTTGAGGAGCAACCTGAGAGCGAAAGGCTTCATTAAAGCAAAACCACAAAACATGTTAAACAGACAGAAGTTATTGGGAAACATATTGGCCTTAAATCTGTCAGAATAATTGGGCGTCCTGAGGGAGGACGGCTGGACTGCTTTTTCAGGCGTGGTGAGTTCTAAACGTTGCCTTGAAACGTAGCTACAGGACCAGTATGCACTGAAATCATGCCTGGAGGGAAAGGAATGCTGAACAAACGACAGGAAGAAAAATCCTATTTCCTTCAGCAGCTGTCCAAGACAGAAGTAGGACAGCAGGACGTGTGAAGAATGTAGCCCAGCAGAGTTCTGTTCTCGCCCGTTCTAAGGGTGACTTGGGAGAATTCCTTTCGAACGGGAAAGTGTTGAACCAGCTCAGTTTTTCTCCCCCAGACTCGGGGTCCATCATTTGGCACAAAGATTTCTGGACAAGCTAAGGAAAAGGCCTCCCAAAGGAAGCTCATTGGGGCTGACAATACGGAGAGGCAATGTTTCCGACTCTCGGTGTCTGTGTCTGTTAGCCGTTCATCTCCTGTTTCTCCTTTTTTTGTTTCAACCGGTCATTTAAACTCTCAGCTAAGTAGGAGGTGGATTATGGACCAGCGCTAGATTTATGTGCTCTTCATCTTCCCCATAAAGTTGCCTGGCTCAGAGGAACTTAACGTTGCCAATGTCCAGACCTTTCTAGGATTAGACGTGCGATCTGAGGTGTGCTAAACATAATCTGGGTAGCCGTCCTAGCTGTCTGTCCTAGCGTACGATTAAATGGTGATTTTTCCTCCGTGACTTGAGCTGGAGAACTGGTGCCGAATACTGGCCTTTACAATCTGTCCGGGCATCTCCCTTTGGTATGTCACATCTGTATGTAAATGATGCAGTCCTTTCCCCTCTGTGCGTCTGAGCACGGGACAGCGTGAAATCCAGGAATGCCAAGATGGCTTAACAAAGGATCATTTCAATTCTGTCTGGATTCTTCACCTAGACCTTAAATTTCTAATCTCCCCTTCTTACCTAGAGGGATCTGTAGTAAAGTGTAAATTATGCATATGCAGAGAATTGTGTGGTTTCGTGTTTAAAAAAGGAAAACCCGAGAACCAAAATCTTCAAAAGAACTATGAGGAATCCTGTGGCGCCTAAGGCTATGTCTACACTGGCAAGTTAGTTCGAATTAAGGAAGCTTAATTCGAACTAACTTAAGCCTTGGCCACCCTAGGCTTTCATTAGTTCAAATTAAGGGCTTCCTTAATTCGAACTAATAAATTCAATTATACCTTTTGAACTAACCCTTAATTCGAACTAGTTAGTTCCAATTAATTCAGTGTGGCCATGTTAGTTCGAACTAACTGCTTAGTTCGAACTAACCGGCACATTGAGCTTAATGCAACTGACTAATTCGAACTAAGCAAGAACTATGCATGCCACTTGCTTAGTTTGAACTAAAATTCCAGTGGGGCCGTGCTAGTTCGCATTAAGTTCATTCGAACTAACTGAAATTAGTTCCAATTAGTTAGTTTGAATTAACTAATTCGAACTAACTTTGGTGAGCGTAGACATAGCCTTAGAGACTAACAAAAACTTTTTTTTTATGGGGAGTGGAGCATACTCTTTCATGGGCTGAACCCACTTTGTCAGATGCATGAAATTCAAAAGAACTGTGAATGGAAAGCTGTTCTTGGCAGATACTTTCTCCAGTGAATGTAGAGTATCCCATGCCTGATACTAAGTTACTAAGCCACAAAAATTGTAGCTTTTCCCTTGAAATGCTGGTCTAGAAGCTGAGGGGTTTTCTCCTTCCCTGAGCTCTTGAAATAGTTTAATGGGCTGCTGCCAAAAATGGCAGGCCTTGAGCTGTATGGCTCATGGAGTTTCATGATACAAATCACCTGGTCCCCTCTATGAGCTGGGGAGGGGAGGAAAGCTGGTCTTTTGTAAGGAGATGAGGTTATTTGTTTAATCCCCTTCCAGCACATTGGGACGGAGCTGGCATACAGACAGTACGAATTGTGCCCTGCGCATGCCGATGAACCAAGACTAATCTGATGTTCTCTGTTCTGTGAACTTACTTTTTCCAAGCAGTGCTTCTAGGAAGGGCTGAGTTTTGGGTTATCCCGAAGAAAACGGTAAGCAGACCTCAGCAGCAGTGGCATGAATGCCCTGCCATGGGGTGGAAGAGGGTTCTGTCGTAATAACTGGGCCCTGGCCACTCCACCCCCTTGGAAGCTCCTCTGTAGGAAGGCAAATGAAAGCTTATAAAATGTTCCAGTCACCTCTACCAAATGCTGGTGGGGCAAGGTACGAAAAGGAGACGAACCGCTCGGTAAGTCCAAACGAGAAGGTCTCCCTGATACAACTCAAGCGCTGGGGAGATCAGGTCTGGTGAGTGGGGCTTAAATCACTGGACTAAAATTGGAGTGTTGGGCTTGGCTGGTGGGCCCCATAGTGAGGATGGGCTATCCTGCCTATCCTACATTTTTGTGGCCCTTAGAACGGGTGAGGAACTAAGTGAGGATTTCCCAGCCAGCCTTCACTTCTCTCCAGGGTCTCTGTTCTTCTTTGTGAGCCTTCAGGACCATATGATCCTTGCAACAGCCAGACCTTAGTGTACCAGTGAGGATCTAGCCTGATACGCCTGAGATCTTGCTCTAACTTCCCTCTGGTGTCGGCCTTTCTTTCCCCCATGGTCTTCCGCCTGTTCTTCTCTTGGCTTTTCACCTGATCCCAAAGCCAACTGTACCACGTGTGCTCGACCTGCCAGTCTGTAGCATCCATCTATGACTGACTAAATGCCTTCCATCCTGAAAACACCAATAAACGCTGTATTCTCCCCACACCCCCACCTTTACTGTCCCATTTCTTCTGCCTCTTCTTTCTGTCTTCTCAAAGGCAGGAAAAGTGAGTCATTTATAACTCTCGGTTAGCTGTACTGCTCTTTTTCTGCCCCAGCAAGGTGGAGTTCTCGACAAAATGGGGCTGATGCTGTCCCTCTGAAAAAGGAATTGTGACTGTGTGTTCTGTATAAAGACTCACTTGCAGTTTCAGAATATTTTTTTTCTTGTGTAACCTGATCAATAAACTTCCAGACTTGGGCATGAGTTTTCTAGAGTGTCTGCCATGGTACTAAACAGACCGAGGTCTCTGTGCTGGGAACCCTGAATAAGATTTACTTGTTCTACCATGTAGTCAAATTCCAAAGGGGTAGCCGTGTTAACTCTTGGGGTCCGTCAAAATCGACACGAGATAATTAGAGTAATATTTGTCATCTAGATTTTGAATGTCAGGAAATCAAGATGCTCGTGTGTCGCTTAGGGCAGTGGGGTGTTATATAGGCCTTGAAGGAATGTGTATTTAATGCATTTTGACAAGCTGGCAAAATGTAGCAGTGTTCACTCTTTCTTAAAATTTAGAGCAAAACTCCTCTCTAATCCAGTATATGTGGTTGGTGTCAAATTTTCAGCAGTGAGCCCTGCCAAAACTTTCAAAAATCACGAGTCAGGCCCCTATAAAAAATAAGATTTATAAAAAAGAATTGCTAGGTTTTCAGGCTGTAACTCTTCCCCGTGCATGCGGCACTTGTTCTTTGGGAAAGCCTTTGCGCCTGGTAGGTTAACGTGGTTGTACAGGGAGGCGTAGTTCAGAATGGTGAGGGGAGGGGATGGTTGGATCAGAGATGGGCTTCAGGGAACCCCTTTCTTAAACTCAAAGCAGGTCTTGGCTCCGGAGGGAACAGCTCACTGTAGCTGATGCACAAAGTGTCGCCTTATTGCAACAGCTGATGCATGCAGAGGAGAAATGAAGTCTGGGGTTGTGGGAGTGCTTGCATGCGCCTAGTGAGCTCTGAGTTTGGCAGGAGCAGGCATACGAACCAGTAAGACAGTCTCTGTGCTTTCCTGGAGAAACCTACAAGACTCCAAAGCAGTGTTAGCGGTAGGGTGGCAATAAGAATCCGGCCCGTTGTGACTCCCGTCAGCTTCCTGGCGACTGATTTCTGCTTATGCTAGAAGTTGGCGAGGAGTAGAAGAAGAGATGTTTTCGGCATTTGGGACGGGATTTTGTGCAGGTTTTTCTCTTGGAGAAAAGGGGCAGTGGGCAGGAAGCTAAACCAGTTGCGTAACTGTGGAGCATGGACCCTTGGAAACCAGCGAGTGAGTCTTGCTGATTTGGAGAGACGCCGGGGTGTTTCCCCAGGAAAGGTGAGTATTAAGATGGCCAGGGGCTGGCTGGAATAACGGAATGAGTGTTATTACCAGGCTGAAGCAGGGAGCCAGACTGGAGTGTGTGTGTGTTTTACACTGGGGAGGGGGGAGCTGGCTGAGGTGGCGGCAGAAGGCATCTGCCCTGAAGAGCTGTTTGCAGGCGCAAAGCCGAAGATGAGAGCTCTGTTCCCTAATGGGCTCCTGCCGTGCAGGAAAGCTCCCTTTGATCCAGCTGGAATCTCACATCAGGAAAACTCCAAGGGCTTCCTTCTGATGTGCCTGAATGTGAGATTAGTGGCTCTCATTCAGATTCAGCTGTGGACCGTACGGGGCGTGCAGTGTCCTGCGTTCCTGCCAACTTCAGGGAAAAGACGGTGCTGGATCAGAGCTCTCCCCCATGGAATGATGCGCTCAAAGCGGACACACCAGCCTCCTATGCTGGAGGAGAAAGAAAAAAGGATGGCCTCCTGCTGCATAAGTGCGTCTGGCTATGGAAGCTGGCCGGGGACTTGGCTAGTGGATGGGTGGATTGGCGGGTGCAGAGGAGTTGGAGCCAGTCCACTGAAATGCTGCATGCTTTGGAGATTTTCCCCCTTGGCCGTGGTGGCCTTCCTGGATTGTGAAACAGGCTGGAAGCACATCTCTCAGGGAAAGACCTACATGGCTCCATTATTAAGCAGATGTCAGGGCTAGGAGGCTAGTCAAGAGGGCCCCCCATGCTTTCCCTTTCTCCATAGCTGGTGCAGGGAGTGCTCAGTTTGCAGTCTGCTTTTAACTGTTGTGGTAGCCACTGACGTTGCGACGAAAGACCCAGCCGACTTCTGAAGCAGAGCCCGGGCGTTTCAGACTCAATGCAACAGTTGCACCCAGAATTCCCAGCCAGTTTGGAGCTGGTTGTTTGTCCAGCCCTCTGGCCAGAGGCACTGATTTCACTCTTCTCTAGAAAGCGGGAGGGGAATATTGGCTGTTGAAGATGCAGAGAAAAGACGGAGGGTGGAGCGTTAACGGCTTGTAGGAGTCTGGCATCCCAGGACCACTCTCAGTCTCGTACATGTTCCACCACAGAGCAAGCGGTTGTAGGTGAGAGATTTCGGCGCCTCAAAGAGTGTCCTTTATGTGTGTGAGAGAGAAACAAACTTCTGGCAGAAAAGTCATCGCTGTCCTTCATGTTCATTTGGACTCTTAGCGCTTTCTTCACCCGGGGTGTTCGGACTTCGGCTACGCTCCTGCAAGGAGCTGTTTGAACACAGACCTGTAATAACTTGAGCGATTGTCTGTTAACGTGGAATCACTTGTTGTCCCACATTTAACCCAGCGGAATGCACCTGCTTCTCCTTATGGGGAACTGGGGGGGGGGGGGGAAGGTTCCTGGATCATAAAGCAGACTTAGAAAAAACAAAAACCTAAAATCAGTCGCATGTGTGTCCAAATAATCAGGCTTTTTTCCCTGCAGCAGCAAATAAAAAGCAGGGTTTTGTGTTTTAGATGCCTGGTTAGGAGTGGATTATCAGGATGGAGTTAAGGATTAAAAGAATGCCCTAAACAAATTAAAGAGCAGCTTACTGCAGAACTGTGGCTGGCTGCTGCTTTCTCTCATGGCACACAAATATTGTAGAGAATAGAACTAATCACCTAATATTGCCCTCCTTCCTCCCCTCAAAGGCATATTGGGTTCCTAGGTGTTGCAGGACTGTCTCTGATGGGTGTGTATGGTCTCTTTCTGTCCCCTGGCTTTGCTTACACCCCAATTCTGCAAGATGATTCACACGGGAAAGCGTCTGGAGTGGGGCACTACCTGGGCAGGAGTTTCTGTGGAGTCAGCTGTCACGACTCAGGCCTCCAAGCAGGCAACGCTTCGTTTATTGGAGAGACCTCAGTCCGCTTAGAAAAAGGATGTTGTGTCTTTAAAACTCCAGCGGCCTCTTCTCTGCCAGACAAATGGCTCTGGCAGCCCTCTATACTCTATCGCTTGCTGTTTTGTGACTGCACATTGCTAAGACTCAAGTGTGAAATATAGCCTAAGAGGAGTTTATACCATGCATGGTATCTCCAGGGATTAGGATTGACTAGATTCTATCTCTCTAATGTGATTTGCACGGTAGTAGGCCGTCTGACATTATTTGCAATGAGTAGGAGTATTTGGTCTCTTTTTAAAGAATTTTGAGCAGCAAAGAAATTAATTTCCTCTTGAAATGACTGGCTTTCAGGATAATGGCATCCTTCATTTTAAAACCCTTTTGTGCTAGCTGGCTTTTGATGCTTGGGTTAGGAAAAGTGAAGACTGGTCTTAATAGTAGCGGAAAATTTGTCATAAGGTTTCGAAGGACTGATTCAATCTCGTTGTTTCTTCTTACTTCAGTACCGAAGTACTTTCTTTGTTACCGGGGGTAGAAAATGAAGATTTACACTTCATCCATGGAGGTATTTGCTCATGGAAACAAATAACTGAGAGGTGGCTAATTCTCCATCACTTGTAGTTCTTCAATCAACAGTAGATGCACTTCTCTAAAATGCAGCTGTCAATTAAAAGCAGTTAGTGCATGTGATCCACGCAAAATAAATTAACTAGATTTTTTTAAAAGTCACATTTAATTGCATTTTTCATTGCACTGTTAAATTATAAAAGGCCAATTTAAATGTATTTTATGTATTTTTTGGATGTTTTTCTACATTTTCAAATGTGTTGATTTCAATTACAATACGGAATACAAAAGCATTCAGGTCTAACTTCATATTATTATTTTTTTACAAATATTTGTACTATACAAAAAATTAAACAAAAGAAATAGTATTTTTCAATTCATCTCGTATAGGTCCACTCAGTCCTACTTCTTGGTCAGCTAATTGCTAAGACAAACGAGTTTGTATACTTGTGCGGGAGATAAGGCTGCCCACTTCTTGGAAAGTGAGAAGAGGTGTTTGCATGGCATTGTAGTCGCCAGCATTGCAAAGTATTTACGTGCAGATATGCTAACCATACATATGTCCCTTCATGCTTTGATTTGCAGGTGCTAAAGTTTTACATTTGATTTTTGAGTGCAGTTATGTAAAAATAACAATACTACCCAGTGCTTTTTTTCTTTTAAAAAAAAAAAAAAAAAGTGCCAGTACGCCGGCAGGAGCGGTGGGGGTGGGGGTAGGGTGGTGGATATGAGGACCCTCCACCACCACCCTGGCCTCTTCCCCGCTCCTCTCAGCCCCCCCAGCCCCCTCACTGCCTGCCAGTTCCCCAACCCCTTCCCCGTTCCTCTTGCCCCCCCCTCCACCCTTTCCCTGAACCCCTGGCTCCTTCCCTGCTCCACCGCTGCTCCCCAACCCTCCCAGCCCCCTCCCCCTTACCTGGCTGGAGCTGCAGGGACCGCCCTGATCCACGCATCTGAGCATGCTCAGGGCGGGAGATTTGAAAAAGCTGCAGCCAGACCGCAGCTCCCAGGCATCTGGGAGCTGGATTCCAGCCCCTGGTGGGCCGGATTCTGGACCGCGGCTGCTTGCCGCTACTGGCCGCTGCCGGCCCCACTGCCCAACTGGGGGCCAGGGTCAGCAGGGGAAAGGAGGCGTGCTGCTCCTTTCTGCTGCTGACCCCGGCCCCCAGCTGGGCAGTGGAGCTGGCCAGGGAAAAATAGGTGCCGGTGCGCCGTACTGGTGCGTACTGGCTCAAAAAAAGCCCTGATAATATTAATAATTCTATATGTGTAAGTTGCACTTTCATGATAAAGAGATCACACTACCGTATTTATTTGGGGTGCATTAAAAATCCTATTTCTTTTGTTTAACTTTTTTACAGCACAAATATTCATAATCAAAAATCATCATATAAAGTGAGCACAGGACACTTCGGATTCTGTGTTGTAATTGTCATCTATATATTTGAAAATGTAGGAAAACATCCAAAGATATTTATACTAAATTTACATTGGTATTCTTTTACTGTTTAACAATGCAATTAAAATGGCAATTAATGACGCTTATTTTTCCATCTCACAATTAATTGTGATGGTTCTTCTGATTGTTTGCTGGCTCTACCTGAAATATATGTTGGTTCAAACACAAGCGATTGAGCTTAGCTGCCATAGATTCCACACCATGATTCCTGCCTGTGTGGTACTGGAGAGCTGACTGTTCTGTTAAATCTCATCCAATAATCCATCTCATCCAATAATCAATGGCAAGCTATCAACAGAAGGTTAGAGAGTGAGATTTTTCCAAAGTGCGTTGGGTGCCTAACCTCGCGGGAAGTCAATGCACTCCCCACTCCCAACCTTTTTTGTTCTTCATTCAGTTTCCTCTTGGCAAGACGACAGCCGAAGAGTCCATGGAAGGCAAGGACCTTTATGGATGTGCACACCCTGGAATACCAGAGTTCAGGAAGAGATTTTAAGATGATCAGTCTTTCCAAAGGCACAGGAGTACACATCGTACTAACAAACTTCTTTTAATACCTTGTATCCAGTGCTTTTTTTGTTTAAAAAAAAAAAAAAAGTGCCGGTACTCAGCCAGGGACCTGGGGCCACCGGTGACAGGAGCCGGGGCTGCGTCACCGTGAAAAAAGGTTCCAGGACGCAGTCCCCCTGAGTACCTTCACAGGAAAATCCCTGCTTGTATCTAAATACCATCCATCATTCCTTTCCTAACACTTCTTTACATTTGCATCAACCACAACCTCATGTGTGCCTTCGTTAGCATACCACATGGATTTTG
The DNA here is from genome assembly GCA_007922175.1 of Pelusios castaneus. NCBI lineage: Eukaryota > Metazoa > Chordata > Testudines > Pelomedusidae > Pelusios > Pelusios castaneus. Next base: position 17,542,831 of record ML685781.1, read on the forward strand.
TGACGTTTTTATGTGTGCTACACGCAACATGGGCCCAAGAAATCTCTTCTGACCTGTGGTAGCATTCCTAATTTAACCTGGAGCTAAGATGCATACGTCAACTCCATTAAAAAACAGCAACAAAACCTGCTGTGGTTTGGTCTGGAACTGATGGTCTCTTTCTTCAGCTGTTTTGCGGTTTGACTCACGTAAATATTGCTATACTAAAAATAACACCTGCTCCGGGTGCCATCATTTGAATATTGATCCTTTTGAAATGGCAAAGAGTTGACTGTGGAGTAGATCAACTGCGGAGTTGTTCGTAAAACTGCTTTTTATGCCCTCCACTGAGAAATGAAGCCTGCAGGCTAGGGCAGTGGCTTTCAAACTTTTTTTCTTGGGATCCAGTTGAAAAAAAATCATTTATGCTCGTGACCCAACAATTAATCATTGAGCAAAGCCTTCCAGTCTTTCTGCGGTGGCAGCAGAGGGCGCCGCGACCTGAGAGACTGCGACCCGGTCCTGGGTCCCGACCCTAAGTTTGAAAACCACTGGACTAGGGTGTAAAACTGGAGGACTTTCACAACGTTCCAAGTGATGCTGGCAGGAGATTTAAGTAGCTGGGAATGTTTCCTGTTCACAAGAATACTATATTCTTGGCTAAATAACTGGACCTCCGTGGCTTTTATTTCTTCCTAACCATACAGCACCTTTAAATTGGACACGTTTTTTATCTTGAAGTGTTCTCTCCTTTTCCTGCTATGATGGGACTCACTAGCCAATGGTGTGGCCACAACAAACATGACCCCCTTGCCGTCTGATCCCATCCAGTTGAACCTGGATCTTCTTTAGCCCCTTTGCTCCCACGCATGCCACTCTTCCCTCCCTCTTTGAGGTAGATGGACCCACTTCTCTACTAAAATCCCTGCATTCAGGCCGGCTATTGACCTCTTACCGTCATGTACCGACACACAAGTCCCCCACATTTCTCCCCCTCCTCCTTGCTCATCCAGTCTGCTCTTTAGAGTCATTCTTAAGGTACATCGACGCTACAAATGGCAGCCCGCGGCAGTGAGTCTCAGAACCGAGGTCTACGGACGTGGGTTTGCACCACGGCTGTCCATAGTTTTTCGATGGCGTGGCCTGGCTGGAGCTCAAGGAGGGCGGCCTTCAGAGGCTGAGCCATGGTGTCCCCACTGCTTTCTCTAGCACCGTAGCTCAGACCTCGCAAACTGGAGTCTGTTCTCCCAGGCTTTGAGACTTTGCAGTGTAGATGTAACTTAACTGCATGTTGTGGGGGTGGGGAGGGTAGATGGGGGGGAGAAGTGGAGGGAACACGTTTGGGGGTACATAGTGTGAAGGGGTTAGTAGCCAGCCTGAATGCTGGGATTCAGAGACGCACTGGGTACGGTGTAGAATAACAGTGCGGTGATTATGCAAATCAGGCGCCTCGGGCAATTGGAGAGCCGGGAATCCTATAAATGAGAAATGTGTAGTTATGGGTCAGTAATTCGCCAGCGTTCTCCGGGTTCAGATTGGCTGGGACAATGCCACTTCAGTATAATTAAGTGCCGCGGTGGAAGGGGGTTTTAGGAAAGGCATCATCTCCTAACAAGAAGGCTTTGTTCTAAACAGTGTGTTGTCCCCGTCAATGCAGCGAAGGTGCACAGGTCTCTCTACTGGTGCACAGGTCTCTCTACTGGTATATCATCCCTCACGCGCTCCTTACTGCTTAAGAATAAGAAATCGGGATGAAAGAAGTGTTGGTCAGCCTTTCCCTTTAAATAATGTTTGTAAACCCTCATTTCCTGCCCTCAGTCTGAAGATGGAAACCGGCACTCCATTTCGACTCGTTGGCCAGCTGTGTTTAGGCAAAGTGTATGTTAGAAAAGTCAGGCCCCTCATTCCAAGCACAGCCTCGCCATCCTTTTCTCAGATAGCGGAAGATTCCTGTCCCGTTTGCAGAAGTGGTTCTCCTAGGTTTTTCCAAAGTCTTATTTGTGAACAGCGGTTGCCCAAGACCGTTTAAAAAAACCCAAACCGACAGTTATCACTAATTCTGTGTAGTCTCTCCTGTGCTGGTTCTTGGGTTTGCCAATCACACTCCCTGGAAAATGCAGGCATGGCCTAAAACATGCCTGCAAAGCACAGAAGCTATTTTTAATCGCTTTCGTTACACCAGCTGTTAAGCACACAGCGCTGTAAGAGGTTTCTAGCCTCGTGAAACTGGATTTTGCTGGGATCAGGGAGTAGATCTAGCAATAACTGCATTGTTACCAAACAGTTTGTCATTGTCTCTGAAACCTTTCCAGATACAGGTCTCCCCAAAAGTGTGTGTCTCCTTTTGACTGCACAATGGCAAGAGCATTTTGGGTGGGGGCTGTTGAGGACGGCAGGAGAAAATAAATGGGCTAGTGAGCAGCCAGAAATGTTAGCTTTTTCTGAGAAAGCTGCGGAATGGAGATTTCTTGCTGTTAGTCCAGCTTTAATAGCAGTGATAAGGTTTGCCTTTGTTCTCTGGGCTCTTAATCAGTCTATCTGCACACTTCATCACACAACTTTCATGTGGGAGCTCCCAGCTGCAGCAAATCTTGTTCAAACGTGTGCACAGTTTTTGTTCCCCAGAGCTGCAGTATGTATGGATGGAGTGTAAGCCTGGAAAAATCAAAGCGTTCCCAGTCCTGTGTATTTTATAATTCATTGCATAGCTAAGCCACAGAATATTTTCCACTCTAACAAGCTTGAAGATGGCATCCATAGCTAGAGGAATAATATCCGAGATGACACTTGGGGGAGGGGGTTAGAGAGCCCCTGCTACTTTCTTAGTGCCCTGTGTATTTTTTCAATAATTGAAAGGCTTTTCTGGTCTTTATTGCTATTGCAGTCTTGTATTTATTTTGTACCGGAGCTCTCTTCAAATAAAATTTTAAAAAGCTTCTGCTTTCACCGCTGCCTCGGTGCATTACAAATGGGCAAAAAGCCGGGTGGGGGTTTTAAATATGGAGGTGAACAAACAAAGCATTCCCTTAATTGAATCCCTGGTTAATTTAATCCTCCATTTAATTTGACCAAATTCCAGACATGGAATGATTTACACTAAAAATAGCACAATTTCCATCTTTTCAACTTTGATCACTTTAAGTAAGTGGTGCTGGAAACTTCAGTACCAGGGATAGGAAAGCTTGAAATTTTGGACCTGAGAAAAGATGAGACCCCCCCATGATTATAGACAACTAGAAGGGGTTTCAAGCTGTGACAGACAATTTTCTTGCCTTATTGATAAGACGGTTGCTTATTTCAATCAAAACACTGTCTTCTGGGGATGGCCCGTTGCTTAAGCATTCATTCCCCCCACCCCCACTTGCTTGGCTGCTTTTAAACTTTTAGGTAAAAAGGTCACGTGCATTGACAGCAAAGGGAGGGATGCCCGGGTTTGTGAGAGTGGGAATCCGTACAGCAGTGTGTGTGTGATAGAGTCCATAACTAGACATGTAGTAATCTTCAGTACCGGTGTTGGGCAAGAAGGAAACAATTCAGGATGACTCTGACATCCCCGACCGAGTTTGTATGGCTGGCGACGAAACCTGTTCTTACTTGCATACAGAGCGAATTCAGTGTGGAAGTCAGTGAAGGGCAATAAACACGGAGCCTCCGATGATGCCATTCTGTGGTATCGCTTTGCAGAGGACAGCCAGTTCCGTCTGATTGCGTATTAAGATTAATGTTATGCAGGGGTTAAAGTAAGGGGGAACACACTGGAACACAGTTCTGGGGCCCACAAATTTGAGGGGCCAGAGTTCCGGGGCCCCTAACAATAGAATCCTCCTCAATTACACGCACCCTATTCTCATCCATGAGCCTATGAAGTCGCAAGACTTCCTTGTCAACTCTTCCTGGTCCTGGCTAAGATGGCCATCTTCCATCCCAGGAGAAGGAAGCATGGGGAGGTGCTCTGCAAATTTGGGGCCTATTTTTGATCCCTCCCGAAGTCGTATCTCTAGGCAGAATTCCTCTGGGTAGTGTTCACTGGCATGGTCTGGGTTTTTCTGCTTGGTGTCCCCCCTCTAGATCCTAGATTTTGGATCTGTGACCCTCACTCCCATCCTTGTTTGTTTCATTAGTTGTCACCCTGTAATCGTGATGTCTGGATCTGGTGGCTCCTCCCCTCAGGCGGAGGGGAGGGGCCTTTAACTGTGGCTGGGCTTCCGCCGGCCCATCCCCGGTGTTTCAATAGCTGCAGCTTGCAGCCTGGCTTTCAGACTGGGAACGGTTAATGTAGCTTGCTAAATGGACTGTCATGTGTGGCTTGGAACAGAAAACACTATCTTCAGTGCCAGCTGCATAGCTGGCGTAGGTTGGCACTCGAGGGCACTTTTTTTCTGTTTGCAATAGTTATTCAGGATCTTTTTCTAAATGGCTGTGTAGCATTTGCATCTCTGGGGAGTTTGGGATTTGGTTTTAGTTGTTTCTACCCTACAGGGGAGAGAATCTCCTACCAAACCAGCATGTTCAAAGCCCCTCTTCAGAATGCTGAGAAAATCTGCCTTCGGAATTAGGGCAGCACACCCGAGGTGTGCTCCGAGAGCCTATGCAAATATTCATGTGAACGGGCACCACCTATAGACAGACACCCAAGAGTTAGTACGATGGACAATGTAATTGCCAAAGGAGCTGCTCTTTGAATTGCCACAAGTGTGAAGGAATACGCTATTCTTTGCCATTATATTCCAGTGCATCTTCCCAGGACTAAATACGGATTGCTTCCTTGGGAATGAGGCTGCCAATGATCAATTTGTTTTTGTTTTTAATTCAGTAGATTCATCGCCGGAAGCCCAGCCCAAATACATCAAAGGTGGGAAGCGCTACGGTAGGCGATCCCTGCCAGAGTTTCAGGAATCTGTGGAAGAGTTTGCCGAGGTGACTGTGATCGAGCCCCTGAATGAAGAAACACGGACTTCACACATCGCTTCCAATAACTGCGATGAGGTAAAGATGTAATAGGAAATCAAGTGGCCGCATTTAAATCTGTGGCCGCAGATGACTCTCTGGTGGACCTAGGTAGCGCTGATGGGATGTGGGAGGGAAAAGAGGGAGGTTTTGGGCATGACCTGGCCAACCTGTGACTGCCTTCCTTTTAAGGGTACATGTTTTGATTTCTTACCGTTGTATTGATTTCACTTTAGTGACAGCAGAATGTCAGTTTAAACTTCAGGGACTGAGTGTTCAAACCATGGCGGGTCATCCGAAGCTTGCATATGCGAAGATCAGGTATAGATGAACTCTCACTGAGTCAGTCTTTAAATCCTGCTCTTTTTCTTAGCGCAATAGATTTGATTTCTGTTCCTCCCGCTCCTCTTACAGTGATTCAAATTGAAATCTGCACAAAAATGTGCAGACGCAGAGACTATAAGGCAGAGCAATGTGTGGCAGGAGGGAAGAAAGGGGGCAGATCAGACAGTTCAATGCTCTTCTTACTGCATGCTTTTTAAGGTTCCCTTTTGGGGAGAAAGACCAGTCTGTGGTATCTTTCTGAGCATTTGCTTCTCATTCTGGTGCTGAGTTAATATGTTGCTTCAGTGGTGAGCAGGTGGAAAGTCCAGTTACGCCGGAGAAATCCCACTGGATTAGCATTGATGCCAGCAATGCAAATGTTTGCTAACAGTTTTAGCACATTGTGTCCATCGTTCCCGACAGCATGGTGTGCTCCCAAAGCCAGTGAGTTCTGCTACAAGGCATGTTTTGTAGGAAGACTTCTCCTAAAGTGTTGCTTTTCCCACAGTGCCCTGATTGAATCCTCACCCTCCCTCCTGCCAAAGTTGTTGTCAGCTGGAATGAATGCTCCTTGCTCTCCACTCACATCTCTGGCCTGGCCCATCTTTCCTCTTTTTAAAGAACTTTGGAATATTGCCAGCTGTGCTGCAGGCGATTTCACCTTGCTCAGTGCAATAGGAAGGATGGCCTGGCTCCCCCGTCACACACTTCAAATTGCCCATTCTTCGGATCTGCAGAGGACTCCGGCTCTTGTCCCAGCTCAGGAGCAGTCTGTCAGGATAGCAGTGAGGGCACTTAGGGCCAAGGGACAGAGCACAGATATGCCTGAGGCTCAGAGGAATTCATAGTCCAGGCCAGGGTTGATACCAAAGGTCAGCATCTGAGTCAGAGGCTGAGGCGAAATTCAAATCAAGTGGAGTGTAAAGCCAGGAATTCAGGAGCAGGAATGGTCATGACCACTGGAGAAAATCCACAGTGGTGCCTGGACACTTCCTGGAACGTCCCTTGGGTTTATATAGGGCAGGCAGCCAATCAGGAGCCATGAGGCTGCTGTCTGTCAAACCCCTGAGGCGGAACTTCCCATGGTCTGTTCCCAGTAGGTCATGGGAAGTGGAGCACAAGCTGGTTACAGATGCTGTTAGATTGCAGCCTGGAGATGTAATTTCCTTGGTAATTCTGCAGGCATAGTTTGGAGACCCCAAAGGGCCTTACCCTTCACAAGATGCTGGGATAGGCCTGGAATTTCGGAGAACCATGGAAGCTGTTGGACACGGGAGGTATGCTACCCCCTGGCTTCGCAAGTCTTCTCATTTGGGCCTCAGCTAATCAAAGTCAGTGGGGAAATCAGAGTTGCTGGGGACAAAGCTTTGTTTGAGTCTGTAACTTCCCACAACACGATTCTTCCCAAACGTCCCTCCCTCGTTGTATTCTGCACATACTCAGGAAAGAAAGCGGTGCAAGTCCAGACTGTGCATAAGAGTGGATCAAAGTGGGCATCACGGCAGAGCTAATTTGAGTTGAATGTAGCATCTCCAGAGCCCTTGTCATGATGATACATTGTTTGGAAATAGGCTAGTGTGTGCATAATGTAATTTAGGTGTGGAAGGATTAGATTTTTACCAGTAAATGTCAGTAAACACTGATTTCACTGTGCACATACAAACCGGCGAGAAAATATTTTCATTGATGATAATTGAAACGAACAGATAGGCAAAGAAAGAAAAATTCTGCGTGAGAACTAAGTCAAAATCCAGGGACTCAGACTTTTGATGTATATTAGAGACCGAATCGTAGAAACAGGCATGATTTGTTGGTTTAGGAATATTTATTTTGCATATTTTTGACATGTGATGTTGACAGTTTGTGTTTGAATAGTTTTTAAAGCTTTAATTTTTTGGAATCACAGCATCTCCTGCCATTAAATAACCATCTGAAGCTGCCGTAATCCTGCGCAAGTGTGGAAAGTTAAATCGATAAAATCTGAAAAATGGCTTAAAAATAAACATGGATGCGATCAGTCAGAATGAGAATCAATCAATAAATAAAATCTGCCCACCCTAAACGCTTGGGGTTGTGGCTTAATATGCAAAATTGTCACTTGGGACTGTGAGTAAGCAAAAAAAAATAGGTCCTACTGCAGAATTATTGTCCGCTGCGTGCCACTCCCTTAACGAGAGGATCTCCCAGAATTAAGTGTTCTCTGTAAATCAGATGCATCTTCACTTAGTCTGGTGTCGCGTGTGTGTTTATAAATTAGGCCTACAGATAAGAGCCTAACTCCCAAAGTAAATGGAGGAGCTGCCATGTCCTACAGTGCCATCAGTGGCCAATCTTGTACGGTTTGTCCAGCTCAAAACCCAGAAGAATACGTGATTGTATCTGGTTGACGTAGCGTGTTAATAACTGCTCTACACATTAAATCATGCTGGCTAAATACCAGCATACCTCTCTCTGGTCTCTTTGTGCGTCTGAATAAAGTAAGGGCCAGTAATTAGGCGATGGCTAGATCTCTGCCTTCGTGTCTAAGAACGTGTGTTGTGAGCAGAAGAGACCCGTCCTTTGCAGTCAATTCAGTTCATCCGTGGAAACTCAGTAACAACTACAGTGCTAGCTAATACAGACCATGAATAACCAGGCTAGCAAGCTGATGCTCAAGTATTAATCTGTCTATTGTGGTACAAACAGAGATTAAGGAAATCTGGCCTTTTTACCCTATTCCTTTACCGTGGCGTTTTACAGAACTGCCGTAACAAGAGAGCAGCGAGCAGAAAACTTTGCTCCTTCCCTGTATGCATATGGGAGAAAATACAATGGGGATTTTCCTGGCATTTCCATCCTCTTATCTTTTCACTTGGAGCTCGACTATTTCCATTGCACTGTCATAATCTGCAACACCAAATTGACATGTGCTTTGTGGAGAGACACTTAATAAATATTCCTGAGGTTCTGAAAGATGCTTTCTCTTCCCAGCCCCTGCATCTCCTCTTGCCAGTTTAGGAATATTCAGTTCCAGAGACCCATGACTGTATCCAGCTTTATTGATCATATATTTAGTCAAGTGTCACCTAAAGATCGTGAGTTGTGTTTGCTTTGCACATCCCACAGTATGAGCTCTTTATTATGAGCTTTGGGCGTCTCTTCCTCCTTCCACCACCCCAAACCACAGAATGTGGAAGGGAGGAGAAATAGTGTAACTTTGGTGGGGTATATTAGAATATGGCCCCAACAGCGCATTGCTGCTGATTGTTCCTGGCACTCTGCTGCGTGTTTGCCAAGTACAATCAGTTCAATATTGAGTGTTCAGTAGCACTCAGTGGAAATTGTGGGATGAGAAATGAGGGAGGAGAACATTATTTTTGTTTCCCTTCCCTGGCTTATTTTATGCTGCTTCTTTGGAGAGCTGTGACTCCCGAGGGACGTTCCACACTAGCTGGTTATAAGGGATCTTTGGTACTGCTAGGTAAGGGGTGTGTATGCTGTGAATTTGATAGTTGTAAGATCAGAGTGTGTGCACAGATCTTTCCAAAGAAGGGAAGCAGAATTCTTTCCCCAATGTGCTCTAGTTAATCACAGATGGACAGAATATTGAAATATGCAATCGCAAGTAGAGTAGGCACAGGTTGGTACATGTAGCAATGTGGCTGTGCAATGACAGCCTAGTGATTTGCAGGGTTTGGGGGGGTGAACATACAGCTTTAAAATATACTTTAAAAAAGGCGCCTGGACCATAACTTGAAAAGACCGAGCTCCTGGCTAGTGTGCAGTGATTCCACGTTGCCTTAAATTCCTTGGTTTCCAATCTCATCTTCCTTGCAGTAATTAGACTGTGGATCAGAAGGCACTCGAATGGACTTCGAAGGGAGCTGGCTTCTCTGATGATGTGAGGACTGATGTGTTTGGTTATCATCATGGAGAGACTAGTCCACTTCCTCTGCAGGCCACATGGAACTCACTGACCTCAAAATCCATGTTAATACACCTCCCTGGGGTGCAGCCAGCTGGGGAAACTCAACTGAATTTTACTCCTTTCTGTAAATTGGGAAGTGGGAATAAAAGGCTGGTAAATAAACAAGGTCTGTCCTAAGAACAGCCATAGTGGGTCAGACTCACTGTCCATCCAGCCCAGTCTTCTGTCTTCTGACAGTGGCCAATACCAGGAGCTTCAGAGAGTACGAACAAAATGGGTAATCGTCAGATTGATCCATCGTGTCGGCCATTCCCAGCCTCTGGCAAACAGCCATCCTTGCCTGTCCTGGCTAATAGCCACTGATGGACCTAGCCTCTATGAACTTACTTAATTCTTTTGTGAACCCTGTTATAGTTTTGACCTTCACAGCATCCTCTGGCAAGGAGTTCCACAGGTTGACTATGCGTTGTGTGATGAAATACTTCCTTTTGTTTATTTAAAACCCACTGCCTATTAATTTCATTTGCTGACCCCTAGTTTTTGTGTTACGAGAAGAAATAAATAACACTTCCTTATTTTCTTTCTCCACACCCGCTGTGATTTTATAGACCTATCAGCTAAGTCACCATATTTGTTCTTCTGTCTGCGTGAAACATCCTAATGCTGGTGTGTTCATGTTGCTTTCTTTCATGAGGGACTCTTAGTCATATTTTATCACCACTTGGATTAGTTTCTCAGCGCCTTCCTTCTACCTTCTGCAATGCCCTCAGTAGGGTACCTTAAAACAACAGGGGCCAGCTGACATGTACTGAAACCCTAAAGACTGTGTGCATCTTCAGACTCCCAGGCTGCCCATGGGACACTACATGTCTGGTTAGAAAAGACTCCCCTGAAGGCATTTTTAAAGCCACTTCTCTGCAGTGTAGTTAGTGAGATTAAATCCTTGGAAAGCCATTCCTTGGCCAGTGTTTCTGTTGTGTGTCTGTAAGCTCATAGCTCTCGCTCAGGCGTCTGACGAAGTGGGGCAGCGGCTTAATTGGTGTGTTTCTTTCAACTAGCATCTGGGCCAAGTAGAAGGGTTTGTCTTGTATGCCTGAAGCTGATCACTTCCTTTTTTAGTCTACCCTCTCTTCTTGCTTGTGCTGTGGGGGAGGGATAAGCAATTTATTTGAGGAACCTCAGTCATTACTTTGCTTAATTTGTAAACTAATTGGAAGATGGGGACTGAGCGCCTTGGCCCGCCCCATGGACGAGGTGCTAATCAAAGCTTGCAGGCGTGTGAGCGCTTAGACGTGGGCTTTAAAAACTTGTTGCAGTCACACTGTTAACCGCCCTCTGACTCTGCTCTGGCGCTCTGGTGTGTGTTTGACTTCGCTAATGCAGCTTTGGAAACCCCTTTGGTGGCGATGTGGAGGGTTGGCCTCTAGTCCCCGCATTCAGAAAGTACCAGCAGCTCCTTGTGTGTGTTGGGCTTCAATTTATAACTGGTGATTTCTTGTCCCTGTTCGGCGGTGAGGAACGAAGAGACCACGGGTACATCTTCATTGATGGCATTGTGTAGAGTACAGATGCTTCATACCCAGAGAGCATGGGTGTAAATAGCCGTGTAGACTGTGAAACATGGCATAGGCAGGAGATTTTTAAGGCCCAGTTAGACAAAACCTTGGCTGGGGTGATTTAGTGGGAGTGGTCCTGCTTTTAGCAGGGGATTGGACTAGGTGACCTCATGAGGTCCCTTCCAACCCTATGATTCTATGACACCTGTATGCCAGGCCTCAACAAATGTGTGTTTCTGGTCGCCATGGTGACCAGTTTTAGTAGCCTGTCACCTAGCTCCACTGCAGAAATGTAATGGAGGAGCGCCCTCTGACAACCAAAGGTACAATTGCTGGCGCCTAGCTGTGAGCCAATTTTGTCCACCCCTGCTGTACTCTACATGCCACCGCAATTGTAGATGTAGTCTTAATGGGGGAGAATGCCAGCTTCTCTCTGCAGCTGTCTGGGGTTTAGGCCCCCAGCCTGTTAAACAGTGGCCATCAGATAAAGACATGTATGTTAAAGGGACTGAGCTTTCCACGGAGTCAGGGTGGTCTTCGGGCACCTGTTGCCAAATAAATGACTCTCGTGCTGAAAACCCACTTCCTCTTCAACGGCGCATCACACAGTTACCTTCCAAACATGCCAGCAGCTGCACCTTTTACTGAGAAGTTTTTAAAAAAATGGAACTGGAAACGTGTCCCAGCTAACAGGGGTCAAAGAAAGGGATTTTGTGCTTACTACCGGTGGAAACAATTCAGCTACTATGGTGATGGACAACACTCTAGATAGGGATCTTGCTAGCAATCCTTCACTACTAAAAATGTCCGAAACCCAAGCTTTATGCCCCATTCCTTACTGTGCTGTTGAGGCGTGGTTATGTCCTCGCCATATGTCTTATTCCAGAATTTGCACACTTATCAGATAAGTAACAGCTTAATCAGAGGCGAAGCCCAAGGGATGTGAATCTATACTTGAACTGTGGGCTTTTTCGCTTTTGAATGAAAAGTCGGTAACTGAAAACTGAAAATCTACCATCCCTGACTTACGCTGTCACTTGCCAAAGTGGGGCGGAAAAATCTTGTCCGGGATTGTTCTCCAAATCTAGTATCCTGAAGTCTTCAAAGTACAAACCTGATTATCCAAAGTGTGTGTTTCTTTTTAAAATGTGGGATGCGGGTAGCTATTGTTTTGACTCCTAATGGCTCTTTGTTGTGGTGCTTTATTCTTAAAAGCAGCTGTAAATTGTGTTACAGAACAGAGGCTTGCTGAGTTTGGGGGATCTTTGTTCTTGCTGTTTGCATCAGTGAGTCGACCCTTCAGTGAACACATGCTGTCCCGCTTCCCTCCTCCCCCAAATTCTGATGTTAACATTGGTGCTAAGGGTCACTTGAACATGTGCGGGAAAGAATAGGCTTTGTATGCACCCCTGATCATCATTTTAATTAGCAATATATTCGGCCCAAGAACAAAGGTCTGTCTCACGGAAGCAGATGGTAGGGTGGGAGAGGTTGCGAAGTTATTATGGAGAGAGGCCACCGTGAGCAAATGGCACGGGCTGCAGATGCTTACGCGAGCTCCGAGCTGGAAGCTAGCGATCATTGAAAACCTGAGCCATCTGCTCAAAATAATACATTCCTAAAATCTCTGCCTTCTGCACACAGGCTCAGTAATGTGTGTGACCCGCATCCAGCTGTAGAACAATCCCGCTCGCTACAACAATATTGCGTGACATTGAGATGCACGCTCCACGGCGCTGATGGAAGTCTCCCTTTGTCTCTCTGAAATAGACTGGCTGCCTTCTGTGGCAGCCATTTTGGGTGTCGCTTGACCTCTGACCTCTTGTACCCCTGCCGCACAATGAAGTTCTTGTCAAGCATTCAGTCGGGTAACGAGTACGTGTGCGTTAGAGGGTCCTGCCAGCTGATCCTGCCGCAGCCAAGTACAATAGAGTCCATGGTGCCGGGCAGCAGAGGAGAGTCTGCAGATGAAGTGAATTACTGGAGGAGTCAAACTAACGGGACCCTTTCGTGTGTTTGCAACAATTGATTGTCAGCATCTAGCAGGGGAGACAGATGCTCTGTTTGCCGCTTAGCCTCGCTGAACTGTGGATTGATGAAATTACCTGGGACTTCTTGGATGAGTCCTTGAAACGCTTG
>ML685781.1:17555782-17590179 GCA_007922175.1 Pelusios castaneus
GAGGGAATTCAGGGAGGATGCTGGGAAACAGATTTGAAGGCCGTGTCTGTAAAGCCATAGAGAGATTATCTGGCTGCATATTGTCCATTACTGGAGCATTGTTATTTTCCTTCCACAGACGTAAGTCGTGGCTGTCTGCTGCCCCAGCTCCTGGCTTCTGTATGTTTTTCTTTCCTTAGAGGTCGTTGGAGGCAAGCTAGGAATCCATTCAGCCCAGCTGGTTGAAAAGGACCTGGGGGTTACAGTGGACGAGAAGCTGGATGCGAGTCAGCAGTGTGCCCTTGTTGTCCAGAAGGCCAAGCGCATGCTAGGATGCATTAGTAGGAACTGAGGGAAGTAAATATCCCCTTTATTCAGAACGAGTGAGGCCCCATTTGGAGTGTCAGGTGCAGTTTTGGGGCCCCCACCCCAGAAAGGAAGAGGGCAAATTGGAGAGAGTCCAGCAGAGGGCAACGAAAATGAGGAGGAGGCTGGAGCACGTGATTTACGAGGAGAGGCTTTGTTAGTCCGTGGACGAGAAGAGTGAGGGGGATTTGGCAGCAGGTTTTAACTACCTGAAAGTGGGCGGAACTCGGCCAGCGGTTCCCAAAGATTTTCCTTGCATGATCCCATGTTCAGATATTATTTCCCGCTCCCCCAGACGGCATGGAAACTGTAGTTTAAAAATGAGATCCTCCTACACTGTGATCTCACAGGCGCTATTCCTGCAAGCTGACACCGCATGGCGCTTGCCGTTTTGCTTGAGAAAACAGCCTTCTCTGGGCTGCGTGAGCTCACACACGTGGTGCGTGTGAGGTAGGGCTGCGTGGCGGGCGCCGTTTCGTCGATCGGAATAGCATCCTTCGTGCGATGTGACATCATGCCTCTGGTGTGTGTGAGGTCCTGCCGTGTGGAGGAGGTCGTGTTTTAAAACGGCGCCCTCTGCTCGCTTGCCGTGGCCGTGGCCCCGTCTACTGCGAGTCGCAGTGGGGGATTGCTGAGCGAGGCAGTTCTCAGCCGTGGCAGGTGAGAGATCTACAAGCAATGCCCTCAAGTTGCAGTGGGGCAGGTCTAGGTTGGATGTTAGGAAAATCTTTGTCACGAGCAGGGCGGTGAAGCACTGGAATGGGTTACCGAGGAAGGTGGTAGGATCTTCATCCCTGGAGGTTCGAGATGCAATTGACAGAGTCCTGGCTGGGATGGTTTATAGGGAGTGGACCAGCTTTGAGCAGGGGGTTGGACTAGATGACCTCCTGAGGTCCCTCGCAGCCCTCATCTTGTGTGATTCTGCGATTCTAATTTTGTTAATGCCTTTGTTGAGCAGAGCTGGCGGAGCAGTGTTGACAGAGGCTACGCGTCACAAATTTAGGCCGTTTGTTGAGTGTTTGAATGCCGTCCGGGTCCATCAATATCTTTGCTAGAACTGTACATTTCAGGCGATGGCTTGTTTGCAAACATCTGGTGGTTGTGCTTGTGCGATTGTCACACGATGTGTGCACCTGCGTGTCTGTGTACCTGTATTTTTCTCCCTGACTGTTTCGTCAAGTGCATTTTTGGCCCAGGTGTGTGATCTGTTGGGGTTTGACGCCCGTACGCACTGAGGGTGGCCACACGCTCCACAGCAAATCCATTTGCGAGCCGCCGCTTGCCCTTTGAGCAGCTCTTGCTCACTTAGCTCAGCGAAGCCACGGTGAGGCTGTTGAAACGGTCAAGCCACATTGTGACTCTCTGTGCACACTTTTGAGGCTATTCCATTCCGTCTCCATTTTTATTTTCCGTAAATTAAATTCCGTAAAACTCCACCCCAACGGCTCTACCGCCCCTTTTCAGCCCTGTACCAATTGCACAGACATGCAGGTGTGCGCTGTCAGGGGCTAGTGTTGTGCGAGCTGCCAGATGATGAACCAGAAGCAGGAATCTGTGCTAAAAAGGTCCAGTGACCTCATCCAGTTTCCATGGCAACATTGTAGATTAATGGCTTTTAGCTGTAATCTGAATGAGACGTATTAAACTTTTATATTATGATTTAGAGCCTCTTTTGTGTCCTTGGTGACTTTGGATCTAAATCCGTCAGTCACATGCGTGCGCTTCCATGTGCTGCTTTTTAACTGCGGAAAAGTAATGTCTGTAAGAATGAAAACTAGCGTCCTGGCCTCCTTGTGCGATGAAACGGGCCATCCATCGATCATGGGTGGCGATATCGGGCTGGCCGGGTAGCGCGTGGGTAAATCATTTCAATAATGCAGGGAAAGTAGAACACTGTGGGAGTAATTTGTCAGGTGGAGTGGGGTGCTCGCAAATTGTAGCAGACAGATGTGTGGCAGGGGACGAGCAAACTGCTCAGGGCTCAGACTGCCTCTGCAGCGTTTATTCCCTTTCTAAAGGAGCCCCCAAGGACGCTGGTTCCTGCTGTCCTGACCAAGATCGCCATACCCCCCCAGAAGTAACAACAGCAATCAGCAACCTGTGCAATCCCCTTCTGGGGGCTATGTCTTTCAGCATCTCCCGCAATCAGCCTCGTTTCATTTCGGAGCTGCTTGCCTGTCCCGCAGCGGGAGTTTGGTTAACAATTCCTTGTCAAACTCAAGGCAGGCTCCATGAGGACGAGTGGCCCACCCCTCTGTGCTGGGCAGGCTGACCTGTCCCACCCTTATCAGAAATGGGCAGTTTCAGCCTCGTCCCTGACCTTAAATGGCATATTCTGTGTGTGGATGTCCTGATTGTTCGCACGGCTGGCGACCCGCAGCCCCAGGTGCGCGGGGTGTTGTACTGCATCACAGCGCCGTGCTCTGCGCGAGGCTCTCCGCTTGAAGGTACCATTTGGTGGCTCAAACGAGCGTGGTGTGTGCCCACCTGCTTCCCCCGTGGAGCCTTTTAAAGTAGATTGTGCCCTATATCGATGCTCTGCTCTCTCCCCAGCCAGTCTCTAAACTAGGAATGGTGGAAGTTGCCCAGAGCAGGGTTTGAAGGTGTTTAAAGGCTCTTCTAGACGAACCCACCCTGTCTTAATTCAACCAGGCTGGCACATCTTCAAGCCTGGAGGAGCCAGGACTTGAACTTGGTTCCAACAGGGGTGGTGTAAAAGGGCGCAGAGCCGCTTGCCAATCATTTCGTGTACTGCCACTGAAAATCTGGGGCTGTGCGTGGACTGGCGGTAGCAGGAACGGGGGTTTCATGCTTGGCGCCTGGCCGCATCTAAGAGGCAGTTGTCCCAGGGACCAGCTGGTGAGGAGACCGTAGTGTGTGGTTGGCTAGGGCCAGTCATTCTTGTCCTTTCTGGCTTGCTGCGTGGCCAGAACAGAAGAGAGGTGGCTGGTGCTGCTCTAGAATGGAAAAAATGGTCCAAAAACTCATTTCTGGGCTTCTAAGCATGTATCCTTCCTCGAGCCTTCACATCCACACACTCCCCTAACAGAGACAACTGGACTGGTTTGATTAACGGAGGCACTCTAAAAAAATAAATGCCTCCCTTCCTCCTAACTGTGAACTGGCTTAACCAGACTCCGCTCTGGCCTGCTACCTTCAAATCTGAGGTTTTTTGCAGTAACTACACTTATTACCAAAGTGGATTTTATTTTGAAATGCCCACAGCAAACCCTTACCGAAGCACCTTCGAATAGATATGCTATTATCAGTGGGCTTCATCAAAAAGGCTCGGATTGACAGCTTGGCCCGGGGAGACGGTGGAGATGAAAGGTTCTCGGTATTGTTGGAATGCTGTAGCTCATTTGATATTGATCAGAGAATCCTTTTTGCACATGTGCTGCCTCGGAATAATAATAACTCGTCGAATCTTTTTTTTCTTAGCACTGGAAGACTCAGGACAGTGAGGAATATGAAGCAGAAGGTAAGAACAAACAAATGCACCTGCTTTTATTCTTGTGACGTTAAGGAGGGGGGAAGGGAGGAGGAGAAGACAATTCAACAACGGCCATTTCTTGGTTAGAATTTCTGATTCAGATCTAATGGAGATCTCTTGGCATCTTGCCCTGGGAAGAAGCTGGCTGGAAGGACATTGGGGGATGCCAGGCGGTGGGCAGCTGGCCTTCAAGTATCTGAGGGCTAAAAACCATATGGACTAGAGGAGGTCCTGGCTGATTTTCTGAGGATGTGAGATCTGGGGTAGGATCCCTCTGTGCTGTTGGGCTGAGTGGTTTTGCATTTCCAGGAAACCAGGGCCTGTGCCGAAGTGCTGTGTTCGGCTTGCTGGTGAATACACTGGAGATGCTTTTCCAGTGAAACACTGCTATTGAGTCTCCACTTGCGTAGCAGTGACCGGCTGACGCGAAGGGCGGGCAGGGCTTCAGTTTTCCATCGTGGCCCCAGAGGTTTTTAATGAACAGCGCCAGTCTTCCCAGTATACCCCTGATCAAACTACGTAGCTCAGTACGCCCCCATCCTTGACTCCAGAGCATTTGCCCTGCCGCAGCCTCCCAGTGCACTTCACAGAGACAGCCAGGGTCTCAGCTCTCGTGTCAGCCCCCCACTAATGGCTACAGCTGCTGCGTAGTGCCGCACAGCAGCATTGTGGGAGCTTAGGGTGGAAGGTGAAGAACGGAAATGGAAACATGCCCCAAGCCTGGGAAGAAGCAGGACCCAAGAGAGATGACTGACTGGAAGCCAGAGGCCCTGGATCACCTTCAATCCCGTTTCCCTCTCCTGAAGGGTTCTCCACTCCCTGCGTCCCAATTCCCCCAGGTGCTTCGTTCCTGTCCCACTGGCCCGCAGCCGTGCAGACCCACCGCCCCATGGCAATGCTGGCAGTGTGAGTTGCAGTCGCCCTCCTCGGCCACGAGATGTCAGCGTGAGCCAAAGAACGAAATGATTTCCCGTTCCCCAGGCTAGGGTTCGGATTGCGGTTCCCTGGAGTGTGGTGTGTGCGTTTTGTCACGTGGGTCCCCCTTGTGCGAGGCACTACACACAGCCGTGAGGCTGAGAATCCCACTCCAGAGGGTGGCGGGAGACAGAAGCGAAGCGGCTAGGGTCACGCAGGAGATCAGTGGCAGAGGAGCCAGGAACGAAACTGGCCTGACGCCCAGAGCAGCGCCCTGAGCCCTAGAGAGTGCTGCCTTCATGGACTGTAGAGCCGCGGTTCTCAACCACGAGCAGCTTTGGGGGGCCCCTCCGAAACAAACCAGAGAGCCGGGCTGGCGCCAGACAAGCTGGGGCCCAGGGCAGAAAGCCCAAGCCCCGCCATGTGGAACTGAAGCCGAATCCTGAGCAACTTAGCTTCACGGGGTCCCCTGTAGCGTGGGGCCCCAGGCTATAAAGTTGGGGGCCATTGCCCAAGGATCATGCAGAGCCAAGGCCTGTGATGGAGCTTGTGAGAATTGATAAAAGTTCCCCCTGTAAGCAACTCACAGAGCTACCTCCTCCCCGCTATGAAAAATCCTGCCTCAAGCAAGGCCCCGATGGCCAGGGTGGAGCGTGGTAGAAGTTCACTAGAACCTGCCCAGATGCTATGGGGATGGCACCCTTATAAGCCCCTAATTCAGGTGGATTTATGAGTGCTGGCAAACTGGTACCGCGACATCACCACGCTGCTCCCGATGTCGACATTGGATACATTCTCTACTATAAAATGCGCCAGTTTTCTTGCAACAGCCTTTCATCTTTTTACCCTTTGTGTAATAGCGTAACACTAACTGCCCTTGTTCCAGGCCAGTTAAGATTTTGGAATCCAGATGACACGAATGCGTCACAAAATGTGTCTTCACCTCCCCAAGACTGGGTAGAAGAGAAGCTGCAGGAAGTTTGTGAGAATCTAGGGATCACCAGAGACGGCCACTTGAACAGGAAAAAGCTGATCTCCATTTGTGAGCAATACGGGCTGCAGAACGTGGATGGCGAGGTAATGATCTCGGGGTGTCTCCTTTCAGAGGGAAGCTGATGGGCTGATGTGCCACAAAATGCTGTAAAGACTTGAAAATCAGAAATGACTCCTCACTTTCCCCAAGGAAAGGGGCTCACTTTTCTCTCAGAAACGCCTGTGATAAGTTGAATAGGAAATTTTAGAGACAGGTGGTCATTTGGGAAACAATATCTAAACCCACTTGATCGCTTCCTACTGAACTTAACAGGTTTGAGCCAACAAACGCGTGACGCTGCCTTGGTAAAAAAGTCGACACAGCCCTATCTAACATTACTAATTATGGTCTCGCCGGGCAAATGGTGCCTGAACGGTGAAGACAAACCAGCAAATAGACAGCCAGGCTGTCTCCAGGGTATCAGTGGTGTAGTCAAGGGTTAACAGAGTTTACCCACTTCGCATTGGGGGAATATGGAGTTCAATCACTTCTGATCACTTTGCATGTAACAGTGTGTGTCAAACGTGCATTTCTGGTTTTCACCCTGATGCAATCCTAACCAAAACCCAAATCAAAGTAAGGGCATCTCTGCACACCCGTAGCTCCTGCCCTGTCACTTCCCGGTCTGGAGCACCAAAAAGGTTAGTTTCCTGCTTCTTTTTTCACCGCTACATCACTGCATGAAGTTAAACCTTCTCGGCAGGAGCTAGAGTGCTTGCTGAGAAGTTGAGAGAGACACTGTTTGGGCTCCCTTTGCACATGGCTTGGGGCAATATTTGTGACTC
The DNA here is from genome assembly GCA_007922175.1 of Pelusios castaneus. NCBI lineage: Eukaryota > Metazoa > Chordata > Testudines > Pelomedusidae > Pelusios > Pelusios castaneus. Next base: position 17,562,354 of record ML685781.1, read on the forward strand.
AACAAGATTTCGAAACTCAATTTGACGTGAATTTTTGTGTTACTGGGACGATCTTTCAATTTAGGATTCACAGGTTTGCAATCAAGTAGGTATTCTACACCCCCAGATAACAATTTCGCTGCTGCTGTTTTATTTCCCTCAGGAAGTTACTGTCTTAATGGGATAATATTCATTTGCTGTGTTTGCAAAACAAACATTGCATCATCTTGCTACCACTGGGGAGCCAGGCATTCGTGGTCAAAGAGAAGTGCAGTGCGAAAAACTAATGTGCCGTAAATGAGAATCTCAATACTTTCCATTTTAAAAATCAAGGTGTTTTAAAAACCAGGTTACCAGGTTGTGGTAATATTTTAACCTGGCGAAATTGTATGAGAGGTGAGCACAGCTTAGACATTACAGGGGGAATACGCTCTTGTACACAGCCTACAATGTAGGGTGGTGGGTGTTTCTGTGACTCAGCTACTGTTTAGTTGTTCCTCAGTTTGTTTATTATTTATTTTATTAATTAATCTTGTATACTGAATGATTCTTTTGGTTTGCTCCTGACAGGACATATGTACAAATGACTAAAATGCGTAGTAATCTTGGGAGTTTTTATGCTAACCTGTAAAATTGGGTCTCATTTTGATACATCTGAAATTTGCTCCACGGGTATAAAAGATGTTGACTGAACCTTACCGCTTTCAGGTGCTTGAGGTTGTGCTCCGTAATCTTGAGCAGGATGGCACCATGAGCATAGAGGACTTTTTCTATGGCTTATTTAAAAATGGAAAATCTCTTACGTCGTCAGCTTCTACCCCATATAGACAACTCAAAAGGCACCTCTCCATGCAGGTGAGAAGCGTTGGAACAGTAGTCCTCTGGAAAATGGCTTCATGAGACCAGACTGCTAGACATTTTTTAATAGCAATTAGTCCTGAATGGCTGGGAGACTAAGTCAGGTAATGTTGAAATAAGCTTTCAGGGAGATATCACTGCCTGATTTTGCCGATAGCCTTCTTCCTCTCTAATTTGATTCTCCGATGCCATGTTAGACTAGGAACCTGATCCAAAGCCCTTTAAAGTCGGGGGAGCCCTTCCATAAAGTTCTGTGGAGATTGAGTCATGGCCCAGATGCTTTTATTTCTCCATGTAGGCCCTCCACTCGTATCTGATTGCTGCTAGAGAACCCTCAGACGTTACCAGGGTATTATTCCATTTGTGTGAGATCTGTAGATCAGAGCTGTAACTTTTTAAAGTTTTCTGTCACATGTAACCGTGTTATAGCTGCGGACAATCGAATACATTGTATTGGGGCACGGGGTTTCTCTAGATCTTATCAGACTCCAGAAAGTCAGCAATAATGTCACAGGCCATGGAGAGGTCAGTTAAAATGACAGCCGTGTCTGGGTTTGCTCAGGACCACAGTGTAATCTTCGTGTATGCTCTATCTGGGAGTAATCTGCTTGCGGGGGGTCGTATAAATAGCCTCTGAGCCACCCCCATGCTGCCGACATCACTCTATAAAGTGGAAAAGAAATTAGCAGCCCAGGTTAATTGGGTGAAAGCCTGCATCTGGAAAGTCGTGTGGTCTGTGAGCAGGAATAGTCAGCAAAGGTAAATGTAGGGATGGATTCCTGAGGCACCTCTTCTGGGGCAAACAACAAAACATTCAAAACCAAAACAGCCCATGGTTGTTTTACCCTGGTGGAATTACTCTTATCGGCCTGTCTTGTTGCAGTAGAATTTTTCCTCCTTCGTTTTACACGAGAAACGTTCCAGCGGGGGCCTGGTTAGACGGGGATGTCAGAGGGTTAAAGGGAATTTCTCCCAAGCCAGTGCAGTTGAGAGAAGACTCCATTCCTTATTCTCCATATTTCTGTTACGGAAACTGGGTTCATAAGCCTGCAGTAGGAAAATGCCCAGTGCAGCCCTTAGTCAAGTCCTTTGCAGACTCCCGTCTCTCCTCTCTTCTAGTCCTTCGATGAAAGCGGGAGACGCACCACTGCCCTGTCAACAATGACCGGCACCATCGGGTTCCGAGTTTTCTCCAGCCTGGACGATGGGATGGGCTACGCCTCTGTGGAGCGAATTCTTGATGCGTGGCATGAAGAGGGAATCGAAAACAGCCATGAAATCCTCACGGTAATTCAATCAATCTCCACCCACCTGATTTTGGGTGCTGCTTTTTCTGGAGCTGTACTTTTTAATCTACAATGATTCAGTGCTGGGAACAGCGGGAATGTTGATCTCTGTGGTAGCCTCCTAAGGCTTAGAAGAGAGATGAGAAGTGATAACTCCCGTAGAACAGATATTTGTTTTAAGACAGGACAAAGAGCAGTGTTCGGTCCCTTCTGAAGCAGGCCAGCTGTGCTTACAGGGGGCAACGCAAGTCATTTAGATGTCTAAATAGCAGACTGCGCTGGCAAGCCAAATACACCAGCGTCCGAATGAGCTACACATCAGAATGGAGGGCAGTATTTGAGAGCCTGGCCCATGGGTGCATCCCAGGCCACCTTTTCAAAAGCTGTGGACAAGCTAAAGTAGAATTTCCTGTGTTTATTCTCGGTGACACTGGAGATACGCCGTACAAATTTTCTGCTAGCATTTATCTGTCTGTCGGCATTACGCTGAGCGTGAGCATTAATGGCTGCTGCAAACGCTTGCCCTGAAACTGTGCTATCAATCGTAGACAAGAAGATGCATTTGTCATTTGGCCTCAAGCAAGTATTAGTCTAAAAATTCACAGCCATTTTGGCATTTGAGAAATGTGGCTCCTTTAAATTCTCTTTCATTTGTTACCTGATTACTTTCTTTTTTAGCTTTTTTTCCTATCTGGCTTTATTAGCATTAATGCACGATTCCTGTCATCTTTAAACACCGTATATTTAATTGTTTTAAATATGGTAAAATACTTCCATTAAAACAAAGTGTAACTAGAGACCCATCAAATGTGTGTTAGGTTAGGCTTCCGAGTAGGTTACAATTGTAATTACTAAATAAGGTGAGAATTTTACTGTAAAATACAAAGCGTAATTGAAGGTAAGGGGCCATGCACAAATTAATCTACCTTTGAATCCTAACACCTATTTTGATTTGCTGTTACAGCCTGACCTGATGCTATGTCATACACTCCCCTGCATTTAATTTCCTCCCACTCTGTAACTTTCCTATCTTCAAAGTGTCTGACGAAGTGGGATTTTCTCCCACGAAAACTCATGCGATTAATAAATCTGTTTAGTCTTTAAAAGTGCCACAAGACTCTGTTGTTTTTCTAGTCTTGTAAGACTTGCTCTCACCTTTGGGAAGATCATTTTCAATCATTCATCTTGCCACATTTCAATTAAAAACAAATGCAGCTGAGCTGGAACCAACACTAAATAAACCAGTGCGCCCACCACTTCTGTCCTGTGCACTTGATTTGCTGCATGTCTAATAGGAAATCGTGCCTCTCTCTTTCCCCCTTGCCACAGCGTGGATTTAATTTTGGGAGGGTGTTGAGGGCCTACATTTCTGTATCCTGGCAGAGAAGCCATTCAGAGTGGATTCACCTGCAGGCGCATGCATTAGCTTTATGTTGTCACCTTAATTTTAAGCTTCTACAGGAGAAGGGAAGTTTGCCCTGTTATGCTGACTTGTTGCTGTTTTACAGGCCTTGGATTTTAGCCTAGATGGAAAAATCAACCTGACAGAGCTGACCCTGGCATTAGAAAATGAGCTCTTGATAACCAAGAATGGAACCCATCAGGCAGCTTTGACCAGCTTCAAAATGGAGATCAGACATTTACTGTAAGTTGGCAGGGTTTCAGTCTCCCTCAGATCTTCCTGTTGTCGTAGGCTTTGTCTACACTGAATTCCCTGTGTCGGGCTCCACGGATCAATGCAGTGGGATCAATTGAGTGGCCAGTGTTGACCTGCTCAATCGGTCTTGGAAGTGCTCTCCGTTTGACACAGTAACTCCACTCCTCAAAAAAGTGTAATGCTGCATTGAACGGAGAGCATTTCCTGTTCTTCAGCCCAGGGAAGACACCGTGGTATGGGAAGGTATGTAAGTAAGTCGATGGGAAGTCGCGGTAGGGTAAGTAAATTGACAGGAGATGCGCATTCTGTAGTATGTGCCTTAGATATGTGACTGGGCAGGAGTTTAGATACCATTTTCTTACTCCGCAGTTCAAAGGACATCTCCCTGAAATGGTTTGAAATCTCGTACTGACTCATTGTCCTTGTGAAATATAGCACTCGCGGGTTCTTTGTCAGCCCCTCAGAATTGCTCATTAGCCCAAGTATTTCACACCGAAGGATTGACAGTAGGGCTGTCAAACAATTAAAAAAAATAGTCTTGATTAATCACGAGATTTGAAAAAAAATAATCGCAATTAATTGCAGTTTTAATCGCACTGCTAAATAATAATAGAATGCCATGTGTTTATATATTTTGGATGTTTTCTACATTTTAAAATATATAAGAACATAAGAAAGGCCGTACTGGGTCAGACCAGAGGTCCATCCAGCCCAGTATCTGTCTACCGACAGTGGCCAGTGCCAGGTGCCCCAGAGGGAGTGAACCTAACAGGCAATGATCAAGTGATCACTCTCCTGCCATCCGTCTCCATCCTCTGATAAACAGAGGCTAGGGACACCATTCTTAACCCCTTTCTGGCTAATAGCCATTTATGGACTTAGCCCCCATGAACTTATCCAGTTCCCTTTTAAATATTGTTATAGTCCCAGCCTTCACAACCTCCTCAGGTAAGGAGTTCCACAAGTTGACTGTGCGTTGTGTGAAGAAGAACTTTCTTTTATTTGTTTTGAACCTGCTACCTATCAGTTTCATTTGGTGACCCCTGGTTCTTGTATTATGGGAGTAAGTAAACAACTTTTCCTTGTCCACTTTTTCCACATCAGTCATAATTTTATATACTTCTATCATGTCCCCCCTCAGTTTCCTCTTTTCCAAGCTGAAGAGGCCTAGCCTTTTTAATCGTTCCTCATACGAGACACTCTCCAAACCCCTAATCATTTTAGTTGCCCTTTTCTGAACCTTTTCTAGTGCTAGAATATCTTTTTTGAGATGAGGAGACCACATCTGTACACAGTATTCGAGATGTGGGCGTACCATGGATTTATATAAGGGCAATAATACATTTGCAGTCTTATTTTCTATCCCCTTTTTAATGATCCCTAACATCCTGTTTGCTTTTTTGACCGCCTCCGCACACTGTACGGACATCTTCAGAGAACTATCCACAATGACTCCAAGATCTTTTTCTTGACTCGTTGTAGCCAAATTAGCCCCCATCATATTATAGGTATAGTTGGGGTTATTTTTTCCAATGTGCATTACTTTACACTTATCCACATTAAATTTCATTTGCCATTTGGTTGCCCAATCACTTAGTTTTGTGAGATCTTTTTGAAGTTCTTCACAATCTGCTTTGGTCTTGACTATCTTGAGTAGTTTAGTATCATCTGCAAACTTAGCTACCTCACTATTTACCCCTTTCTCCAGATCATTTATGAATAAATTGAATAGGACTGGTCCTAGGACCGACCCTTGGGGAACACCACTAGCTACCCTTTTCCAATCTGAGAATTTACCATTTATTCCTACCCTTTGTTCCCTGTCTTTTAACCAGTTCTCAGTCCATGAAAGGACCTTCCCTTTTATCCCATGACAACTTAACTTACATAACAGCCTTTGGTGAGGGACCTTGTCAGAGGCTTTCTGGAAATCTAAGTACATTTATCTAAGTATATTTATTTTATTTACACCACAGAACACAGTGTCCAGTGCTCACTTTATATTATTGTTTCTTTATCACAAATATTTGCACCGTAAAAAAGATAAAGGAAAGAAATAGTGTTTTTCAGCTCACTTCATACAAGTACGGTAGTTCAATCTCTTTATGACCTAAGTGCAACTTATAAACATAGACATTTCTGTTTACGGAACCGTGCTCAAAACTAAAACAATGTAAAACTTTAGCACCTACAAGTCAACTCAAAATTTCTTGTTTCGAAAGGGCTGGAAACAGCAACAGCCACAGTCCATAAATAGTTGTGGCCTCTGAGCTGAGGACTGTGAGAACTGAGGTCTGCTGCCCAAGATGCTTATGACGTCTCTCTTTGTCTAGTGTTATGTGCATTGCAGGCACAGGATGTACAAAACTGACCCTTTCTCAGGGCACTCAGAGCCATGAGTTGCCCGTTTGCCAAAAGAAAGATTTGCTGGTGCTGAGCAGGGTGGCAGCTCCCAGTCAATCCGGTCTCTTAGCCGCCACCACCAAACATCTCAGGACTCTGCCAGCCCTTACTTTGCTGGGCAAGAAACACTTGGTGCACTGCAGGTTCTGAACCCCAGGAAGATTCTTCTTCAAGCATCTGATGAGGTGGGGTTTTCTCCCACGAAAGCTCATGCGATAAATACATTTGTTAGTCTTTTGTTTTGCTGAACTAGACTGATACGGCTACGCCTTGCACCCAGGGAAATTGTTTCCCAGGAGTTTCCAGCCTTGTTACTGGAAACTCAAAGAAACTTAACGACTTTGTTATCTTCAAAGTGATAATGTATGCATCAGCTTGTTTGATTCAGCTAAGAATTCACCGTTTCTTACTGTGACAGCACCGTGGTCTACTTACGACGAAACGCAGAAGGTGATGAACAAAGTTGCATTTTAAGTGATAATGAGTAAGCGTAGCAGGAACAGGACAAGTCATAAATAAAATGGAAGTATAATATGCTTCTAAGAGTCTGGGTATAACCTTAGCAGACTACAATCCTGTGTCTCCAACGGTTTCTTTCTGAGAGTCTTTGCAGAGCGTGCTGATTTTCAGTAAAATCAGGAGCCAGGTTTTCCATGAATCACTCCCCTCTGCCAGGAGAGTTCCTCAGTGAAATGCATCAGAAAAATCTTTTTATGCTTCTGTTTCCTCAAACAAGCCAGCTGCACTGTTCAGTCTCTGGTGTTTTCCCATGCTGATTTCACATCCCCCAGTCAACTCCCCTTGTGTTTCCCTCGTCCTGCTGATTTTACCTCTCAGATGTAGGCAGACAGGTAAATCAACATTTCTTTTTCTGGGAAAAACAGGTTTATCACCCCTGCCTGGTCACATAGTTTAAATGTATTTGTAGGACAGAGACGCAGCTCCTCGCATGATATTCATACATACATCTCTCAGTGCTTATGATGACCAGTGTTGTATGAGCCTTTTTTGATACCTTACATGACATTTTTTGCAGATAATATCAAGCTGGGAGGGGTTGCAAGTGTTTTGGAGGATAGGGTCACAATTCAAAATGATTTGGACAAACTGGTGAAATGGTCTGAGGTGAATAGAATGAAATTCAATAAAGACAAGTGCGAAGTACTCCACTTAGGAAAGAACAATCTATTGCACACATACAAAATGGGCAATGACTGCCTAGGAAGGAGTGCTGCAGAAAGGGATCTGGGTGTCCCAGTGGACCACAAGCTAAATATGAGTCAGCTGTGTAACACTGTTGCAAGAAAAGCAGACACCATTCTGGGATGTATTAACAGGAGTATTGTAAGACAGATACGAGAAGTAATTCTTCCATTCTACTACACCTTGATTAGGCCACAACTGGAGTATTGTGTCCAGTTCTGGGCGCCTCATTTCAGGAAAGATGTGGAGAAATTGGAGAAAGTCCAGAGACAAGCAACATGAATGATTAAAGGTCTGGAACACTTGACTTATTAGGGAAGATTGAAAGAGCTGGGTTTGTTTAGTCTGGAAAAGAGGAGATTGAGAGGGGACATAACAGTTTTCAAGTACCAAAAAGATTATTATGAAGACAAGGGAGAAAAATTGTTCTTCTTAACAGTCGATGATAGGACAAGAAGCAGTGGGCTTAAATTATAGCAAGAGAGGTTTATGTTGGACATTAGGAACAAATTCCTGTCAGGATGATTAACCACTGGAATAAGTTGCCTAGGCAGATTGTGGAATCTGGAGCAGATCTTGGAAGTTTTTAAGGGCAGGTCAGACAAACACCTGTCAGGGACGGTTTAAGAGGGTACTTGGTCCGGCCATGAGTGCAGGGAACTGGACTGGATGGCCTCTCATGGTCCCTTCCAGTTTCTGTGATTCTTTATGGGTAAATACCAGGATAGTGGATGTATAGGTGTAGTGAGTTTGTCAGGCCTGATAGGAGTTGCATTACATGACGGCCATCCCTCTGGCAGTGGGGTTTGTGCTGGAAGAGGTTTTGAATACAAGGCCCTGAGAAATAACTGTCTTAGAATCATAGAATAATAGGGCTGGAAGGGACCTCATGAGGTCATCTAGTCCAACCCCTGCTAAAAAGCAGGACCACTCCCCCTAAATTACCCCAGCCAGGGTTTTGTCTAACCGGGCCTTAAAAATCTCCAAAGATGGAGATTCTACCACCTCCCTAGATAGCCCATTCCAATGCTTCACCACCCTCCTAGTGAGAAAGTTTTTCCTAATATCCAACCTTGACCTCCCCAGCTGTAATTTGAAACCATTGCTCCTTGTTCTGTCCTCTGTTACCCTCGAGAACAGCCTAGCTCCCTCCTCTTTGGAGCAACCCTTCAAGTAGTTGAAGGTTGCTATCAAATCTCCCCTCAGTCTTCTCTTCTGTAGACTAAATAAGCCTAGTTCCTTCAGTCTCTCCTCATAAGTCATGTTCCCCAGCCCCCTAATCATTTTTGTTGCCCTCCGCTGGACTCTTTCTAATTTGTCCACATCCTTTCTGTAGTGGGGAGCCCAAAACTGGACACAGTATTCCAGATGCGGCCTGACCAGTGTCGAATAGAGGGGAATTATCACATCCCTCGATCTGCTGGCAATACTCCTACTGATGCAGCCTAATATGCCATTGGCCTTTTTGGTAACAAGGGCACACTGTTGGCTCACATTCATCTTCCCATCCACCATAACCCCCAGGTCCTTTCCTGAGGAGCACTAGGGAGCGAGGAAAGGGCATATAATCCAGGATTTCTTCCTTTCTGTAGGGAACGGGTTGACCAGGTGGTCAGAGAAAAAGAGAAGCTGCGCTCAGATTTGGAAAAAGCTGAAAAACTGAAATCTCTCATGGCCTCGGAAGTTGATGACCACCACGCTACCATAGAGCGGCAGAATGAATACAACCTCAGGTGCGGCAGTTCACCTGCACTTCAGCCTTCGCTGCCAGCGAGGGGGCAGGAGTGATCGGAGAGCAGAGGGCTCTTCATTTTGGTCTGACTGTCGTTGTAGGTATACGGTACTGATTGCAGCCAGTTAGAGAATTGCTTTGTCATGTGGGTGTGGTTCTAATAAAAACTTCCAAGTCTTTCTTTCTTTCTTTCTTTCTTTCTTTCTTTCTTTCTTTCTTTCTTTCTTTCTTTCTTTTCATTAGTTAGGATCAGTCTGGATAAGCTGCTTGTCTTCCTGTTTCTTGCCACCCACTTCTATTAGTACCAAAGATTTCCAAATTCTGTGCAACCCAATTCCTTCTGTACAATGCCCTCAAGCTTCTTGCACCTCGATTCAATGCTCTCGTTTTGCCTTCTTGGTGAGGTGGCAGGTGAGCGTGGTGTATTACGTTTTGTTTTCTACACAGAAATAATTTTAATTGAATCTAGCTTCAAAGTTTGGATCGGTGAGACAGAAATCCAATTCAGTCTTAAAAATGGAGCGTCTATGCAGAACGTGGCATCATTTGCATGTCGCTCAGCGTTGTGGAGTATGGCTGGTGATGGTATGCTCTTAATCTGAGCGTCCCATGCTTTCTCTCTTTTTCTTCATGTTGGAGTTGTTGGTTTAAGACCCAGATGTGTATGTGTGTCTGCTCCCCTGCTTTTTAGCGGTGTTTGCCTACTCTTTCTTGTGCGTCTGTGTCCGCACGTTCACAGGAAACTGGATGAAGAGTACAAAGAGCGCACGGCAGCGTTAAAGAACGAACTCCGGAAGGAGCGTGAGCAGATTCTGCAGCAGGCGGCCAAGCAGCGTCTGGAGCTGGAGCGGGAGATTGAGATGGTGAAAACGGAAGAGAACTACGTCCGCGACCGGCTCACCCTTTCTCTGAAGGTAACAGAGGGCTGGCTGAAGTTGCTGAACTTCCTCTCTTACAACTCAGCCCTCGTTAAGAGAAACATTTACTGTGCATATTGTTCTGGATGAAACTTATAGCTGGATGATTTGCGTAGATGTAGACAGACTGGATAGGGTGTTGTCATAAGGTTCCCCGGATTCTGTGGCACTTGTGTACGGTGCAACATGCAGTCAACCCAGACATCAGATGGGCAATTTCTGCTTACCAGCTATCTGTTTTATCCTCTGGCCACCTGCAAACAGAGGAAACCTCTTACTGCTTGAACCTCAACACATCAAAATATAGCTTTAAAAACCCTATAAACCAATTCTCAAAAAGTCTGGTTGCAGGACTCTGCTTTCTGCCGAGGCCATTAGTACTCGGGACGCAGAGTCAGGTTCCATTCCAAAATGTTTCCATAGGAAACTCCCAACTGGTCTTGTTTTAGTCTGAAGACAATCAGATCTTTTCGCGCTCAGGCCACATGTTTGTTTTTTCCGACTGCGCAGAAATAAACTAAGGTGAGCAAACTCTTTGCAAACATGCTCAGGGGAAGGAAGGGCATTGTCTCGGGGAGGTAGCATCTGAGCACATGTGGGGAAAGGAGGGCCTTTAAAGACATTGCTGATGTCAGTCCCATCATGTGCCTGGAAAGTTTTTTGTCTCCTCCTTAGGCAGCTGTTGGTCAGATCTATGCAACAGGCAAGTAGGGATTGCTGAGAGAAGAACTGAAGCAGGGCCAGAGGGCAGGCTGTCGCTGGGGGGCAGGGCCAGAAGGTGGTCCCCGTCCAGTAAGTCTGCCCCCAGGGTTGGGTGGAGCCGGCTGGCGCACCATGCAGACTCTGGTGCAGCCCTGCAGGGCCATGGACCCTGGAAGGCCTCACTGGAGTGGAGGCTGCACCACATGCCAGCTGGCACCGCCCCCGGAGTGGAGCGAACGTGTGCTAGTCCACCCTGCCCCCAGGGGCAGACCAGCCAGCCCTGGGGGTGGGGAGGGAGTGCAGAGCCCAGGGCCCTGCCCCCCCAACGCCAGCAGGGCAGGGGTCCTCCCAGCACTCCCCCAACCCCACTGGCACTGAGCGGGGCGACCAGGGAGGGGAGGGGGGGAAATTAATGCAGGGGCCTTAGGGGCTGGAGCTGGGGGCCCCCCTTTAGGCCAGGGCCCGGGGCTTCAGCCCCTATAGCCCCTCCATTAATCCAGCCAAAGCAAGACTGAAAGTTGCTGTTCCCAGCGAGGCTTTGGAAGTTATTTGCAAGGTCATCCATTACTGGGTGTGAGAAAGGAGTCTTGTGTTTTTACCAGGAGACGAATTTACTCTTCCAGTCGGTACCAGGAGCCATGTCAGAATCTGAGTGTGAGCCTAGTTCTAGGCAAGGCAAATGGACCTTTTGACCTGACTATCCCTAGGTCCCAGAGCTCGGACAGTATCAAACAAGCCCCAGAACGTTACGATCCCTTCTCCTTTAGGAAAACAGCCGTTTGGAGAGTGAGCTGGTGGAGACCGCACAGAAGCTGGCAGAGTACGAGAGCCTGACGAGCAAGCTGCAAAGGAACTTGGAAAACGTCTTGGCCGAGAAGGTGAGCCCCCTTCCTTTCCCTTGTGCCTTCCTCCAGTCAAGAGATGAGATGGCTGGAGGGCAGCTGCCCGCTGCTGAGTTACTGGCAGTCGACCCTCCCTCTGAACAATCTAATTAAATGTGACCACAGTGTATCTTGGGAAAAAGCCAAGGAGTCCTGCGGCACTTTTAAAGACTATAAATATAAATAAATTTAAGTAAATTATAAATAAATCGGTTAGTCTTTAAAAGTGCCGCAGGACTCCTTCTTTGTTTTGCTGACCTAGACTAACACGGCTCCCCCTGGAACACAGTGTATCTTGCATGCATCTGACGAAGTGGGTTAGAGCCCACGAAAGCTTATGCCGAAGAAAATCTGTTAGTCTATAAGGTGCCACAGGACTCTCGTTGGTTTTGGTGTATCTTGGTTACTCTCACAACTGGGACTGAGTTTTAATTGATGAAAATACAATATGATGCATCAGTAAAAGACTTGCTATTTTCTACCGTGCTCCAAAGAGGGCTAAGCGTTTTCCAAATCACAGAGGAAGTGGTCTCTTCCCTGCAGAACTGGTTTTCTGTGGTCCTGATCGCAAAAAGAGAGTCGTGTAGATTTCTGGGACCTTGCCTTAAATAAAGACATGACATGAGCCCTTGCACTCTGAAATCTGAGCTGAAAATTGGGAAGAACAGATGAGCAAGGTGGTCTAAACTATACAGTAATTTAGGACTGGATCCCCTTTGGGTTAGATTTCACATTGGTCAATAGTCTTAAAGGACATAACTCCATAGAATTTTCTGTCTCTAACCATTAAACGTTTCCTACTTAGAAACAAGTTACCCGATCAGTTCAGTTACTTTTACAGTTGCAGTATATATTTTTGGCTAAAAACAAAAATACCCACAGGAATCTAAGTTAGTTAAATGGATGTGAAATGAGCCTGTGGCACAGGGGAATAACAGCTGGTCTGTTGCCCAGGAAATTGTTCAGGTCTCCTGCTCCCTGTCCCCTCTGACAGCGTTTCTGTATAAACAAAAACACAGCCTGACTGGAATTGTGAATTGGGACCTGGCCTTGAATAGAGGGACAGGATTATTCACAGGGGAGGATTAACGAGATTGTTTTCGCGCTGTCTTGTAGTTCGGTGATCTCGATCCCAGCAGTGCAGAGTTTTTCCTGCAGGAGGAGAGATTGCTACAACTGAAAAATGAGTACGAACAGCAGTGCAGGGTAAGTGAATCAAAGGAGACAACACCTTCAGCGCTGGATCTCAGTTCTGCACGTAACACACCGTTCTTGTAGGAATCGATAGCGATATCCAATATGACGCAGGTGGATTAACCAAGGCAACCTTTTTGGCCTTAAAAGCCTTTTCTTACCTGCTTCTTCTAAAGGAAAATGATCGTGCCAAAGGGGAATCAGTGCCTTGAGAGATCATTAGGGTTGGGATATCACACCTTTTTCATTAGCCAGTCCTAATACAGCTCCAGTCAGATGTTACCTTTTGCCTGTCCTAATACAGCTCCAGTCAGATGTTACCTTTTGCCTGTTCGGTGGCCTTCGGAACAAGTTGGGTCTCACATTGCAAAACTCATCACCATAGCAGGCACTAAAGGGGATCTTTGTTGGCAGTCTCAGACAAAGAAGGGCCAAAGAACAATCGTACCTAAAGGGAACGGGATTTTTTTGCCTGAAATCTTGTGCATTTGAACCAAGGGGGATGAAAATTATTTTTTTTTACATACAAAAAATCAGATTTCTTAACATTTAAATATATGATTATTACAGAAAAAAGCTCTCTGAAATTATATTTGAAATTTTCAGTTTATGCTAAAACTGAAACACATTAGACTCTATTGAAATGATTTAAATTAAGTCCAGAAAACAATATTAAGCAGTACAGGGTGGCTGACAAGCTGTAAAAGTAGTGTAACCACTGAACCGGTGGATGCCCCAACTTGACATGTGGAACCAGAGTTTCCTGTAGTTTTAAGCTAGCTTTTCACAGCAGCAGCCTCTTCTGTGAGGGCAGAAAATATTCTTTTTCATTTCATCTAACTAAAATGCTGATTTTGTGCATTGTTTTGATTTTGATTTTGAATCTCCATTCAAAGAGAGCTTGACAAAAATTGAAAGAAAAGCGTCCTCTAGTAAATAAGAGATGCATCTATCATCATCTTCTGACATCATAAATATAAAAATTAAGAGTCTGAATAAATATAAGTTAAGCTACACAATTGCGTAAATAAATGTTTATCGATATAGTATATTCCCATGCTTAGCAAAAAAACAACAGCAGCTAAATTTAGGGGAAAAGCTGTGTTGTTTTACTGGTTACCAGTCAATGAGACTCAATTTTTCTTTAAGCGAATAACTAAAAAATACAAATACAAAACCTGATTCCAATCAATTATTAAATAAAGATTTCTTGCTTTCTGATTTAAACCATGATTTAAAATGCTGTGATTTAAATCAATCCTCCTTGATTCCTATTTCTTTTTGTAATTTTGGGCCCCAAAATATCTACTCTGATTTGTCCACTTTGTAAGGGCTGTTGTGACTGCAAATAGAATGGATAAGCTTTTTTATTCCACAAGGAAAGCCCTGGCTGTAGATGACACTTATTCCATAGCAGGACTTTTCCCCTGCTCCTGTTCTGGAATTTTACCAATTTGGGAAGTAAAGCCAGAAACCCTGTAGAATTAGTTACATTCACACCTGCTTTTTGTCAGATGATTTCTACTGGCCACATATTTGCCTCTCTCTGTTTCTGTGTGACTATGTGACCAGCTACTTTGGAGTACTGTCAGGTGATAGGGAAGAGGCTGGTGGAGTGAAATTTCAGTGTTCATTTCACGGGCATTTTTCAAATATGCAGGAATTAGTGTACACCTAGCTCAAGTACGCATTCGCCCCAATAAACACTAATGCAGTCTGCTCGGTGTGCCATATGTGACAGAAGGAGCAGGATATCCTGTTGGCTGATGGACAAAAGAAACAGATGGTAAATGCATTAATGTGCGGTGAGGGCCTCACAGCCTGTAATTTTCACATCAAGGTCACAGCAGAAGGGTGTGTGTGTGTGATTGCAGATATTTCACGAACACATTCAAATGTTCCTATGCTGTCTCATCGGTAACAAATGGGAAGCACTCCATAGTGCAGGGTATTAAAGCTACGTATGTTTCATGCCCAAAGGGAACATTCAGTGCGACTGTGTTGATTGTTCAGTAAGTAAACACACACCTCTGAGTTACCTGTTCATGTTGGAACTTGGGAAGGAACACCCATCGGTCTTGCGGGTGGGAAGATAGCTAGTGCTGTTCTTGAGCTATTCCAAGATCTTTGGCAAGTCGTTCTTCTAAAATAAACCATTCCAAATGCCCTATCATTGGTGTGTCTATTGCAGTGTTGCGGCTCAAGTGACTTGCTCTCTTTCATTCTGCTATGTTTTTACCCAGGAGCTGCAGGACCAGATAGATGAACTCCAGTCTGAGTTAGAAGAGTATCGTGTTCAAGGCAGAGTATTTAGGCCTTCTCTGGAACATTCGCTGCATGAGGAGTTTGACGTTAAAAATGGGGGAAGCGGCGGTGTGAAGCCTGACCCAGGTAAAGGATGTTTCCTCTAGGTTTGTCTTGAGATAGGCTCTTCTGCTGTATGCTATTGGAGGAATTGCAGAGATAGAGAGATCACACTTCTGGAAGTTTTTGTGACGAGGAGTTCAGTGGGAGTTGATACGTGGCACACCTTGAAGCCTGCTGGCATAACGAAATTTCAAATATTCAAACGCTTAGAGTAATCTCCCCGTTGGAATTAGTAGTATTAGTACAGGATGTCACCATGACATCAAATCAACAGTTAATTCATTGATGAAATCTAAAAGCCAAATGGTATTTCTCCATTCGCTCTAAGCACGTCTGAAAGCCTAACGAACGAGCTGTTCCAACACCCATTAATGACAAGTTCCACATTGATGAGCCGTTGATCACAATACCCATGGAAGCACTAGAGACCCAGGGATGCTCAACCCTATGTAGGCAGGTCCAGCTGGGTGCTATGAACTCTTTCCAAGCCCACCTTTTTACACAGTCACGTAACTTAACTTTTTTGTACCTAACTAATCTTGCCCCACCACCCCAGACATCGCCACCGCCATGAGCCAGTTTGGAGTGGACCCTTGTGCCAGCCTTGAAGAGGCAAGATTTCACAGCTGGGCCTCTGTCTTCAGGATAATGTTGATGTGTGAGAGGTCACTTCTGGTTCAACACAGAACCCCGGTTCTCTATTGCGCAAACCAGCAGAATCCATTCCTGATGATCAGAGGCTTCTCTTTTCTTATCAGCCACATTTTGAGTTCAGTGTTTTTTTAATGGGTTTTCATCTTGCCACGTGCATTTTAATAGCAGTCTTTAACTACCTGAAAGGGAGCTCCAGGGAGGATGGAGCGAGGCTGTTCTCAGTGGCAGTAGAAGACAGAACAAGGAGCAATGGCCTCAAACTGCAGTGAAGGAGGTCTAGGTTCGGCATTAGGGAAAAAAATTTAGCAGGAGGGTGGTGAAGCACTGGAATGGGTTACCTAGAAAGGTGGTGGAATCTCTGTTCTTGGAGGCTTTTAATCAGTGGCTTGACAAAGCCCTGGCTGGAATGATTTATCTAAAGTTGGTCCTGCTTTGAGCAGGTGGTTGGGCTAGATACCCCCTGAGGTCCCTTCCAGCTCTAATATTCACTGATTCTATTCTATGATTTTTCCCCCTATATTTTCAAAGCCTTACCATTGCTGCTAAAAACTCCATTACTTTCCTTAAATGAGCACACACGCATGTTTTCCTTCCCTAGACTAAAGTAACTTAACTTTTTTGTACCTAACTAATCTTGCACCACCCCCCCATGAAGGTAACAAGAGAACCAGGAGTGATGGGCCATTTCTTTTAGTCTGGTGCAGCCACTCTGTGCCAACCTGCCAGCCAATTCAGGCCACAGAGCTGATTTGGTCCAGAGAGAATCGCCCCACTGCAAGGGGGAACCTCTGGTGACATGAAGCCGGCAGAGAGGTTTCAGCTGTACTGGCAGAGATGATGCCCGTAGACAGCAATGGATCCTGGCGGTGACTTCAGCTGACAGAAATCAAAGGCTATGTCTACACTGGCAAGTTAGTTCGAATTAAGGAGGCTTAATTTGAACTAACTAAAGCCATGGCTACACTAGGCTTTAGTTAGTTCGAATTAAGGGCTTTCTTAATTCGAACTAATAAGTTCGAATAGGGTATTCGAACTAAAGGGTTAATTTGAACTGACTAGTTCAAATTAGCCAATATAGCCATGTTAATTCGAACTAATTTCTTAGTTCGGCCATTGAAATGAATGGGGATCGCTAATTCGAACTAAGTTTTCCTAGTTCGAATTAAGCTAATTTGAACTAACTAAAATTAGTTCGAATTAGTTCGTTCAAACGAACTAATTCGAACTAATTTTAGCAAGTGTAGACATAGCCAAAGATGTCTGCGGGCTGTTCAGATTTAAACTGGGCAATGAGGCGGGTACCAGTGACCCCAGGATAGGGAGAGTGGAGAAATGAACTTAATGCAACGTTAACAACTCCTCCTTCCTGTCCTTACCTCCAAACCTGCACTGTAGGCAGCTGAGTGAGATTCCAAGATCGGGCCCCCATTCTTCTGTTTAATATCTGGCTATGGTACAGAGAGTCACTGGGTTGAGCATTAAGACTAAAACGAGAGCTTGGAGTTGCTTCATCTCTCCTATTCCTGGCATGGTTTGACCTGAGCTGGGCAGTCGCAGAAACCTGCTGTACTAACTGACATCCTTGACTGTTTCGGTAGATCCAGGAATGTTGATGAGGAGGTCGTTTGCTTGAAAATTGGGTTACTTGGGGCTTCAGGAAAAACACACTTTTTTTTTTTTTTTTAAAGGACTTGATTCAGGAGATTGCAATCCATTAAATATGAGTATAGAAGCAGAAATGGCCATTGAACAAATGAAGGAACAACATCACAGGGATCTACTTCATCTGAAAGAGGAGCTCAAAGACACAGTAAGCTATTTTTATTGAAAAACAATGCTTTGGAAATTCCCCCCCTCTTCGTGGTTCTTTGGGGGTGAGCTGATCATTGGTGGGGCTTGGATGATCGTTTCCTTGCTCCCAGCTGTGTGTCTGGGTTGGCCTCTCTTCTCTCTCCTCCTTCCTGTTGTTGTTGCACAAGGTCAGTGCTCAGCCAGGTGACTGAGAGGGCAGGACATGAGGGGAGCCCTGTAAATCTGCGGATGTCTGCTTTCTAGCTGCAGATCGGTGCAGACACAAATTTTATCTCTGTGTAGAGCTCTAGACATGAGGCTGCTATGTCACAGCCACCTACCAGTAGGTAGAAAATAGGAATATGCCTTCCTGCTGTAGATTGGGAGTCTTGGTCTTTAGGGCACAGGAAACTCGTTTCATGCCCCCAAATTAGTCAACTCTATAGTGCTACTTGTTGATTTGAAAAGATGTTTGATGGAAAGTTGATAAAAGGGAAGTTTAAGCAGCCTGGCGATGTTAAAATAGGACCCAGGCCATGGTCGTGGGGGCGTTTTCAGCTCATCACTTCACTCCACCTTCCCTGCTGGATATACACGTAGTACTCTTGCAATATATGGAAACGTACAACTGAGTAAAAACGAGTCTCAGACCCAATGAGTCTGTAATTTAACAAAACTGATGACCCCCACAATTTGGGATATGAAGCACAGAGGGGAGAGAGACAAATAGTCTACTGCTTCTGGGAATCAGAGTTCTCCCTCAAAGAGCCAATCTTCTTTCTTTTGCGAGCCTTAATATACGAACTTTCTTGATGAATCAACAATGACAAGCTTAACTGAAGGATTCTGAAAATTAACAGAGCCACAGATTCCGGTCTATACCTGCCCTTCCTAACCCATGAAAAATGAATTTGCATTCTGCAAATTGTCTACAGGAGTGGGTGGGTGAGGCTCTGTGGCCCGCATTGTGCAGAAGGTGAGAGTAGATGATCACATTGGTCCCTTCTGACCTTAGAGTCTGAGTCTAAATTATCTACACTTCCTTTTGATGATTTCACAAACATACAGCATGGATTTTATTTTTGTGTGTGTAAAAATTATCCTGGCCACATTAAGAAGTCACAGTGAATGTGCTAGCATTCCTATTCTGCTTCTCTGGGGAAAAGCAGTATAAGGACATGTCTAGACTCGACTCCGTGGGGATCGATGCAGTGGGGTCGATTGAGTGGGCTGTGAAGACCCGCTCAATTGATCCCAGAAGTACTCTCCGATCGAGGCAATGAATCCATCTCCCTGAAAAGAGTAAGGCTGGGTCAACTGGAGGGTGTCTCCCAGCAACACAGTGTAGTGAAGATGCTGTGATAGAGCAATGCAAGTCAGTCAACGGGAGATACACAAGCTTCATATTGTAGCTTGTGTATCTCCCATCAGCCACCAGCAGCAGTGTAGGCCAGGCCTAAGACACTGATGTGCACATGAGAATGTTGCTCCTCGGTAAGCTAGAAAATGAACGACTGCGTTCTTTTTTTAACACAGATGAGCCATTATGAAAAACAGCTAGCTGAGACCAAGGCCCATTGCGAAAAGGAGAAGGAAAACATGATGAAGAAATGTAACGAAGAGAGGCAAACCATGGAAAAGCAAGTGAGTGCCCTTAAAAACCAAATCGAAGAACTCCAGGGAGAGGCAGCGATGTTCAAAGAGGAACAAGAAAGGATTGATGGTAAACACAATGAGGAGAGAAACGACTTACAGA
Source organism: Pelusios castaneus (assembly GCA_007922175.1). NCBI lineage: Eukaryota > Metazoa > Chordata > Testudines > Pelomedusidae > Pelusios > Pelusios castaneus. The sequence continues at coordinate 17,581,734 of ML685781.1, forward strand.
TGAGCTTTGAAAAGGAAAAGGCTCATCTCCAGGAGCAGCTGAAGCTGGGACATGAGGAAGATCTCAGGGCTAGGCTGGAGCAGGTAGAAGAGAGCTTTAACCGAGAACGGGAGGAGCTGGTTCAGAATGGTATTTGGATGGAAGAAAAGATGAGAGCTCTGGTGCAGACCCTGCAAAAAGAAAAGGGGGAGCTAGAACATGGCTTCCGTGAGCAAATGAAAAGCCTGACCGAAAAGCACGCTGTTGAGAGGGAAGATCTCCAACGAGAACTGCTAGAGAAACACCAACATGAACTCCAAGAAGAAAGGTGAGACCAAACTGTTTGGGTTATCTGTAGGCTGGTTTGCTGAGACTGAACTAGTTGAGAGGACATTATTCCTGATCTTTAATCTGTTCTAACTCTTCTTTACTGTTCTAAGAGAATAAAGTATACTAGAAGAGCTATTTCTATTGTTATATCATAATCTGTTGGTACCCAAAAACTTTTTCTTCTGTTTTTTAGACTGGATGTTTCATGTTGTTAGTTTCACTTCAGCTGCAGATAAATGTATATATACAATCAAACTAGTTAGTAGGAAGTAACACACAGGTAATTAGTAAATCCCATTTAGTGTCCCTGTTCTTTACATTCTTGGGGTATTTATTGAAAGATGTTTTAAAATTACTATTTGGGTTCTCAAACCCAAGAACTAAATCTATGGCCCAGAAAGTTGATCCATGCAAACAGACCCCTTCCTCTTGTATGAGGCTCCACAGAAAGGGGTCCACTCCTGTGAATCAGCTTGTGGGATTGGTGCCTATTTTTGATAAGGCTGCCTGCATGAGTTACGTCCCTTGCAAAGCAAGGTGACTTTTGAATCCCGGCAGGTTGTGTCCCTTAAATGTAACTCTGGTTCTCAAAAGAAAAATCCCACTATTGAAATTATTGGACTGAAACTTGATTAAATCTGTACATTTCAGTTGTCTTGTAAATAGTTTGAAAACAGACATATTTTCTGCACTTGGCAGTGGTTTTAGTAATATGTTCTGTTGACCATATTCAGGAAAAAAATGGAAACTGAGTATAACAGAAGAACATCTCAAACAGAAACTCAGTTTTCTGTCACCAGACAAACAATTGTGAGCAAGTATGAAGAAGCACTACAAAATCTTGAAGAACGCTACCAACGAGAGCTACGAGAACTCGCTGAACAACAGTGTGAGGAGAAATCCCAGTGGGAATTTGAAAAGGACGAAATCATCCAGGAATATGCTGAGGCCCAAGAGCAACTGAAGGAAACACTGGAGAGTAAAAAAGTCCTTTCTTTTGTGCTAACACAGGAGAAGGAACTCCTTGAGAAGAACTTCAAGGAACAGATAAACAAGTTAATGTGTGAAAAGGAGGAGCTCCAGAACCTGAGAAATGCTGCTGAAAAACAAGAGAATGAGTTGTACAATAAAATATTGCAACTACAAAAGGATCATGAAAGAGAGCTAAAAGACAGAGAGATACAAATATCCGTGGTAGAGGAAAAAAGGAATCTGCTTTTCCAGAAGCTTGAAATGCTGGAGACTGAATATGAGCAAGAGAAATGCAAACTAAATTCCAAAATTCTTGCTTTAGAGGGTTTGAACAAAGAGACCCATGAGAGAGCAGAAAGAGAGAAGGCAGAGATAAATTTGGAGATCTTAAAGCTTCAAGAAAAAATGAAGGAATTGCAGCAGGAAACACCTGATTTGTCCAGACTGCAGAATGCCGAGGTGAAGAACAAGGTTGCAGCCCTTCCCCGCATGCAACAACTGGAGGAGATTGGAGATCTTCTCATAAACCTGCAAAAGGTGCACGAGCAGGCTGTAAAGGAAAATGTGGAACTGGTTTCTGAGATTGTCAGGTTAGAGCAGAGGCTACAGGTATTGGAGCAAGTGCCAGGGAAGCTTTCCAGTTCTGACCAATCATATTCTAAGATGGAAGAATCTCAGCTGCAAAATAGGATAGATCAGGATGAGGATAATCCAGAAAAACTGCAAGATGGTTGGAAAGAGACAGACAAGGGAGCAGACTTGCTGGCTCCTTCCTTGTTGGAGGCTAAAACTAAGGAGCTTGAAGAAATGATTGAGGCTTATTCCAGACTAGAGAAGATGTGTGAAGACACTAAAGTAGAGAACCATGCCCTAAAATTACAGATTGGTCAGCTTCTGGAAAGTATAATCATATTGGAAGGAGAATATAATCAAGCTAATGACAAGAGGCAGGATCCGGATTCCAAAGTGTGTCTGCTGGAAATGAAACAGGCAACGCTTGAGAAAATCCTTGAAGCTGTTCCCAAATTTAAGATGTTCGACGAAGATGTTAAAAGAGAGAAGGGATGTCTTCACGAGGACGGCAAGATGGCAAAAATTGAATCTGATCATGCTACAGACGGTAAAGGACTTTGTTCCAATGTTTTGAGGCCACAGACTGAACTGAACAAGGCTGAGGAAATAACTGAAACATCTCCAGACCTTGAAAAGGTCTATGATGCAACTAAAGAGAATGGAGAACTGAAAAATCTGGTACCTCAGCTTTGGAAAAAGATTGAAGAGCTAGAAGAAAGATCAGTGGCACAATCTAAACTTCTGTCATTACAGGAAGAAGTTGGGATAGAGAACAAGCGCCTGAAATCTGAAATGATAAAATTGCTCGAACAAAATAAAAAGCTAGAAGAGGATGTACCAAGACTTACAAGCCTGCAGCACAGGCTAGAAGAAAGCCATCAAGAAAGTGTGAAAGTCAGGCAGGAAAACACACAGCTCTTGGAAAAAGTCAAGGAACTGGAAGATGCCTGTGACCAATATGCACAGGAAAAGGTAGAGATACACTGTGAGAATTTAAGACTGCAACGTAAACTTGGAAAACTGGAAGAACATGCTGCAGCATTTAAAGTCCTGCAAGACAAACATGGCCAGTCTGAGGTCACAATAAAAGAGATGGAGATGGAGAAAAGAGAGTTACAGGAGCTGAACAGGAAGCTGAAAGAGAGAGCTGCATCTTTGGTTAAGCAAAAAGACATGCATTCTCAAGAAGAAAAAGAGGAGCTGAATTCAGCAATACACGATTTACAAAGCACATGTACTGAGCTGCGGCAAAACGTTGAATTCCTGAGGTAACGTACACTTAAAAAAAGTTCTGGGACATCTTTGTGGACCCTGCAAAAATCTAACCATGTTGCTTGCTGTGCTTAGAAAACTAACCTCTAGCGTTTCACTGACTGCTATATAACTGCTATTGACTTTCTTGTACTTGTCACATTAACAAGAAAAGTAACCTTGACTAGAAGACAATGCCTTGGATTCTGATTATTAGTGATCAAACTATTTCGGTGTGCATTATGAAAGTTTGTAAATTAATTTACTCTTCTGTACAGTTCTATCGATCGTGAATATATTCTAAAAATGGTGATGGTAAAGCAAAAGCAATGTGTCAACGGCTCACTGTATGTGTTCTTGCAGAGTGTTTTAATTGATAAGTTTTAATGAAAGGAACGTTGGAATGTGTGAGAATATGACTGTAACTTCTCTGGAGTGCTTTTACCTTTCTTACTAATGATCTCTCCACTTCTCTTGCCTTAGCTGCTAACAGAGCTGCAATTTTCTAAATTTTCTAACACTAAAAAACCATTTTCTCAAAGTAGGAGTGCTTAAATCGTTCAGAATCCATTAAGTGTGTGATATGGTAAATACCAGCATAACTAAGAACACATGTAGCTCGTAATAAATTACCTCCATTTTTGTTTAACGGCTAAATTTCAGGAATTAAATCTCTTGAGATTATATAAAGTGGTTACAATTGGCTGTTAACTTTTTATTAAATTCTTATGGGAAGTCTGTAGTGTTGAAAGTGTTGCATCATGTCTAGATCTTGTTTTTAAAAGCAACTGCTCTAAAATTGTAAACAGGAGAAAAGACACATCAAATTCTGCTACTTTTCATACTGGTATTGCCATTGTGTTAAAGGGTTATTCCTGGAACAGGTGATCTGATACATCACGATATGCAAACTGCTACAGAACAATTGTTTTCAAGCTGTCTAGACTAATTACTACACTGTTTATAAAGTGTTATGAAGACAAAATGTTCTACATAACATACATTGAAATTTTTACTGAATTAGAGGTGTAACTTAAGCTTGCGATCACATTTGAGTATAACAGATTTATAATTTTTTTAATCAATTTGTACATGAAATTAAAACAGCACCGATGCAATGTTGTGAGAGGTGCTCTTGATAAGCATTACATAAAAGCCAGGTAAATCTCACCCATATAATATTTATCAATGGAGGTTCTGCTGTTTCAGTTGTCGGAAGTAATTTGCCTTTTGTAATGAGAATTTTTGCTATCGGTGGTGTCGGAACATAGAATACGGATGGGGTATGTTTCAGCTCTCTTGTCTCTGTACTGCAGATGTGAGGCTGAGAAGCTTAGAGAAGAAAATGCTATTCTGAAGAATGAAATAACCTTGTTAAATGAGGAAGGTAGTCTTTCTAACCTGAAATTAAGGGAGCTGAATGGATCTCGGGAAGAAATGTGGTAAGAATCCAAAGGAGATGGTGAGCTGCAGCAATGCAAACAGAAAAAACGGCACCTGTAGTGCTGTTATGGGCTGTAGAAAGTCAGTCTCGATGTTCTCTGGCTTGTTCGAAAGGCTGTATGTCTTTAAAATAACCATTATTCCCAATCAGTGACCGTACATACTGTCTGCGGAGTTTTGGCCGTGTATAGCTCAGGCCAATCTTGTTCTTCTGTACATTGCAGATGGGTAGAGGGTACTTCTCTCACCAGAGAAAGCCCATCACTTATTTAGTGACCTAGGAGCAGCAGGCATGCAAGCCAGTCGCGGCTTGACAGCGCAGCGTGTACTTACGCCATCTCCACAGCAAGTGGCATCATGTGTGCCCGTGGGACGGCAAGTAGAGGCGCTGTCTGCCAATGTGCTCCACAGTGCAGCTGCTTACATTGCGTAGCAACCATGTCTACCTGCTCTACGGTGGCCTTGTTGCTTCTGATGTGTTCAAAGACTTGGACAATGGAAAATGGGGGGATTGTGAGGAGTAGCATTTTTGCGTGCCGCGACTTCCATGGCTCTCCTGAAGCACTGTCGAACAGGTGGTCCTTGGATTGCCAGAGCCTTCCAGAAAAGAGGGGGAAGTCTGTCTTGGATCTTGGGCGTCAGTCCCTTAGGAGAGAAGGAAGGCAGGCACTGGCTGCCTGTGTGAAAACATCAGTTCCCGGCTTTAACAACATGTGAACAGCCATACTACTTCAGACCAGCAATGGTCTGTCTAGCCAGGTGTCCTGTCTTCTGACAGTGGCCAACGCCGGGTGCTTCAGAGGGAATGAACAGAACAGGCAACCGTCAAGTGGTCCATCCCTTGCCTTTCCACCACTAACCAGGAATATTTCAGCCATGACCATTTCTGATGAAAGGAGGATGCATATTGAAGCAGTTTTAGAAGAACACATCTTAAAAAACCAGCCGCTAATCACGCTTTTGTTTGATGTCAATTGTTTAGGCAAAAAGTAGAGGCCATAAGAAAAGAGAAGGTGGCTGTGCAGAAGATGGCTGAAAACTTGAAAAAACAGGTATGTAGACTAAGTAAGGCTCATTCCTAAATCTCTTCTGCGAAGAGACAGTCACTGCCTAAGGCAATTTCTGACCTGTACTTTAAATATCATGAAGCAAGAGGAGATGCACTTTGCATACATTTAAGATGATCTTTGAATTTTTTTCAATGATTGTGGGTTCTCCTTTGTTGTTCAGTATTGTTGAGAGGTTTCTTTGACATAGTGCATTAGAGGTAATTGCACTCTTTCAGTACCTAGGTACTTAGAATAGTTTTCAGACTTTCGAAGGTGTTTTCTGTATTATTCAACTTGGAAAGACTTCCTAATGAAAACATCTAGCTCTGGGCCACACTACTGACTTATGTCAGCATAACTCCATCCCTCAGGTGTGCCCCAGCGCGATGCAGCTCCACCAACCTGTCTCCCTAGACAGCACTATGTTGGTGGGAGGCCTTCTCCCTTCGACGTAGCTATTGCCTCTCAGGGAGGTGGAGTACGTACATCGATGAGAATAGCTCCCGTCAGCGTAGGCAGCATCTTCATTAAGTGCTACAGTGGCTCAGCAAAAGTAGGAAAGCTCTTAATTTTAACAGATGACTTCCTTTGTCTCACTAGAGACACTGCAGCACTCAGTGGGAAATCTTGGTTATATTTGCAGATCTGGCCTCTCATCCCAGATCAGCGAAGCATAGGAATGCCGCCAGTGTTGAATACATCACCACCAGAGATGCATTAGCTTTAGTTGCCTCAATTACAGGCGCTAACGTTTTTAAGAGGAGTTCTGTACAGTCATTATAGGTGGAAAGGAGGAGGTTTAATAAAACAGAATTTTTTTATTGGTGTTCCATTTTTTAAATGTTGCCTAGCAAAGTTCTGCTTCCTCAGAGTACTTTATCATACTGAGGATGAGTTTCCTATATCCCTAAAAGATATGGCCTCCTGGCAGAAGGGAGGCTGATGAGCAGCGTTTTGTGCCAGTCATGGCAAACTATCCTAATAGTTAACTGCGTTAGAACATGGTGCTGTTTGGCTTGGCTCTCAATTCATTTATGGAATAATTGAGTACGACAGACTACCGTGAGAGCAAAGAAACTTGTATGCTACTGGAGTTGAGACTGACTTAGGTAGAATACTGCTATTGGGAAAGCACACCACTTTCAGTTGGCCATGCCATCAAATTTTCAATAAGAACATTGATAGGAACCATTCCCTTGGCATGGAAGAAATACTGTGTAGGGTATCTAATTCCTAAACCTTTGCTTCGGTATAAGAGAGATTTATTTGTTCATTTCTGATACTTCCTGTTTTAATCAGGTATCAGATTTGAAAACCAGGAACCAGCAGCTAGACTTTGAAAATGCAGAACTTAGCCAAAAGAATTCAAAAAACCAAGCAGACGTGCAGGATCGACTGGCAAGAATACTCAGGCAGAAGGACAAGGAAGCGGGGAAGTGTGCACTGGAGGAATGGGAACGGGAGAGATCAAAGCTGAAAGAGGAACTGGAAAACTGTAAAGTTCAGGTATGGCATGATACCATGTCATGCTTAGCGCTGTGACGCTGCTGGATTTCAGGAATGAACGCCGTTGCCTAGGCCGCCTGTGACCGGGTGCCTGATGGGTCATGCTGACAATGCCGTGGTTTGGGCAAACTGCAAAAACTAGGGCAGGCAACCCCAAAACTGGGGGTTAATTCTATAATTAGATTCACAGAGCCAGTAAGAAAACAGCTTCTGTAATACCGCATTGGTTAACAAGAAGCCAAATGTAGTCAGCTCCCATCTAGAGAGCCAAGTGTATTATAGTGAGGGGCTACTGAAAACCCGATTCAGCGTATGTGAGGTGGACCAGTCACTTACTCCAGATCAGGGGTGTCCAACCATTTTTGGCGAGGGGCCACATTGCAAATCTTTCCTCGCTCGGAGGGCCAATAAGCAAATTTTGGATAGATAAGGCAGGGGCCATAAAGGAGAGTGTGGGGAACACAGGCAGGTCAGGGGTAGCAGGGCAGAGTGTGGGGAACAGGGGCAGAGTAGGGATGGTGTGGGGTGGTAGGAGAGCCTGATAAGGGGGAGAGGGGGAACCCCCTGGTCCTGCACTGGATCAGCTCCCTAAAACCTTCCCCCTGTGCTGGCTGCCCTGTCCTGAGCCACTCCTGGCCTCAAACACCACCCTGACCCTCCACCACCACCACCTTTCCATGGCCCCGCATTTCCCCCCTGCCGTTTCCCAGCTGCACATGGCACCCCCTGCCCCCATGCCCTGTGCCACCTCACTGGCTCCTTCCGCCTGCATTGCCCCCCTCCCCCCGGTGCCTTGATCCTGGCCTTGCGCCTCCAACCTATCCCGGCTGGGATCCCTAACTTCTTCCCTCTCCCTCACGATCCCACCCCAGCCATGCAACCACCTTACCTTTTTCAAAGGGACTGGATCCGACCCTCGGAATTTGCTCCCTGGCCCGGTCTCCCGTCCTGGGCCGCAAGGCGGGAGAATTAAAAAGGCCCCAGCCAGGCCCCAGCTCCTAGACACCAGCGCAGCGGTCCACAGGCCGGATAACAGCCCTTGGCAGGCTGGAGTCCGGCCCACGGGCCGTAGGTTGAACAAGCCTGCTCTGGATCAATATGATTCTTGTATCTTACCCAATACTCACGCTGATGGTGCCAATCTTTTAGTAACCAGAATTATAGGTTAATAATAAAAAGTAGTATGAGAATTGCAAATGATGAAAAGATAATGTGAAAATAAATGTACAAAGTCCATGGGTCAGTTTCATAGCAGAGAGGCCAGGAGTCTGGTGGCACTTTTAAAGGACTAACCAATTTATTTAAGACAACAGAGTCTTGTGGCACTTTTAAAGACTAACAGA
>ML685781.1:17590279-17654416 GCA_007922175.1 Pelusios castaneus
AGTTACAGAGTGGGAGGAAATTAAATGCAGGGGAGTGTATGACATAGTATGACATGCTATGTCATACACTCCCCTGCATTTAATTTCCTCCCACTCTGTAACTTTCCTATCTTCAAAGCGTCTGACGAAGTGGGATTTTCTCCCACGAAAGCTCATGCGATTAATAAATCTGTTAGTCTTTAAAAGTGCCACAAGACTCTGTTGTCTTTCTACAATAGACTAACACGGCTACCCCTTTGCAATTTATTTAATGCATGAGCTTTTGTGGGAGAAAATCTCACTTCGTCAGAGGCTTGAACTAACACGGCTACCCCTCTGGAACATAGCTGAGATGGTGAGGCTGTTGATTTGTAAAAGTCTTCCTGGAATCAATTGAAAGGGTTATAGCCCAATAGACAGTCCATGTGTAGCATCTATTCAAGTCCTTCCTGGAATTTTCCAGGGTATTCCACATAATGATTTGGAATATCTCCATCTTATGATTTATCCTTTCCCTGTTCAAAGTGTAAATGACTAGAGATGCCAGTACCAGGCCCGAGGCTCCTCTTTTGTAGTTCTTCTAGCAGGCTGACAAGCTCCTCAGAGAAGTTGTCACAGCAGGGCCTTCCCCCCAGGAAGAGCAGGCAATGCAGGTCTTTGCTTTGAAGCTAATCTTCTATTTCCTGTGCATACACAGGTAAACTAGTTACACTCATTCCCCTAAGACAATTAACTGCTTCTTCCTTATAACAGAGACAATTAGAAGACAACGTAGATAATATTATTCATTTCCTGCGGTATCTTCCATCTTTGATCTTAAAGTTAACTTGACACAGTCCCGTACATAATTAAGACATGAAAGGGAATTAGCACCTACAAGATAATCTGGTTACGTTGTTAAACTTCTAACAAGATCTAGGTAAATAAAGACAAATATGCTTAGCATCTGCCCTTGATTTCTTTACTACAAATGAATGCATTGATGACTGCTAATCTAGAACGTCTCTTTGACATTCACATACAAGTAGATTGTCTTGATTACAACAATTATAATGTCTTCTGCGAAATTGTTATGGGTCATACACAGGTTGACTGCTCCATCAGCTGAACTCTCCCCGCACCCTTTCAGGAATCTGGCAGCCTCTCTCTCTTTCTTAACAATGTGTGGTCTTTCAGAACTATTCTTTGAATCCTAGCGGGAAATGTGGGTGTTCATAGAAGTGGGACAAGGAGGTAAGCTGATCCAGAGAGACTGCTGCTTGTAGTATATTAGGTTTGGAAGGGACCTCCTATTTTGCTGTGCCAGTATGGCCTAGAGTTCATGGACAGACTGTCTCCTTGATTGGTATGATTCTGAATTTTTCTGTGAAGATGGAGTTCCAGTTCAGTGAGTGTTTTACTTTTGTTACTTTCCCCAGTCATCAACTCTGGTGTCTTCTTTGGAGACCGAGCTGTCTAAAATCAAGGTTCAGACTCGTTTACTGGAGCAGGAGAACCACCTCCTCAAAAAGGAACTAGAGAAGGCCAAACAGGTAAGATGGTCCCTATTCTCGTACCGACTATGCAGATGGTGAATTTGCATAGCTGCCAGGATGGTTGCTCTTAGCATTTATATTCTGCTCTCTTGACTGAGTCTGAGGGAATTAGCTGGTTTGTCCAGGAAGGCCGTAACAAAAGAGGAACCTAAATGCCCTTGCAACAATGTCCCAGTGTGCCCAGGGCTGGTCATAAGTTCTCTCTCCTTCCCCTCGGTCTTCCAACAACAGATGGTCCAAAGCAATGAGCTTTGAGGGAGACCTGTCTTGACAATGAAAGAGTAGCAAGTAGTTGTAAAAAATACCGCATTTTATTTGGTTATGATTCCCGATACTCTAAAGCAGCTGGTCGCATCCATATGGTCTCCCGTTTAAGGGTTAGTCTCTTCCGGGATGCCCTCTACAGGAGACTTCCAACTACTGCACCAATCCTCATGCTTCAGGAGTTATAAACTTTATTTGGTAGCTTAATTTCATTTAAATAAACAGATTAGAGCCCATGGAATCATGCTTATTATATTGTGATCTCAAATAATAATAATAATAAAAATAATCCAGGTAGGCTCATTAACTCTTTGGAGCTGGGCTCCCTGGACTCAGTTTTCTTCCTCTTGTGTAACTGCAAAATGCATCCTCTTTAAGACGGAGTAGCTGTCTACACCCAGGCAGTGCCTCCCCCTGTATACACTGTTGGTTTTTGCAATGCAGTTTCCTGCTGCTGGAACCTTTTTCTGCCCCAGGAAGTGTTTTTAGCTTGTGTTCATGGTTATGTAAAAGCCACTGTGCTTGGGGTTTTTACTTTTTAGAAATATCAGGAAGGGAAGCTCCTGTTTTTACCATGCTTTTGCTAAGAGGTTCCAGGAAGTCAGCACAGTGTTTCAGCTCCACCTTGTAAATTGAAGATCGGAGAGTGTCCCCTTCCAAGTACTAACCGTTCACTCTCTCTTAGGCTGTTGTGATCTCTTGCTGTTAGCAGACACGGGGAAGAGTCGTTTTCAGAAAAACATAGCAAAGCAATCGGTTGAAGTTAATTGTAGCTTTCACCTAAATTGAGGCCGGGACTGTATTTTTACATATATTTGTACTGGAGAGGCATGGAGAGGCTTGGATCCCCGTAGAAATAGCTGCCTAAAATTGTTGTGAATCAAGTTGCAAATGGCAGCAGAAATGCTGTATGATAAGGTCTGAGGGATTTTTGTCTCCCACAGCTGCCCAGATGTTCTGATCTCTCTGACCTCCAGAACGAAATTTCTAGTGTAATAACTAAAAATGAAAAGCTGCTGAAAGAAAAAGAATCCCTCAGTGAGGAACTCAACAGATGTGTCGATAAGGTAATGAGAACTGTAAATGCATACTCATATCCCAAACCACCTGCTGTAATCAGCACTAATTCTTGTACAGTAAATTACACTCTGAAATAACTTTGCTATTTTTTTTTTAACCTCTTACAGGTAATGCCAGTTAAATGTCTGTCTTGTACTGTTCCAATATTTATATCCAGGCTCCCATGTATTCTGCAATCTTTGGAATTTACTGGAGAATCAAACTGTAGCACATGGGCACCACAGAATCTAAGCTTTAATTTTAGAATTTACAGCTTTCTAGGCATAAGGGGATGTCTCTCTGCAAACTTTTCACTGGTTAAATTTAGGGTTTCATTTGAAATCTTTTTAGTTAAATCCGTGTCAAAGGCTATTATGGGCACTCTTGTTTTGGGTTAAACTGCGTTGCTTGTGATTAAGGGTTTTTTGATACACCAGCTGGAAAGAAAATAAGTAATTCAATTAGAATTCACAGTTTTCGTTATTTTGGGGCAAATCTGAGTGAACACCCTCCAACTTTTTGGATTGAGTATCCTAGTTCAGTTTCAGAGGGGTAGTTGGGTTAGTCTCTACACAGCGAGAGTCTTGTGAAACCTTAAAGACCAGGGCTGTCCTTTGCTGGGGGAGGGGGGAGCAAGCGGGACGACTGCCTTGAGCCCCATGGTTACACAGGCCCCCCCACTGCTGCACTTCGCCCTGCTCCCTCCCGCCCCGCTGCCTTCAGCAGCAAGCTGAAAGCAACGGGGCGAGGTGGGAGCATGGCGAAGTCTGGCCTCTGGGCCGGTCCTCCCTGCCCCCGGGGGTGGAGCAGCTGGTTTAAGGAAGGAGTGGGTGCCCGGGGCCCAGCCTCTCTGGTCTGGCCCGCCCTCCCCCCCCCAGCGCAGGGGTGAGGGGTCCGGGGGTCCTGCACCGGCCAATTGGCCCCGCCCAGAGACAGCCCTGTTAAAGACTAACAAATTTCTTTGGGCGTAAGCTTTCATGTGCTGCAACCCAGTTTGTTAGATACGTGGAGTGGAAACGACAGTGAGGAGGTACGCCCGAAGAAATTGATTAGTTTTTAAGGTGCCGCAGGACTCACATCGTTTTTGCTAGTTCAGTTTAATTTTCAACCTTTTTTCCATGCCAGGAGCCCAGGGACCTTGTGCAGAGGTGAGATCCAGCGCAGGTTAACGTACACCCAGTCTTGGTTGTACTTCCGTAGATGTAATAAAACCACCAGCGGAAAAGGCAGCCAGCAACAAGGACTGATTTTCACTGAAACCTGCACTTTTCTTTTCTAAACTGGGGGCTGTGAACTCAAGAAGTGTAACTAGCATGTTAGTTTGAGACATCCCTGGTATTTCCTTTCTTTAGACACAGCTCAGCTCTCTCAAAGTCAAGGTGAGCTGGAGAGAAGATCCCCAGGAATGCTGTGCGCACCAGCTGTTATTGTTATTCTGCATATTCTTTCTTGCTCCCGTTTCAGGTAGCTAAAGTGAACTTCTTAGAGAATGTTATTGCCAGCTTGACGCAGGAGCAAAAGGCCTGGGAACAGCAAAGTCAGGCACTGAAAACGCAGCTCGCGGTCTCCCAAGAAAAGGTACAGCCGTACGTTTTGTTCTGACCCTCCCGAGGCATTAACTCCTTCGATGAGGCAGGAGCTTGCACAAAATAGTCCTCTTCTCCTGCGTGTACAAAGGTGATATGCAATTCATGCACATTGAGGCGCTCCTTTGGTGAATTTATCACAGGAGTGAGTGAACGTGTAGGATGCGATGAGTGAATTTCTCCCTGTGGTTTCACTTCTACTGTTAGATTCCTCTTGGCTTACACTTGCTTTTCAGTTCCTTGGTATCCCTGCAAAGAGAGATTCTGCACCTGCGGGGGGTGGGGTGGGGGGGTGGAGAAGAGGAGGCGGCTTGCGTGGCTGATAGCTATTGTGGTACCAGACCTGCTCTGGACTACCAAGAGTCACCACAGCAGAAATCCTTCACATTTCCTCCTGTGACAAGAAACTATTACGGGAGGATAAAGCAGATGCATGAGTGTTATATAGCTGCTAACTTGGAATGGCAGCTCAGAAAGTCATCTGGCATCTTTCTGGAATAGATGACAGCGTTATGATTTTTCTTCTTCACCCAGCCTTGGATCAGGCAGAGATCCCATTCGCAGAGGAGTCATCCTAGCTTCACTCATATTAGAGGCACTGCCATAGATAAATCGTTCCTGTATCAAGATTATAAATTCATTGTCGTCCTAACTGGTGCATTATTTTGCTTCGACCAGCGGGCAATCACTAAGGATTTCCAATCTGTCATTGCAGTGAGTCTAAAGCTGTTCGTTCTTGTGTGGTTTCAGGTCCAGAGCTCAGATGAAGCCCTACAAAATAGCAACCTTCAAGCGTCCCGGCTAAAATCAGACCTACGTGTGGCCCAGCAGGAGAAGGAAGCTCTTAAACAGGAAGTGATGTCACTACACAAGCAACTACAAAACGCCAGTGATAAGGTAATTCATGAATAACTATCTCCACTGTATTAGAACGTGACGGTAAAATGGTCTCAAAATGTCTCTTCCAGCTTTGAATGCTCCAGTTTATTGATTACCCACGTATTTCGGTTCAAAGAATTGCGATTGCTACTTTCTTTTGTGGCCTGTCATAGTATCCCACGTATCATCATATTCTAATAATGCACAAGCACTTACATATTTTTGTTGGCCAAGAACATAAATAGTCTTGGCAAGGAGCAGTGAAATATTTAACTGCTGACCTCTTAGGAACAATGGAAATCTTGTTTCCTTCCCCTCTTTGTTTTTTAAATACAAATTATTTACCCTGATAAAACTGTAGAGAGACGGAATCACAGAAGGCTTGTATCTGGGTGTCCCTCCGCTTTGGATTTCCATTGCAAAGGCCTACAAAGAACCACATCTTCCAGGCAGGTTTCTTTGAGGAAGTCAGAGTAGAAGGAGGCTTAACCTATTCTTTCATCAATCTTGTGCTCGTATTCAAAGAATGCAAAAGGAGAAAAGGGAATAGTTAGTTATCGTCTTTCCCTTTTTGTAGAGAGATTTGAGTGTCGTCAGTTTTAGCTGGGTCCTCTACAGTTGTACCCACACTCAGATCTGTGGTACTTACACTTAAAATAGACTTAAAATGCAGTTCATGGGTGCTGGGGCAGGTTACGATCAATCAGAACCTCCTCTCTAAATGACCTTTCTCCTTAAAGAGAGTATTTTTACACTGCCTCCAGTTAAAAAAAAAAAATCTGTAGTTATTTCCACCAGCAACTAGGTGTAAGTACAGTCCTGTACCCAAGTGGGGCTTCAGAGACTTTTTAAACTGCAGATGTCCTAACAAGCGGAACTAAAGCTTGGCAAACCGACTCGCTTTCCAGTTTCAAAAACGAGTTCAGAATAACAGCCTTCCACTTGACTTTTGTGACAGATAAGGAACGCTGTTCCTTGGGAAGGGAGTGGGGAGTGATTTTGACACTCAATGGCTTGCATGGTTTGTAATTATGAATACTTTCTGTCCACATGAAAGAAGTATGAGACTTTTTTTCTGAACTCCTGTGAACCCATTCTGACGTTTAACTGGAGACTTGTCATCTGTGGTTTCAGCTAAGAGGAAGCCCCTCTGGTTTCTTTGCCCCGTGATTAGTATGTTGGTTCTTCGAAAGAAATGAGATGTGGGGGAGTAGGGAAACAGAAATTCATTTGTAAATACCAGGGTCTATGGGATTCCTGATAAATGTAAAATCTTTCTGAAGACAGAAAATGTCTGCTGCTTTCTTTAAGGCCTAACCCTCCAATTCTGTCTGTCTTCAGAATCAGGTTCTAGAACTGGCTGTCAATTCCTCAGGGCTGCAGAACCAGCAGAAGAAGCTGTACTGGGATGAACTGGAGCAGCTGATTAAACAGGAGCAGCAGCTGCTGAGACAGGAGAATGAGAGGCTCCAGAGAGAAGTCCAGCACACTAAAACAGATCTAACTCATTCCAGGGAGAAGGTAAATTGAGAAAGCTAACAGACTGCGTGCTGGACAGAACCCCTGTGATGATGTCCATTTTGCAACCTGTAATACCACAAAAAAAATGATGCTCACTGGTTTTTGAATAGAAATATCACAGTAGGATTGCATAACAGGATCGCTACCACCTCCCTGAACAATATTACCTATGTGTCTGCCAGCAAAGCTGCATTGTTGCTGGGGGATATCCTTCAGGGGATGTGTGGTTTTCACACACTTTACCAAGGTCACTATTCAGGTACAAGTTTTAGGAGTAGAACAAAGCTTAATATGAACGTTTGGGTTTTAAACAGCACTCCTTTTGAGGAAGGCTTGATGGTTGAGAACTTGTCGTGTTTAATCTAACCTTAATAGAAAACTGCTATATGCTGTCTTGTAAATTAATTGAAGACCATCCGAAAAGACCCTTTACTGGAATTCACAGGTTTTTTGGCTCCCAGTAGTCATTTTACTAAATGTATAAAAAATAATTAGAAAATGTTGTGGCTAGGAACTAGGTTGGTAACTTGTATTTCAGTTCCATTCAGTGCAGTTCAATTTGCATTAGATCAAGTCAGTTTGGACACACCACCCAGAGGAAACTTGACTAGGAAATAAATTCTTAATGCTTGTGAATCCTTGTGTGCTCCTTGTTCAATCTGTGCTCTCATTAGATCTGGCAGCTGGAATCTGCGATCCTTTCCATGAAGCACCAGAAACACCAAAGCCAGTCTGGGATTGTGAAAGCCATAGAACAAGAGAAATTAAGCTTGAAGAGAGAATGTGAACAGCTTCAGAAAGAATTGTCCTCTGCTCACAGGAGGGTTAGTTTCACAGACTCTAAAAAATGCCTATATTTCTGGCTTCAGTGCCTGACTTACGTTTGCTGCCATGACATTTGATCACATGAAGCGCTGTAAATTCACTTGGATACATAGAAATCTTTGTGAATTGTGTGTGCTCTTGTGGAACCTGACTGCACGTGGGAAGACAGTCTCAGGTGTTCTGTGTTAATAAATAGGTGACATGAATGGTGGAGATGTTGAACAGGTTATATCTTTAGGGTGTTTGTGTCACGAGTGGGACACTGCACCTTCTTCTCCCTAAGCCCCTGCTCATCTGCATACATGTCAGACACACGTCTTGGATTTTGACTACATGAATTTCATGTTGAAAGCAACCTTTCTCGTTCCACTACTGCAGTTTCAGAATTCCAGCTTGCATTCTTGGCCTTGTGCATGGAATTCTGTGCAAGTATTTGTTCTGTACAGACTGCAGAGAAATCCAGGGAAAAACTGAGCCTTCAAAACTCACTCGGCTATTGCTTGCACTCTCGGTTGCATGTATAGAAAATACAGGTTTTTGAAAGCTAAAACAAAGCCAAATCTGAAATGGAGAACGTTGGGTTTTAAGTCTGGCTTTTATTGCTGTACGTGGTTTGTAAATTACCTAAGAAAAACTGCAAGCCTATTAAGTGTTCAGTCCCTCCTGTTCCTAGCAATGAAAGCTACTCCTGCTCTGAGTAAAACTGTAGTATTGGAACACACAAACTTTAAACAACATATACCCTTTGGCTTTCAGAGGCCTTGGATACACCACCCTGGCACACCAACTATTGTTCATTATGAGATTCAGAACCTCTGTTACTTCTTCCACCTCCAGTTTAGGGTTTCTGGCTCTCTACATCAGTCTTAGGGAGAGTTTCCTTTTATGTCAAACGTGTTTAGTATTAGTTGGATGTTGAATACTCGAGAGAGACCTGCGACACCGTGGCTACAGCATTGCAAATATTGAAACTTGATTACATTGTCTCCTGATTAGTAGTTTTTCCTGAAGTACTGAAATCCACAGTTCACGTAGATGTTATTAAACAAGGCTGATAAAACCATAAACTAAACCACATTTCTTTTTTCCTACATTTTGTGTGTACATAACAAACTATGCATACATTTTTCATAATGTGTTACCCATTTGCTCGTTAACTGCTTGCAGTATTTCAATATCTGTAATATGTATAGAAATCAATTGTTTCTATTGCACAGTTTACTAACAATTTGTTATAAAAGTCCAGCTAGTTTGGAATCATATTATGCCTTATTATAGGCACAGAAAAACCAAGGGGCAAAAGAAGAAAATCATGAGAATAATTTTTTTTTAAAAACCAGAAGCAAACTTCAGAGGAAGGAAGAAAAAGGCCAGGAAAAGTGGGAAGTAGGGGCCAGGCATTTAATAGGATTATAGGATTATCCAGCTACTTCCAGGAAAGAATCCCCTTTCGTTCAAAATGTTTTGTGGGTATTCCTGTTACACAGACAGTTCTTTCCCAGCCAGACTATATTCCTAAGTGACAATCGTGTCTTTTCACAGATCAGTCAGATGAATTCACTTGAGCATGAATTGGAAACCATCAATTTGGAAAACGAAGGGCTAAGAAAAAAGCAAGTCAAACTGGATGACCAACTAATGGAGGTACCTTTCAATAAACAGTAACGAGGCTGAGGAGAGCAGAACGGGCCAGTATCTCTCAGTACTGAGCGCTGGTGGATTTAAAGATACTTTCCTGTCCTCGTACGATAGGACCAAGATACGCTAATGTGCAAATTTAAACTGATACTCAAGGGCGGTCTTAGCGATTTGGGGACCTTGGGCAAAAGTCAGGGATGGGGCCCCGTATGTCGTGTGGTCTCCCCCCACACCGCTGGCAGCCCCATCCTTTACCCCCTCCCCCCCAGCCTTGCTGGGGCCCCCGCCACCTCCTCCTGAGTCTCGCTGCCAGCCTCCCCGCCGCCTGCCCCCAGGCATGCGCCTCCCCAACCTGGTTGCTGGCCTGCCGTGGGGTCCAGGCCCCCCCAAGTCCCCTGCCACCAGCCTGTCCCTGGGCCCACACCTCCTCCCTGGCCCCCTCCACCGATGGCCTGCCCCTGGGCCAGTGCCTCTGCCCCCTACATCTTGCCACCAGCCGCCTCCCCCTTCTATACTCGCTGGGGCCCCCATCCTGCACGCCTCCCTTACTCCCTCCTGCCTCACCCCCCTACCCCCCACCTCACCTGGCTGGCTGGAGCTGCAGACACTGCCCTGGCTGGCCCACGTGTGAAACGTGTACCGGGGGGGGGGGGGGTGGCCAGGAGATTCAAAACAGCCAGGCAGCCCCAGCTCCTGGAATCCACCCTGCTGCAGCATGGAGCTCCACCCCCAGCAGAGCCCTGGGCAAATGCACACCCTGCCCCTTACCTAAGACCACCTATGCAAATACACAGGCACATCTTTATTAATGGAGGAATTATGCTTCATAACAAATGTGCTCCTGCAAAAGGGGATGTTTGTCAGAACCTGTGAGAAGAAATCACAGCTACTTCAGACTCATGATCAATTGGAAGCCAAAAGATACATTTTTTTCTACCCAGGGTCAGGGGTAACACTCTGTATATCTGTCCAAACCCTATTTTTAGTAACATGAGCGTGCAAAGACAATTTGAGGAAGCTGGTGGTTATAAAAGTGTAGAACTGCTGTCCTGTAACCCCTTACTCCTTAATGACCATGCCTGTTCATTTTGAAAAGTTTGCTTTTTAACGTAACCAAATATCAGACAAACGTACCTGTCCTGCTAGAAAATAGCCATTTTCTGGGAGTCTTGCTCTGAAGTCATCCTTCCAAGGGCCAGCAGCGCAAAATGGGTCATGTGAACATAGGACGGGGAAAAAGTGGCCTGTACGCCTAACTTATAGTCTGACTGATCATGTATGTGTTTGAAACAAGTTTGTGAACATACAATTTAAAAGGTTTCTCCTTTTATGATGGGAATATTTTGCAGGTGAACACAAACCTTTAATTCATGACCTGCTGTCTAATCTTGTTTCCTGAATTTGAAAGAGAGAATGGTGAAATAAAATCTAGCCTTGTGCCAAAATACAAATGAGAATATCGGGGACACTTGCATAGCAAGACATATTATAAAACGCTTGAAAAATGCCTAGATAATGGGCTAGAAATAGACCCCCGTAGATGTTCAGAAAATACAGTAATTCAGTTGTGTAACAGATGTTTTTTTCCATTACATGTAAGAAAATTGAAATCATGGAACCCAGATATACTCTGAGATTGGACTGTTAATGCATTTGGCTGTTCTTTTTCCCTAGAATTACCATGTGTGGAAATGAATTCTCTTGTAAAACTTTATCTAATAACATGCAAGATTTTTCTGTCCTCTTTGATAATTTTCCCCCCACAGGTGTGCATGAATCTCACTTGGCACTTTGCAAATCCTAACTACTCTGACTTTCTCTCCTGTGTTTGTTCTCCTTTGTTTGTGATTGACCTGTGCCTAGAGCTCAGTGGTTGGGAGTACCAGTGCTCTGCCTGAGATAGTGTGTGAAGGTAGAGCAATCACTTTCAGTGTATTACCATAGCATGGAGAAATCTCATCCGTTCCTTTATGACAGTATGAATTGTGCTGTTTGTAACACTCCATAACGCGGAAGGAGTCACTATTCATTAAAATATAGCTATGAATCTGTTAGTCTTTAAAAGTGCCACAAGACTCTGTTGTCTTTCTACAATAGACTAACACGGCTCCCCCTTTGGAATTTAGTTTAAACGTACTGCTTCTGCAAAGGGATATGGATCTATCATGAATGTTCCATTCTGCGGGTCCAGAAATGTGGCATACTTTTCAAAGTGAGTTCCCGAGATGATCTGAAAAATCATAGTTGCTAGTCCTTGTGAGAAGACTAACCACTGGATGTCACAAAATGAAAAGTGGCTCTAAAAACCTCATTTTTCTTTCTTCATTTATTCAGTGGCCATTTACTTTTTGAGAGGGTTGGCTATTTCTCTTCATTATCATCGGATATGTTGCATGACCTTCCCTAAACTGTCTTTTAAATGTGCTCAGACTGAATGACATGCTTAATCTTTCAAAGAGTGCAATTTTTGCTCCTCTTTTCCCCACAGATTAGCATGGCAAAAGATTATACGTGTTTGGGGGTTTTTTTCCTTGACAAATAATGTTTCACTGACTTTAGTCAGTTTAGTTAGGTATTGCTAACATCTGCACCACGTTCTGGATTCTTCCACTAGTGATTATTGTGTTTTATTATGTCCTATTATCTGAAATACTTTTTCGATAAATCCCATCAGCTCCACAGAATACGGATAGAGTTCTTCCTTAGTCTGTATATTAGGAGAAAGAGGAGATGAGTTTTTGAATATTGTTTATTTGATTCCGGAGGAAGTGTAGAAATTAAACACATGCCTTGTCTGTCCTGAGAACATTTTGTAACTTCCTTTTGTCCTACATAAGGGCAGCCAAAGGTGAAAGCTATAGCATAGACGAAGCCCAGGAGAGCTTATCTTACTATGGTCCCCAATATAGACTATCCCACGGAGTAAAAGCACAAACACCAGCTGACATATCCTTCTTAATCACACCACTTGGGAGGGAAAAAGCAAAATCATTCTTGCAGAACTAAAAAATCACAAACACCTTCCTCGAGAGACCTGTGTTGTTGTTAAGATGCCCGGTTAATTACACAGCCGTTTGAGTACCTATTGCCTATCTAATAGTGAAACAGGAGTAGAGCAATTCCCATCTTACTCAAATGCATGCTGCATGTTGGTCTTTTAAAAATCTTAGTGTCTTGATCGTGTGGTTTTGTTTGTTTCTTTTCAAATCTCACAAATTATTCTAGATAGAAACTCATTTTGCCTGGAACCTGGTTTTTAAATTCAGTTGTTAATGTCTGGAAAGATGTTAACTGAAAAATAGTCACACCTCCAACGGTGTGGGTATTTAAAACAAAAGAAAGGACATCTAATCTATAAACTTGTCAACTCCCAGACTGTTACGCCGAGGCTTCCCTGCTCTTAAAGCGATGACAGAAATGACAGCGTAGGCTTGCCTTCATCTGACATTGTCGCATCCCATTGCTTGAAAGCAGCATCTTGTCAGGATGAGAGAGAGAAGTTAGAACCTCGCAAGCCAGGTCCCTAGTAGTGGTTCTGCTAGTACGTCATATTGGCTAGGGAAGTGATGCGTGTTCCTCCCCCTAACATATTTCTATGCGGAAAGGTCTAGTTTAGGCATAAAAGTGCTTTGGAAAATATAGCTTATTTTACTTGGGGAATTGGTATAAATAATAACCGGAAAAGCACTTTTTCGCGGGTGTAAGTTTGCTGGTGTAGCTATCTGGCAAACTGCTCCTAGGGTAGATGAGGCATCGGGTT
The DNA here is from genome assembly GCA_007922175.1 of Pelusios castaneus. Lineage (NCBI taxonomy): Eukaryota > Metazoa > Chordata > Testudines > Pelomedusidae > Pelusios > Pelusios castaneus. The sequence goes on from ML685781.1 coordinate 17,603,326, forward strand.
TTGACAGCAATGAAATCTCTTCAGATTGTTAAACTCACCCATATCTGTAGGACCTTCTCCAAGACCCCATTTCTGTACACACCAGGAGAACTGTTCTTTGGTTGTTGACAATCTCTGCCTGTAGCTGGTGGCATCAGTCACACCAATCTGAATGGGATATATTCAGTAGCATTATATGACTTAAATCCCACACCCACTGAGCTGGAAACGTCCTACCCTCTGTGTTCCTTTCGGAAAATATCTTTTGGCATCTTAATAAAATTCCAGGAACTGGAGGTGGACCCCAAGCCAAAACCACATATCTGAACACTTCTGAACTTTGCTAAAGCTTTGGATCAGAATGGAATGAACGGAGCCCATTTTACCAAGCCAATAATTGCACTGCTTCCTTTTGCCAGGCCCCTGCTTGGTGCCTTAATGCTAACGCGGTTAAGGTCAAGTCTAAACAAAATCAATACTGACGTTAAAATGACCAATGGCTAATTGAGATTTGACAGTAACTAGCCTAAATTTTAAAACATGGATCCGAGTTCAGATTTCATTTGACCTCAAACACAAACATGCATGCATTTTTCCTTTTAGAAAACAAAGCTTTTTTTTGAACCTCATAACTCGTTATTGCGGGTAAAAAAATAAAGCGGTTGCAGAATAGCTTATACAGCCCGCGTGTTCACCATCAGAGTAAATGTGGTTGATTCAGCTGTACAGAAGAAGGGCTTGCCAAAGCCGTGGGTCCTGGAGCGTATGCTAGTTGATACCTATTTCCTAAATCGCTCTACTGACCAACATCACTCCTTACGGCTGGTTTTATTTTATTGCTCAGATGCTACACTCGAACTCCAGTGCGATGCTTAGCCAATCCCAGCATGCTCGGGAGCTCCAGCAGCAAGGCTGTCCAATGGTGCCCAAGGAGCAGTTCCTACAACTCCAGCATCAGCTACACCAATCAGAGAGGAAGCGTCAACAACTGCAGGAAGAGCTTGAAAATAGACCCTTTGAAACAAACGTGCCACAGGTACAGCCCCCTTTACTGTGCAGCTTCCGAGTTAGAAAATGGATCTGATTAACCAGCCTCTTTTTTCTCTTCCGATGGGATCCTTTCTCTGTTTATGCCAGGTCAAAAGTAATAATTACTTCCTAATATAGATACCTGTATTACATGCCTTCATTTTGCATATCATTTGATTGAGACCATAGCTTAATTGTGCAGTCTAATTTTCCTGAGTATTAACCATTCCCATCTAGATATTTCTAGCTTTTCTCCTTTTAATCTCCATTTTTGCTTTGAGAGTATACTTTTTATTCATATTTTAATATGTGATCAAGTAGGGCACTCTACAGTTTTAAAGATACAGCACAACTATAAATTGCACACGCATGTGTACCTAAACACACCGAATTAGCAAAGCATATTACTGCCACAGGGAATCCAAGAGCGTCAAATGTTGCCTGACACAACACAGATGCTTAAAAAACCTATTTCTAAAAATGTCACCGCAGCTTCATTATCACATGGTAGGAGGAGATCTTCTAGAACATGGTGTTATAATAGTGTATATACCATTTCTGAAGGAAAACTTAAAATGTAGTTTCAAGACCTAAATTCCAGTCACTATTCACATGAGGTTGTCATCCAGTTTCTTGTTCTCATTGAACAATAAAGGATAACCCAAATGTAGAAGAAATATGTTTATAGGAAATAATGCAGAAACACTGGTGAGAAAGTTGGCATTTTCACTGTAACCTACAGCTTGGGGAGTTTCTCTGCTACTTAAATTGCTTCAAAAACGGTCCCAAAGGATTGGACTTTACCTTATATGTAAACCAGACTGTTTACACAGCTTCCTTTTGTGAAGGAAGGTAGAACTTCAGATAACTTGGATTTTTTTTAAAGAAAAAAAACCCCCTACTGTAGACACTTTTTTCCCATATCATTTAAATACAAAAGTTTCAATTTAAATAAATCTTACATGCAAAATACACTACGCTCTGTAGCATTTTTCTTTAAAGCCTTGAGCTTTCAAAAATTCATTTTTTTTTAAGTTAGGAGGAAAAGCCCTTGAACACGCTCAGTTTATTTGTGTTTTTACGTAGCAATAGTGTTTAAAATTTCATGGGGGTAAGAAACTTGTCACTGTGCTATTTCTTCAGAATGATCTGAGAAGGTGAGGGGACCCTTCATCCTTATTTACAGAAGTACAAAGTGTATCCTGGGAGAAGGAGTTAAAACACTATAATTTTTCAGCACAAAAACAATGACAGGCAATTCATAATGCAGTATCCTTTGGGGTTTCAGTAATAGGTAGGCTCTTTAGATACTGGGCTGGCGTGAAAGGAAAATTGAAAATTCATACTCCTGCTGAAATGATAGGTACTTGAATGGATTTTTTTCAACAAAAATGACAAACCTCTTCTGTCAAACTCCTAAAAAAAAAGATTGCATTAAATGTTCAAGAATGAGGCACATCATTCAAAAGCAGGGAGACTAAAGGCTGAATTAAATGCACATTTTATTGCATGTAAGGTCTTCTGTCAGACACTCTGATGATGAAGAGGTGATGTTACCATATGCTGAGGCCTTTGGTCATAAAGAAGAGTGTGGAAGTAGAATCTAAGGTTTAATTTGGAATTTTGGTATATAAAAGCAAACAGAAAAAAACAGTCTTATGGGCAACACCTGAAGTTGACATACTGTGAACTGTCTTATGAGTACATAAGCTTGTTTATGCTCTTCTGAAAACACGAGAAAGCTTTTTAATTGTTTGAGAGATCAAGCATAAACTAGTTACGCTCTATACCTAGTGATTCTGCAGGTGAATAACTTGTAAATCTTTCCTGTTGTTTATCTCTGTAAGGCCTATACTAGAAAAATTGAACTGGTTGAATGAAGTGGATTTAAAAAATCAGTCTAGTTAAACCCATGCAAACCTCTGCTGTGGATACATTTAAGTCCTGTTTACCCCTTTCTTATACAGATATAGCTTAAGCAAACTAAACGGATATTTTAAAAAGCATTTAAACCTGCTTTAGTGCATCTACAGTAAGGGTTTGAATGGGTTTTAACTAGATCGATTTTTTTTTTAAATACATTTTGTTAAACTAGAGCACTTTCCAATATGGACCAGGACTAAATTTTTGCCCATTGCTTTTAGTTCAGCGCATGATAGAGCATTCCTTTGTAAAAACATCTTGCTGGTTTTTCTTAGTTGATTCCTATGGTGACGTTTAGTTGAGAGCTTATCTAGATTTCAATGTCCCCTTTAGCATCTTGAAAACTTACATCCTCTCCCCTCTTCTCCGTCATTTCATCAGTGAGTACAACCCCAATTTTCCATGCTATCTGTGTAAATGTAACCCACCTAGCCTGCTAGGCTTTGCGCCTGCTGCTGCACTCCTACAGAGCTCATCCAGCTCCAAGCCCTTACTATAATCCGGTGCCTAAAACTGGGTACAGTAAATATTCAAACAAATAGAGTGATGCTGATAAACTTTTTCTTTGTGTTGTACTCTGTGCTCCTTTTCTGTCCCAGTTTTATTTGCTTTTTTTATCAGAGCTGTGTTGTTCTGTCCTAGTTCCATCTGTAATTGCTCCCAAGACGTTACCCTGCAAGATTACGATTTTTGTACTCATGACTTCAAATCCTCTAAGCTGAAACTCTTGAGCTCTTTGTTGCCCAGACTAGACCGTTCTGAACCCTAGCTCTTTCGTGTACATTATTTTATTTTTTGGTCAGCCTGGTGCTGAATGCAAACTTTCATACTTTCCCGTGTCACATAAACTGCAAACAGAATTGGCAATATTAGCTTCAAAAGCAACCTCTGTATTTCTCACTTCCTCCTCCATGGACAGTAATGTTACAATTTCAAAATGTCATAGCACCTAACCAGTTCTTTTTCCGTATATTTAGAATCTGCGCTTGTTTAATGCCCCACTTCCTAACATGCACTAATCTGGCCAAAATACTTTAAAAAAAAAAAGAGTTCTCCTTCACTTTTCCCCATGTGAACACAGTATGAACTCCAGAAAGTTTCCCCCAGACTACTTTTTGAATTGGAAAAATGTAAATTGCAACTTCATATAGTGAAACCTGTTTTCAGGATACAGTTTCAGCCTAGAGCCCATTTGTGTCCCCAAGGGATAGACTCTTTACAAACTAGGTTTATAATGGAAATGCTGAGACCTTTTTTTTCACACAGTCGAATCTGACAGCATCTCTCAGGCAGTCTCCCTCAATCTTGAGAGTGCACACATGTTGTAGCAGTTGCATTTCTCTAACCAGAAGTTTACTGCTTCACTTTTTCTAGTTAGCCACGGCCTAAAGTAAATTGACATTCCCCACCCCCAAAAAATGTCCCTGCAAGATAGATGCTGGTGAGCCGTCTGAAGAGTCCAGAAAACACTTTCTAAATGTCTTCTGCGTTTGTGTGTTGCTGATACTAATATTTAGTCAGATGTAATTTGTGACGTTCTGCATGCTCTGTGATGACTGACTTTTCTTGGCTTTACTTGGCTTGCTTAGGGTGGTGGTGATGCACTTTAATAGCAATATATGTTCTTTACAAAAATCTTGATCTCAGGGTGAAGTGTCCCACTTGCCTTCTTTCTCTAGGCCTTCCTACCGGAGCAGCGAGCAGTGCATGCAGATTCCTACAGGAGGATTGGGCACCTCTGAAAGCTTGGCTGCTAATGCTCTCATTCCTTACAATGAGAAATTTACATACACTCAAACTGGCATAAGCTGAGAAACTTGAGGATCAAAATTATTCTGTGCTTTAAAAAAAAAAAGCCTCTACAGTATTGTTTTTCCTATTTATTTGTGTAGAATCTATTTTGTGAAAAAAATTCACAAGCTGTCGTTTTCTATTTGTTACACAACCTTTTTATTTATGATATTTAAACTGTTGATTTGTTCAATGTGGAAAGAAAGACACTATTTTTCCTCAAATGGTTGTAACTATTTTTTATCAAAAGGCACTAATTTTTATATATGAAATTTGAAGAAAATCTGGGTTATTTATACGGAGTTTTGTACAAGATGTATAAACTTTTTAACGGGGAAAGATGACGCTTTTTGATGTAACTGAGAAATAAAATGTTTTAAATATAACAGTGCGTCTTTTGTCTTACTAATATAGCCTATTGTTCATATTCACTGCGGCATTTCAGCTTTTCTAAACAAAAATTTTTGGCCATAATATTTATTGTTACTGTTCTCTGATACTGTGAATGGGGACTGTATAATAACATGGACTCACATTCTGTCCTCCGCTTGGGTTGAAGTTGCCACGTACGTTTTTAGCAGGAGTTGCATGTGGATATTTAATGAAGGAACGGGGCTTTATGCATCCACTTCCTGTACAGTTTTGGACTGAAAAACGGGCAAAAAAGTAGCATCAGTTAATCACCAAAGTCCATCTTCCAATCAGAATTCTTAGTATTCTCATGTTTCCCCACAGTTACTGTTTTTAACATATCTTTAACAGCTTTATAGCTTGGCTCTACTTGGAGTACAAACTGTGAGAAACTTTTTTAACAACTCTGTCATGACTTAGTGAGGTTCACATCTTTTGAATGAACCTGTCCTGTTTCGGAGTGCATTTCCTCTCTTCCTGTAACGTCAGGAAAATGCTTTATGGATTCGTATGCAAAACTTCAGTTTCATTTGATGGTCTCAAATTCGACTGACCACACAACTCAGGGATTACAAACAAGAACCACAAAAAAAAATCTGAGGCCTGTAAGTTGTCCACAGTCATAATTGAGAGACAAGTTGGGTGAGGTAATATCTTGTATTGGGCCAAGTCCTGATGCGTTTTTAGGCTCCACAGAGCTCTTCAAGAAGCTGAAAGCTTGTGTCTTTCACTAACGGAAGTTGGTCCAGTGAGAGAGATTACCGCACCACCTTGTCTCGCTCACATCCTAGGCCACAGCAGCTACATAAACTTGTCAGATTATTCACGTCATGTCACGACAGCCAAACAAAAGTATTTATGACCGATGTTTCAGATAATAATACTCAGCTTAAAGAGAGGGAAAACCAGTTTGGCTAGAAGTTGTTATAGTAAGTTCTGCTTAGTGCTAGATTTGATATTAAATCCCTTGGAAAAGTACCCAGTCTGAGTACATTATATAGTACTTGCTACATGACGCACGTAATTCTGAAATACTGTGTGTAACTATATATACAAGCCCTTCTGTTGAGAACCTTTTGGCTCCTCTTCAGGTAAAATGTCAACTAATTGCAATTCCCTCCCTAATAGAATCTGTTCTATAGAACTTTAAATTGACAAGCAACTCTTCCGCTCCAGAAAAATATACACTCTCCTCTCCTCCAGCCTCTCATTAATGCTCCACTCTATGTGAGAAAGTGGCTTGCTTACAGCCCCTTCAGGGTTTAGCAGTGACTCTTGGCTAACACCCACTCAGATGTCTTTAAAATATAGGTAACAAACTGGCATTTAAACTAACTCCTGTTTCCTTTCCTATGACCGTTGTTTACCAGAATGTCTCCAAATACCTTTATGATCTGCCTCCTCTTCCCTTCTGCTCCAGGGAAGTTGTAATACACAGTCTGATTTTTGCAGGCACTCTCGTGGCAGTAAATTCTTGTTTCAGCTGGCTTGTCAGTTACGTTACTGAAGAACTGGGAGAAGGAGGTGATTACATTTCTGAATAGCCAGAAGTCTGTAATCTACAATTATAATAAAGGAAGTAAAAAAATTTAGTTTGGAAAAGTAGCATGTCTTATCTTTTATTTGTAAAGAATTACGGTTGTGGGGATCATTTGGCATTAAAGAGACACTGTCAAACTTTATGCCCTAAAGTTCAGTTTAGTAAAAATACTTTACAAAATAAAAATATGTTCTTTGATCGGATTTTTGTGCCCCTGCTGTAGAGAATGCAAACATAACAAAACTTTTTCTAGAGCGTGAGAATAAAAGTCAGAATTGTCAGGTCTGATTTTCATTGCCCAGGCCGAATGAAAAGTAAAAAGTAAACATGAAAGTAGATTATTATATTTTAAAAATCTAGTTTAAGATATTGCTAAGACTAAAATAATATTAATGTTGACAGTATCCCTTTAAAGGAAGTGCATAAATATTTGCAAACATGAATTGCGTGACACACGTGGGCCTGGGAGGAGACAAAAAGTAATGGATGCGTCTTTATGACTTACCTCTTACCTAACTGTTCATCTTTTAGGGGAGCCATGCTCAGCTTCTAAAGATGATGGAAGAACGCATGATGGATGTTGAACAGAAACTGAAGCTTGTGAAGAGACTGCTCCAAGACAAAGTGAACCAACTGAAAGAGCAAGTAAGCCTTAACATTCCTCCCCTGGGATCGCACATAGCTTGTGTCCAAAACTTAAGTGAGCAAGGTATGCCAGACTGGCCTTTTGTTCAAAGTAGATTGTAAAAACCTTTTGTGCTTCTGCTCCAACACGGCACTCTTGGTTAAAGGGTTCTTTTGAAGGATTCTGGGGGTTGAGCATCCACAATTTGTTATTAATTGACTGGGAATTATGATTGTTCGGTACCTTGGAGAACCTAAAACTGGGAAACAAACCTCTCCAATTTGGGAGAAGGGTTTTAACTGAAGAATAGCTATACTTGGGGTGAAAAAGACAGGACACTTTCCCAAAGATAATACTTTTGGGATATTCCCTTCGAAGATTTATAGCACATGGCAGGGGGAAAAACTTACCAAGACACACAGCATGCTCTTTACTCCTGTTTATCTTTATTAGAATACAAGCATTTTCTGAATTACCTAAATGTTCATCTCTTCCCTGTTGGAAAAAACAAAATGCCCATGAAGTCCAGTGAGCTTTTTAGCAGTTTCACTGCATAAATTACATTAACATTCAAATTTTATTTCACAGTTCAGTGCTGAAAAGTGTACAAATAAAATCTCTTATTTTGGAGTTAGTAGATCAGAACTAGCAATTGCATGTAGACTGGTATATTGAGTCTGGATGTGTACTTAACTTTCTTCTCCGCCTCACAGACGGTGTGCACTCTTTCAATGAACGTAGAAGTTCATGGTGAATGAGAATCCATCCTAAAAATAAGAATTTAAGTCTTCTATGTCATTTATTTAACTTACATTAATTTTATATTCAGTCAGGCAGGCTACATTTGTGAGGTGTGCTATTAAATCAGATTACTCGAGGGGAAATTGAAAATTCTTACCGTAGAGAATAGTCTATTAATAGTTTATTAAAAACTGCAATTTTTGTTCGCCTATTAGATGCAAGTAGGTGAAACAATTTTGTTCCTTATAGTTCCCTCAGAATGACAGAATCTATCCACCTGAGGCTGGAAATGACTGGTTTTAATTCAATTTAGTCCCATAGAGGCAGCTTTGCTGGACAGTTCCAAAATGCAGGCCTCTCTATACAGCTGGCCGAACTGCATCTTAAACCCAAGAAAGATTCAAAACACAAGAGACCAGAGGAGCAGGAAAATTATGACGACCTCCCCTTCCTCAGGAGACAAGGGTGGTCTCTGGGTTCATTCCTTATTTTAATTTCGTTTAAAGAGGAGCAGTGTCTGGTAGACATCCCCAGAAGTGGCAGTGGATGTTCTTGTGCAGTGGGTGAGTGGAAGAGAAGACACGTGGTCTCCAGAATGATTTGCAATATCTGGTAGTGAATTTGCCAGGCAGATTAATATGGCCAAGCAAATGGCAAGTTCTGAGAGACTTTGGCCAGAAGAGAATCCCTGAGCAGGCCAAGCTAGTTCTTGAGGTGAACAAGGGACGTGGGACAACAGTGCTGTGGAATGGTCCAGGCAGGGGGGCTATTGTCATTGATGGGTTCATCCCTGGAATTCTGGACTCTGTTTCAGCAGGACTCTCCTGGAAAGTGGGAGGCCAAGAGATTTTACTCACCCACCCATCAGGGAAGCGCAGAATTGTCAGACAGGGTCCGGCTGTCCTTGCCATCGTCCCAAATCACCCACAAAAGGACTACTCTCAAAGGAATAAAGACAGAGTGATGTTCTTATAATGAACTTCACTCATTTACCTAGGAGAAGCATGTGTGCCAGAACTGTCCATCGGAGCTGTATCTCTGGGACCCAGTGGACGTATCTAATAGTCATCTCCCACTCTAGGCTGTTGGGTTCTTGTCTATGAGAATTGACCCAGCCTTAAAGAATTGGGGCATGATTCTACAAATTCTAGTATGAACTGCTTTCATGAGCAAGGGTTGGCAGATCTTTGATTTGTGGATCCATAATATCTGTCTCATGTCTGGCTTTCTGCACAAGCTCTTTTCACCTTCAAGATACTAGTAATGCTCATAAACAACCGGGTGTGTTTCATTTACGTCAAATGGGAATATCCAGTTTGACATATCCATTGCTGTGGATGATTTTATATAATGTTTATGCACTACCTGAATGCATGGATGAGGGTGCTAACTGTAAGTTGAACCAGCAGCTTCCCTTAACACTGCACTGCTTTCACCTGTATCTCTTTACACATAAAGAACAGGGAGTAACTTTTATATATATATTTAGCTCTCCAAGAATACTAAAGCAGATGCAATGGTTAAGGACCTCTATGTTGAGAACACACAATTGCTGAAAGCTCTGGAGATGACAGAACAGCGACAGAAAACTGCTGAGAAGAAAAACTACTTCTTAGAAGAAAAGATTGCCAACCTCAGTAAAATAGTAAAGAACCTGGCCTCACCATCTTTGAATTCTACACCTCAACTAAGGTCATAACAAAGCCATAATATATATATTCAAAAGCTCTTGCACTTTACTGAATGTTAAGATTATAACTTCTCACTGTGCTGCCTTTTTGTATGTTAGTTAATAGAGATCTCAAAGTAAATCGTTTAACGTTAAAAGCTAACCTGGAAACTGCCAACAAACTTCCGGCCTCGCATTCCGAAACCATCTTCCGGCCCAGTTTGGTCTAAAACTACCCTATTCAGGGTTGTAGAAAAGATTCAGGTCTATTATTCTACGTAACTTATTTTCTCTGTTTTGTTTTGAAATATTAATTCTGAATTTATTGTAGTGAATTAATTTGGTAACTCACATCTCTATTGAAACCTAAGTCTCAGGTGAACCATTTTAAAACATTTGAAGGTGATGTATTATACATTACGGTCTCAACTCATCATATCGTCTGGGTCATTTCTAGGTATCTTTGTCAGAATAATCCTTATTGGGAAGCAAACTTCATCTGTTCCCTTTATACTGCAAATAGATTTTGGAGTTTCCCAAAAGCAGAATGGCTATGTCTACACTTCATTTAGGTCGACTTAACTAAGTCGACTTTAAGTCGACTTTGTTAAGTCGACTTAGCATGTCCACACTTAAATTTTAAGTCGACTTAGGGGGGACCCTACAAAATCGACCTAGAGCATCCACACTGGACGCCTAGGTTGACTTCTAGGGGTAGGTGGACCTGGGACAGGTCCACGGTGGCGGGGGGGCACCCCTTGCCAAGTGCCAGGGGGCTCAGCCTTTGCCCCATTGTACCTTGGTACAATGGGGCAAAGGGGGACAGGGACCCTGGCAGGGCATAGGGGCAGGGCTCTGTCCTGCCCTGTGGGGGGGCACAGCCAGCAGCCACCCTGGCAGGGAGGGCAGTGGGGAAGCCCTGGAGTCCCCTAAATCGACTTAGGGCTACTCCACGTCTACACTGGCTTAAGTCGACTTTCTAAAGTCGACTTAAGCAGAAAGTCGACTTAAAAGGAGGTTTTAGAAAATTGACTTAATTTTTCTTTGTCGACTTAAGCAGCTGCTTAAGTCGATTTAAGGAAAGTGTAGTGTAGACGCAGAGTAAATTAAGTCAAATTACGCAAGCTTAAGTCGACTTAATTTACAAGTGTAGACGCACCCAATGCGCCAACTGACGTGTTAGGTTTTTAGCCAGTTGATCGATGTCTGTTTTTTTCCAGGGTTCAACTTCCCTAATGGTGGTTTAAACTTGGTAAATAAATTGCTGCCATTTAACCAAAGATAGCAGTATTTAAGCCTGAGAAATGTCCAACGTGGTGGAGTGTGGCAATGACTGACATAGCTGCAATTAAACACTCCTTTATAAATATCTTTAGGGCCTTATGTTTTCTCCCAGTGGAAGTAAGCTATATTAAACAGAGGAACAGTCTCCAAACAGAAAGTGTGAGGTGGCTTCTACTTGAATATTTTCTTTTAACTAGACAAAGCACTGAAATAAATTCATTGAATAATCCTGAACTGGCAGGAGAATGGAGAAGAGGACCTAAGTAAACTCTAGTCCAATGGTTCCCAACCTTTTCAGTAACACAACACACTTCAGTGAAACAAACTCCTCCATGGCACACCCACTTTTTTCAGCTGAATTGATTGCTCATAAATGTCACATTTACTATGGTTATGGTCTTACTAGAGGGGTTTGCAACATAGGGCGTACAACAAGCTAAAGAAGGAGCAAATGCTTTCATGTTTCAATTCCATCGGAAAAAAATACACATCACTCAATTTTGCCCTTTGGCCACCTGTATTTGGAATGTTCACGCTTTTAATTTGATGATTAATTTTCACAGGTTTTGAGAGTTGTAATTTCAGTTGGCTAGAATATTGTTTAAGATGAAGCAATATTTGTTTTACATTGGTTTTCATTACCTTTGTGCAAAATTTCATGGCACACTTGGAGAGTTCTCACGGTACACCAGAGTGCCTCAGCACACCAGTTGAAAACCACTGCTCTAGTCTATAATATCTATATTAATGCTCCTGCAGTGGGATCTACTAACATGGACCTCCAAAGGTCATACAGAATTCTCTTTGGCTTCAATGGAACTCTACAAACAGGTCTTTGATAATGGTGGATCCTGCTACAGGATCTGAGTTTGATTGTAAGGTCACCTCAGCAACTCAGGGAACTAGCTTCCTGCACTACTATAAATATGAAACTTAATGTCTATGTGAAGATAGCCCTCATTCAACCTTTAGGAAACCTGGTTTATGAAAAGCATGACAAACTGAACTATATTATCCAATATGGCCAGATAAAAAGAGACTTAAGCCAGCAAGATTTTTAAAATGTTAATACTACCGGTGAGAGGAGACCCGTTTAGTAGCAGTAGTGGGTTTTGGAGAAAGGATTAAAAGGGTCAATCTCTATGTATTCAAACCTTTGTCTCTGAGGCCATCAGTTATGGTAGGGTTTTTAATATGCAGCTGTCCACGAGGAACTGGCAAGAGACTGCCAATTCACTTGCCACAAACTACCAGCCAGCCTGCAGAGAATGACTTTTACTTCAAACTGATTTTGCCAGGTGAAGCACTGTCAAGACTATTATACTTAAAAAGTGTTCCCTATTAATTGGAGAGTGGGGGGATTGGCTAATAAATATGTGGTGTGGCCCTTTCTTTATATTGCCAGTCTGCTCAATTCCTTTATGCAGGAATGTTACAAGAATCCTGGAAGATTTGTTTTCTTCCTGAGTACAGGAATGGAGCATAAAGACAACGGTGAGAAAATAATCACCATGAATGCATGTCTGGTGAGAGAAACGTCTGCACTATTTTCCTGTTGAAAGAATGCAGTGAATATACAGGGTTTTATTTAACAACAAAAATCAGCTTGCAGTGCTTGCTTTTTAACTCTGAAAACTTTTAAGGTATGTTGAAGAAGTCTTTTTAAAAATAGACAAATTACCATGAAAGTGCAAAAATACCTAGGTTTTTTTTGCTTTGTGTAGTTCCTTAGAAATTATTTCACCTCTGTGCTGTCCTGTCTGCATCCACTCTCAATCTTCTTTCTTGGTAAGTACATGTAATCTCACAATCTCTTGGGCCTGCATACATCATTTTTTCACTGATTGCAGAAGCTGTCTTTATTATCACAAATTACATTGAGATAAATTGGAGTTGCCTTTTTAAATCCCAAATCTAGATATATTTTGTTTCTGCTAATATTGACGAGTTAGCTGGATAAGTCGCATACATTATAAAGATTTGATGCATGGGCAGTTGGACTAAAAGGTGTCTTGACAATAAGGAAATTGAGCAAATGTCTTTAAGGCCATGTCTAACGTAGGAAAGTAGACAGTATTTTTAAGTGGAAGAGTAGACAGGTTTCAGCTGACTATGGTCATCCCAGAAAAATTTACAATTTATTTTTCTAGATTAAACATGACCTAATGGTTACATATGTGGCAAATTGTCATGGGGATACTGAAGTAGAAATTGTCTTTAATTTCTGAGTGATTAAACAAAGTCTCACATGGATTTTTTTTTAGAGACCCCTAAATTAATTAATTAATTAAAGTTTTTTAAAAAAAAAAACCAATAGATTCCAGATTTTGATACACTGGCACTTATTTTCTGCTGTATTTTTTTTTAAAATCAGAATTTTTTTTAGAACTTAATGTCAAAAAGGTGGAGCTAAGATAGGTAACTTTAGTTGCAGGGATAGTGGAGAGGAATAAGTGCGCAGGAATTGGTTCCCCCCCCCCCCCCACCCTATCCTTCCCTTTTTTTGTATTTAATTTCAAAAACTAATCCTACCACTGAGGACAATTGGGAAGTAGGTGGTAAGGAGGGAGTTTGGTCTCTTGTTCAGGCAAAATTCAAGTTGACTTCACTGGGATATTTGTGTGAATAAAGAGTTCTCAGAAGAGTCCTTTGACATTGCACCTTCCATTATTAAATGCTGCTAAGTAGTCATGGGCCGGATGGAAGTGATTCGCGGGCTGCCTGTTTGACACCCCTGGTTTAGAGCATCTGCCAGAAGGGGTTGATTGAGAAGCAGTTCAGAGCACTTCCTCCCCATATGGTGTATACAGTGGTGAAACTGAGGACCCAAACGCCGATGCCCCATGTCCGTGAAGTATTGGCCTAACCACTGGGCTCACAGTTTTTTGCATAAACTTTCTTTTTTACCATGTGCTTGAGGCAGTGGATATACACCTATAAACAGTATTAAGTATTTATAGCTTGCAATGCCTGAATATAAAGTTAGAAGCCTGGATATATGATATAGGCATTTTACATATGCCAAAGTCTTTAACAGCAAACTAATCTATGCTCAAGAAAACTTGAACTTCTAGGCCTAAATCAAAACAACAGTCTTGCCAATTCAAAGATAATATTACGATGTGGTTTTTTGTAAAGTACTACCAGTGTGTCCCACACCATGCTGTATTAATTACTGAAGATAAGTGTTTGGGGGTTGGGGTTTTTTTAGGTGGGGGCATATATGTATTCATTCCAAACTACTTGAGGCGACTGTGCTGTATCTGCACAATTAAGGTGCTGTTTGTCATATACTAGTACATTTTCTTCATTTGAGGCTGAATTTAAATTCAAAGAAGGGAAATTATCTGAATTCATCAGGACAAAAGGATTGTAACCCAGCTGACACTCGCTATTTATGTTAAGTTCCGAAGGGGGAGCTGTGTTAGTCTATTGCAGAAAAACAACAGAGTCCTGGGCACTTTTAAAGACTAAAGCTCATGTGATAAATAAATCTGTTAGTCTTTAAAAGTGCCCCAGGACTCTGTTGTTTTTCTGCTATTTATGGATATTAGATAAAATGGAGTAAGGGAACAGTGTGCTTCAGCAAAGAAAAGTAAAATCCTTTCTAAAGGAAATTACATCATTGATATAACTGCATTCTGCTGCTTTGCTTATGTTCAGTGCTCCCACCCATTAATAGCATCTATTCCCACTAAATGTCAAATGCCATAATTAGTGATAAACTTCTGTCGAGATGAAGACTAGTAGATGTATTTTTATCAAGTTTGCATTGTATTATATCAGTGTAACATACTGTATTACAACAGTTGTCTTTATACCATCATGTAAAACAAAGATGAATTGACATTGTTTATACTGGAATTAAAAATACAAATTACTGTATGACTTGCTTTTGTTTTTTTCTTGCATGAAAATATTTTGAGTATTTTGCTGTGGATCTCTAGTCAGCTATAATTCATATGTCTGTATTAAGCCAAAGCTCAGTTTTCACTGGGTAAAATCATAATCAAAATGGACAGGTTTTGCTGTTAATGATAAAAACATTATGAATTCTCCATTACAAAAAAAAATGAACCTGTTTAGGGAGCAAAAAGCCAATTAATAATGAAACTTGTTATTACTGTACCCTATCCTCATCCTCCACGGTTTTCTCCCTTAGTGCTAGATGTCTATTTTTATTTTTTTTTTAAAAAGTTCTGGGGCACTTTTAAAAACTAACAAACGTAGTTGTCGCATGAGCTTTTGTGGGAGAAAACCCCACCTGGTAAAGAGCTAATTTTTAATAGATAATGATTTGATTGCTTTGCTATTGAGAAAATTATGAAAGGAGACAGGATTTCAGATCAGATCTCCCCCTTGTTTGGTGTCTGACTTCAACGAGGGAGTCTGGCCGTACTTTTAAAGACTAACACATAATGATGGCAGGAGCTTTCACGGGAGAAAACCCCCTTTCTAAGGAAAGCTCAGGTGCTAAATAAATGTGTTAGTCTTTAAAAGTCCCTGAACTAAACTGGCCCAGTGCCTGCCAGGCGGCTTTTTTCCTGGCCCTAGGTGAAGGAGCTCCCCATGCTTTGCACTGCTGGAGGACTGGATGCTGGGTCCAGCGACCATTCGCTGCGCGTAGGCTGCACACACCGCGGGGCAGGCACCTGCGGGCTCCTGGCCGCCCCGAACTACCAGCTGGAGCGCGCCGCTCACTCAGCTCCACTAGCTCCGCCCCCGGGGCACGTGCCGCCCTCGGGGCTGAGTGGGCGGAGCTACGCTCGCCGGGGGCGGAGCGCGAGGCAGGGGCGGGGCTGGGAGCCCGGCCAATGAGGGAGCTCTTCCAGGCGAGGCGCCCGGGGCGGGCCCGACCCACACGCGGAGCGGAACGTGTAAACGCGCCTCCGGCCTACGCCTGCTCTGGCCGGGCTCGTTCCTGCCCCCGCCCGGAGAGGCGCCATTTCATCGCCCCGCCCCGGGCAACCGCCCTGGGCCCTGACAGAGAGCGCGCGCCGCCGCCTCAGTCAACGGCCATGGCACGCTCCGCCCCCAGCGTTCCTCGCCTGCAGTGCGGGCGGTTCCTCCTCCCCTCCGCAGGGGGCGCTGTTGCGGGAGGACACTGAACAGAGAGGGGCGGCGCGGTGTCCCAGAAGGCTCTGCGCGGCGCGGTGGGCGGTCCTGCGCGTGGCTTACTCACGCCGGCCCCGCCCCGCCCCGGCTCCGGCGGCGGTTGGTTGAGGTGAGCGCGCGGCGTTGCTCGCTCCGCGCGGCCCAGGAGCGGGTGGGGGCCCGCAGCGCGGGGATGAGGCAGGCGGGAGCCGCGCGGCGCGGCGCCGGGGGTGGAGCGGAGTGAGGGGCCGCGCGGCCCGGCCCGGCCCCCGTGCGGGGAGGGGATGCTGTCCCGGAAGAAGACGCGCACGGAGCTCTCCAAACCCGGCGAGGTGCAGGGCAAGTACGTGAAGAAGGAGACCAGCCCGCTGCTCCGCAGTGAGTGTCCGGCCGGGTGTGAGGAGCCCCCGGGGGCGGGGCGGGGCGTCTCCCGGGCCTGAGGTTACGGTGGGGGGGGGAGGGGAAGGCTCCACCTCAGGGGTCGGGGGAGGGGAAGGCTCCACCTCAGGGGTCGGGGGAGGGGAAGACTCCTCCTCGGGTGGGCGGCGAGGGGGAGGGGGAGACTCCTCCGCGGGGGGGCGGCGAGGGGGCGGGGAAGACTCCTCCTCGGGTGGGCGGTAGGGACCCTTTTCCGGGTTGGGGGTAGGGGAAGGCTCCACCTCAGGGGGTGGTGGGGATCATTTCCTGGGCTGGGGGAGAGGAAGGTGTGCCCCCCAGGGGTGCAGTGGGGAAGGGTTTCTGGCTGGGGGCAGAGCAGGAGCGATCCCTCCGTGAGGATAGTGAGGGGTATACCCAGGCCGGTGGGGGTAGTGACACTCCTGTTCATGGCCTGAGTCTGGAACCCTGCTAGCCGGGGAGGATGCCTCTCTCCCCCATGAACACTCCCACATCTCCTCTGGGGTGGCAGAGGTCTCTAGTAATATCCTGGTCTGTGGTTAATCTTCTGTGCCTTGACTGCAGCTGGAGGGGATTCCCATCAACTTGAGAGGTAGGAGCCAACTGCATGCGAATGCTGACTATGTGCCAGTGTATGGAAATTACAAGGAGTCCTGTAACACTTTTAAAGGCTAACAAATGTATTTATCACGAGTTTCTGTGGAAGAAAATCCCACTTCATCAGATGCTTAGAGAATGGGTGGAAATTAAATGCAGGGAAGTGTAAGTCATAGGATCAAATGAATTTGTAACACCAAATCAAAGTAGATGTTAAGATTCAAACACTGGGAACAGCATATAGAGGAAGGTTAGGTCAAATCACTTGTTGTAACGAGAAGAAAGTCCATTGTCCTTGTTTAACCCTGGGGCAAAGGAGTGGAATTTACATATAAATTCTGTTTCTGCAGTTTCTCTTAGAAGGTCTGATTAGTTATTCATTTGTTTGAGCACCGCTATTAACAAGTCGTCAATGGAGTAAGCAGGGAGATTGAAGTGTTCCCATATTGGTTTTTTAATGTTGCGATTTCTGATCTTGGACTTGTGTCCATTTATTCTTTTGCACAGAGACTGTCCTGCTTGTCCGATATATAAGGCAGGGGGGCATTTCTGGCACATGTGATTTGACCTCACCTTCCTCTATGTGGTGTTCCCCAGTGTTTGAATCCTAACATCTATTTTGATTTGCTGTTACAGCTTGACCTGATCCTATGTCACACACTTCCCTGCATTTAATTTCCTCCAATTTTGTAAATTTCCCATCTTCAAAGCATCTGATGAGGTGGGATTTTCTCCCACGAAAGCTCATGCAATAAATCAATCTGTTAGTCTTTAAAAATGCCATAGGACTTTGTTTTTTTTGCAATAGACTAACATGGCTACCCCTTTGGAACTAAATGACATTGGTGGATGAGCAGGTGAATGAGCCCTTGATGGAGTAGTTGGTTTGATTAGATCCTGTGATGGTGTCTTTTGTGTACCTATGAGGGCAAAGTTGGCAGCGTGGTCTATTGCAGGGATATGTTCCTGCTTTAGTGTTTCTGTTGTTTTATCTGTAGTTGCTGGTGAGTATCCATTTAAGGTTGGGGGGCTGTCTGTAAGTGAGGAGAGGTCTGTCTTCCAAGGCTTGAGAGCATGTCTTGTAGAATGGGCTGTAGATCCTTGATGATGTGCTGTAGATAGAGGTCTGACTTTGGGGGTTGTAGGTGATGACCATTGGTGCTCTGTTTTCTTTCTTGGGCTTCTCCTGTAGTCGTTGACTTCTGGGTACCTGTTTGGCTCTGTTAATCTGTTTCCTCACTTCCGCAGGTGGGTATTGTAGTTTTAAGAATGCTTGATAGAGATCCTGAAGGTGTCTGTCTCTGTCTGAGGATCGGAGCAAATGTGGTTATTGTACATCTTTGTGTTGTCCTCTTTCCCAGCCTGTCAGTTTTTGTTTTTTATTTTAAGTACATGCTTCAGGGCAGGGACCGGATTTTTTTTCCTCTTTGTTTTATTTGTTCATAGCTGGGGTCTTTTTAGGGCATTATCACAATCCCAATAAATCAAATAAAAACTGTCTGTTAAAACTTTTGCGGTACTGCACTAGCCCACAAATCCTCTAGCCAGCTGCCATGGTGTGGTATTTACCAGAGGTGGCTTTCACCAATTAAAATCATGGTTTTTACTACCCCGAAAAATACTAGATAGCCATAGTTCACGGAATTTTCTGTTTTTAAAACTCTTTAGTTAATATACACCACCTTACACTTAGTTTTAGTTACTTATTCAAATTGTGGTTGTACAAGACTGTAGGTTTCGGAGCTTAATTTAGAGTCATACAAATGAAAAGTAAAATTGCAGTGGACATAATACTAATGTGTATAATACTGAATACCTGTACATTTTGGTTTGGTATTTTCTGAAGGAAGTAGTCATGACTTTTTTCAGTTTTCAATATTTTATAAACAAAAGTTGAATGCATTTGATTATATGAAAATGATAGTAATGTTGAGTTGTAGGGTGGAAGCATTAAGCAGTCAGAAGCATACCGTTTCAGACTATCAGTCCAGGTCCATTTGGCCATGCAAGATTAGAAGAGCCACTCTGATATAGTGATAGATCAGGCGTGTTCCTCAGTTTTGAGTGGATGTATCCAACTTCTGAAAAGATGCATTCAGTGCTTGAAGCGCTTGCTAGATACTGATGCAGTTACATTTTCCCAGTTTTCCTATTTAACCCCAGTTTAAAATAAATTTTACCAACACCCTTTCTCACTAATTTTTCCCAGGATATTCTCAATCCCACTAGCCAACGTTTTCTGGTTTTCAAATATTCCACCTCCCCTCCATTTTTGTTTTTGTTTTTTAATAAGAAAATTGGAATTCCTTTCCTTTTTCCTATGTGGAAGACCTACATGAATGGGGGAAGAAGTTAACAATGTTCCTTTAACTTGTTTGGATGAACTGGAGCAGTTCAAAGCTCCCTTAAAGTCAGTGTTCATTTTTGCAAATTTAAGGCTTATATCTTCACTGCCAGAAAGATGGGATCTTTACAGTGAGATAACTAATATGTTCTACTTATCTCATTGTAAAATTGTCATGCAGACAAAGCATCTGTAATTTTTACCAGGTGGTAGCTAGGCAAGGTCAGCTGTGGTTGGCCTAATGACTTCTCTGGTAGGATTTTAGAACTGGCATTAATTAACCCATGTTGAAAGTTCCAAAGGGTGGTGTTAATCTAGGTTAGCCAAACAAAGAAAGAGTCCTATGGCACTTTTAAAGACTAACACATTTATCACATGAGCTTTCATGGGAGAAAATCTCACTTCATCAGACGCTTTGAAGATGGGGAACTTATAGAATGGGAAGTTCACCATCCATCGTCCTCAAAGCGTCTGACCAAGTGCCAGAGGACTCTTTGTTTGTTTTAATTAACCTATGGTGGTAACAACTGTTTTAGCAGTGAGGAGGAAAGTGTGACAGCAGTGAATCGTATTGGTTGGAGACTTTACTTTGCAAGTGAAAGAACAGGAAACATACTGTTGGAAAATGAACTTTGAATTCTTTAGCTTTTGTGTTCTTTGAGGTTGGGAATGTATTTTAGTTTTAAAAATTTTAAAACTGTCATTTTTTTACAGCATGATACTGAATTTGAATGTGAATTAAATCATATCAAGTTCCAAAGGGGACTTAATAAATCATTTCAGGCATTTTAGTAAAATAAGTGTTTAAAAATAATAATCTCACTGTAACAGCAATCTAACCAGTTTTACAAATACAACTGAAAAATAGTCAAAGTGTAAAGTAATAGCATATTCCTTCTGAGTGAGGCCTACCAGGTTGGGTTGGTGTTTTGCTGCAAGGCCGGTGATTTATTGTTCATGCTTTATTCCATTGTTGGACAGGTGCTGTGTTATAATGATGAAATAGTATATTCGCTGATAGAGACCAAATGGTGTAGATTCTGAACCATTGGTATAGCAATTATTGTTCATGTCTTAAGGCAGTTTCCTTAAGCTGAGGTATTAACTGCAAAGATGTATTAATGTTACATTAAGGTTGAGAAGTTAAGCATGAATAATTACAGCATTTCTAGCTAGGCCATATTATATATATATACAATACAACAGGGGTTGGCAACCTTTGCCGGCCCCCGTGCCAGCCCTGCCCCCCAACCCTCCGCAGGTGCAGGAGCGGAGCCAGCAGGGGAAAGAGCTGCCGCAAGCATGTCAGCTCTTGCGGCCTCAGGTCTCGCTGGGGAGGCGGAGCTAGCAGGGGAAAGGAGCTGCCCTGTGAGCAGCAGTTCTTGCAGCCCCAGGGCCAGGAGCCCTGTGTTCCATTCAGAGTAGGCGCACGTGCTTTGACACGCGTGCTGGGGATTAGCGACCCCTGCAATACAGCATAGGATGTTGGCTGTGTGTATCACAGGCTTTCTGTGAGTGTGCAGGCAAGTCACGTACATACTCATTCACTGTAAATATCTAAGTGCAGACCACCTGATGGGCCATGGATTCAGATGGAGTTGGGAAGTTTGAGTCCTGTTCTTCCACTGATTTGATATGTGACATTGGATGAGTCACATGAATTCCGTTTCACCTCTCATCTTTGCCCTGTCCTGTATATTTAGACTAAGCTCTTCTGGGCAGAAAGTGCCTCTTACTATATACGTATATGGTGCTTAGCTAAATTGTGCTTTGCTAAATTGTGCTTCAGTCTCAGGGTCATTAGAAGCTACTGAAATACAAATAATTTATGTATTTTGCATTTGTACTTAGAGACTCAGGGCATGTCACCACTGCCACAGCAGCAGGCAGGCATCGATTGAGCAAGTCTGCTCAGTCGCTGAGAAAATGAGTGTTGTTCTGTGGGCTGAATTAGTTCACTTCCCCAGAAGCTGGAAGGTAGCATCGATGGGAGATGCTCTCACATCAGCATAGCATTTTGAAGATGCCATGCTTTATAAATGTAAGTACGTCACCATGTGATACACTAGTTACACAATAACTAGTATATCTCACATCGACCCAGCTCACCAGTGTAGACTGGGCCTCTGTTGTGCTCGTCCCACAGTGTAAAACAGAGTAAAGGCCTCATTTCTAAAGAGCATACAAGCTAATTAATTTTTCTACCTCAGTGTCTTGGCCTGTAAAATAGGGATGTTTGTCTGCTTTATGTTGTAAGGCTTCATACTACCGTAGATGCTTTGGGATTCTTCGATGTATTTGAGATAGAGAAATGAAATGCAGGGTGAGCCTGGGCAGTGATGTGGTACTGAGAATTCCCTCAGTTGTTGAACTGGCTGGTTCTTGCTCATGTGATCATCATCTAACTGATCACCAAATGTGTGGAGTGGAAAGAATTTTCTCTCAGGTCAGATTGGCAGTGACCTTGCGGTTTTTCACCTTTGTCGGCAGTGTGTTGTGCAGGTCATTTGCTAGGATCTCACAGAATCAAGTTCTGTGCTATTGCTGAGGTCTTGGACAGTGGCGCACTCTGATACCTCCTGTTCTCTCTCAGTTCTCTCACACAATAGTTTAGTTTCCTGTGGGCTGTAGAAATTTGGTCTCATTCCATATGTGAAGTTTAGTGTGTGTTTGGCTGCATATGTTGGTAGCTCAGGATATATACACGGTCAGACTGGTTTATGTGGTGGCTCTTATAGCTTTTAATTCTGATTCTGTATATTTTTTCTTTCATATTAAACATATATTATTCAAGTGCATTTTATGGTGTACATTTGTTCAAAAAGGCTGAGTTAATGTTGTGAACACCTGAGCTTTGAATTTCCTGATTTCTACAATGGAATTTAGCTTTATAGTCAACCAATTTGTGTACCTATTTTGTCCTTAATTGGGATGCTTTTTGTAGTGAGTTTTGTTTTGACTTACAAAGTTTTGCTCTTCCAGACCTGATGCCTTCATTTATCCGTCATGGTCCAACCATTCCAAGACGAACTGATGTCTGCCTTCCTGACTCAAGTTCTCCTGCCCATGCTGCTGGTGGAGACGGAATAGTTTCGAGAAATCAGAGTTTCCTTAGAACTCCAGTTCAGAGGCCACCTCATGAAATAATGAGGCGAGAAAGCAACAGACTGTCTGCACCTTCCTATCTTGCAAGAAATTTGACTGATGTGCCTCGGGAATATGGCTCTTCCTCCCAATCCTTCTTAACAGAAGCCAATTCTGTTACAGAAAATGGAGATGCTGCTGCCCGCTATTACTATGATCATTTTTATGATAGTCAGAGGAGACATCAACTCAGTGATCGTATACACGAGGACTATAGATACTATGAACACAACAATGATCTCTTCCAAAGGATGTCCCAAAATCAAGGGAGGCATACTTCAGGTAAGTGGTTATTTTAAATGTGAGAGATTTTTGTAATGGAAATACTTCTAAATGATGCTTCTGGTCATGTTTTTCTTATTAGAGTTGTGCTATTTAATTTAGTTCTCCTATTTTAATTACATTTCTGAAACACAGTTTACCTGCTTAAATTTACGGCACCGAGAAATACAGGGCTGCATATGTTCTGTGGAGAAGAGAGAGTGAAATGAGTTTGTGTTTTTTAATTTAAAAAAAAAAAAAGGCAGGGGCGGATAAGAGAGGAAAACTTAATTTTAAAGGTACTTTGTAAGATGGCCTTTTAGCATTAAATTTGTTTAATTCCTGACAATAAGAAATACCTTATGTTTGTCCAAGCTTAAGCTTAATGTTGTATTTTATATAAATATACAACTGTTAATATAGATTATACCATTCTCTAGACACCACATAGCTTTCATTTCTTTAAATAAAGTGATATATGCCATTTTTAAAAAATGAAGTGGTGTATAATTGTGCACTATCCCACACTGTTTTCTTCCACAAATTGGAGTTAAAATTAATACCGTATTATAACTGATCGCAAAAGGAAAGCCAAGGGGGTTGTATTCTCAGCATGGATTATAAAGAACTTTCTCCTTATATTATGAGCAGCTTACTCAAAATACTGATGAGGTAAAACTGCCTGTTACATAATTAATTTTGGGTTGCTTGGCACATTTTAATTGCATTTTTTAAAATGCTATGAGACTTGATATGAATTGAATTTGCATTTTTGAAATACAGCCATGGGGTAACATCATAGACGTTAGCTGGCTTGCTTTTGCCAACTTACAGTGCTCTTTGTGGGTTGTAATTTTATATATAAGCAATCTGATGTCAAATACCACAAGAGAGAAGATAGTGTTTTGTGTAGAAAATAGGTTGATGGCATTACAGCTCAGTAATTCTAGATTTCTTGGCTCTTCAGCTTTTTTCTGTCTCCCTGTATAAATTTAAAATTTATGTAGCATCTGTGGAACCACTCTGGGCCATAGACAAGAGACCTAAAAAATGAAAACTATATATTTATGCTGTAACAGCTGATGAATATAAAAAATCTTGTACTAAGATTATTTTTAATAAGCTGTTTTAAACTTTATGGGATCTTCATTGTGATATTGTCAGTTGGTCTATATGAGTAAACTGGAAGCAAAATAGTAAATCTGCTGTCTCTATGAAAACTCTACTAGCAAGAATGTCAAGACTTTAAGGTTACTGACCTCATGCATGGAATTTTTAACTTGACAGAGTTATGCTTTTGTTACAGAAAACTTCTTATTCAGTTGGTGGAAAACAGTTCTAAAGAGTAATAATAGTAATGCTGTTTAAAATCAGTAAATAAAGATTTACTGTGAAGACTTTTATACAACTTCATTTTGGTTTTCTTTGATAATGCTACATAATACTTCTGGTACATCTTTCTTGACCCTGAGCTAGAGTCATCCATCTAAGTCACATATTCCTATTAAATTCATAGAATCATAGGATAATAGGGTTGGAAGGGACCTCACGAGGTCATCTAGTCCAACCCCCTGCTAAAAAGCAGGACCACTCCCCCAAATTACCCCAGCCAGGGTCTTGTCTAACCAAGCCTTAAAAATCTCCAAAGATGGAGATTCTACCCCTCCCTAGATAGCCCATTCCAATGCTTCACCACCCTTCTAGTGAGAAAGTTTTTCCTAATATCCAACCTTGACCTCCCCAGCTGTAATTTGAAACCATTGCTCCTTGTTCTGTCCTCTGTTACCCTCGAGAACAGCCTAGCTCCCTCCTCTTTGGAGCAGCCCTTCAAGTAGTTGAAGGTTGCTATCAAATCTCCCCTCAGTCTTCTCTTCTGTAGACTGACTAAGCCTAGTTCCTTTAGTCTCTCCTCATAAATCATGTGCCCCAGCCCCCTAATCATTTTCGTTGCCCTCCGCTGGACTCTTTCTAATTTGTCCACATCCTTTCTGTAGTGGGGAGCCCAAAACTGGACACACTATTCCAGATGCGGCCTGACCAGTGTCGAATAGAGGGGAATTATCACATCCCTCGATCTGCTGGCAATACTCCTACTGATGCAGCCTAATATGCCATTGGCCATTTTGGCAACAAGGGCACACTGTTGGCTCATATTCATCTTCCCGTCCACCATAACTCCCAGGTCCTTTTCTACAGCGCTGCTACTTAGCTGATCGGTCCCCAGCCTGTAGCAGTGCATGGGATTTTTCCGTCCTAAGTGCAGGACTTTGCACTTGTCTTTGTTGAACCTCATGAGGTTTCTTTCAGCCCGGTGTTCCAATTTGTCCAAGTCTCCCTGGATCCTGTCCCTGCCCTCCAGAGTATCTACCATTCCCCCCAGCTTGGTGTCATCCGCAAACTTACTAAGCACGCAGTCTATTCCATCATCAAGATCATTAATGAAGATGTTGAATAGAACCGGCCCCAGGACCGACCCCTGGGGCACTCCACTCGTTACCGGTTGCCAACCAGACATCGAGCCATTGATTCCTACCCGCTGAGCCCGTTGATCTAACCAGTTTTCGATCCACCTTACGGTCCACTTGTCCAACCCATACTTCCTTAACTTGCCGATGAGAATGCTGTGGGAAACCGTATCAAAAGCCTTGCTAAAGTCAAGGTATACCACGTCAACGGCTCTTCCCGCATCCACAAATCCAGTCATCTCATCATAGAAGGAAATCAGGTTGGTCAGGCACAATTTGCCCTTGGTGAATCCATGTTGACTGTTCCTGATCACTCTATTTTCCTCCAAGTGTTTCAGGATGGATTCCTTGAGGACCTGCTCCATGATTTTCCCAGGGATTGAGGTGAGGCTGTAGTTCCCCGGATCCTCCTTTTTCCCTTTCTTAAAGATAGGTACTATATTTGCCTTTTTCCAATCCTCCGGGACCTCCCCCGTTCGCCACAAGTTCTCAAAGATAATGCCCAGCGGCTCTGCAATCACTTCAGCCAACTCCCTCAGCACCCTCGGATGCAGTTCATCCGGCCCTATGGACTTGTGCACATCCAATTTCATTAAGTGTTCCCTAACCTGACTTTCCATCACCGAGGGCCGCTCTTCTCTCCATTCTGCGTTATCCCGTGTAGTAGCCTGGGAGCTGGCCTGCCCTGTGAAGACTGAAGTAAACCATGAAAGAACCATCGGTTCTTTAAAACCCTCTCTGTCATAGGAAACACTGAACTATTGCTGAAATAAATTCCCCAAAGCAGTATTGAAAATGACTGAAGTGCTAATACAGGCTGGTGAGAACGGTTTCAGAAAGCATTATTGAGACTTGTTGGAACAGCAGTACACTCTTATACTGGAAATGAAAATCTGAGGCTTTTTTATGTGAATGTAAAGGACACTGTTGGTTGAAATCTAAATTAGTTAGTTTGTTGGTATTCTCTGGATCACCCTGCCAACTTTTTGTGGTTTTACAGTCACATTTTCCCGTTTAAGTGTTCTCTTCCTGGCAGCTGTTTGAGACCCACATAAACAACTCCTGACAGAGGCCTTTCCTCCCCCTGCCCCTTTCGCCTCTCTGGTTGCTGGAAAACAGAGGCGATCTTCTAAATTTGGTTCTGTTTTGTCCCTCATTCCCATATCTTTATTGCTCCTAGCTTGACTGAGCAGTAGTAAAAGGGACTAGTCTTCCTTTATCTCCCTCTGATCTAGCTTCCAACCTCTCCACTTAATCAGAATTGTCGTCTTCAAAGTCACATTGATCAGGGTTTGAAAAAACTACTCAGTGTCTACTAGTTCAAGGATTAACCTACTCATCACTAAGCTGAAATACACATGTACCCCAAGCAAAGCTGCTTTTGTCTGCTCTGCTGATGCATCTGACGAAGTGGGTTATAGCCCACGAAAGTTTATGCCGAAGAAAATCTGTTAGTCTATAAGGTGCCACAGGACTCTCGTTGTTTTTGCTGTACACAGACTAACACGGCTACTCCCCTGGAAATTGCTATGCTTTGGTTATCCTCAACAGCTTATGCCAGAAGACTCTCTTGCTGCCTGAACTTTGCTTCTCCAGTAATACTGCCCACCTCACACACAACACATCAGATCCATCAGTCACTGTTGGGCTACCCCTCATCTAGAAGAAACTATTCCCACCAACCTTCACCTTCTCTCAGCCACACAGTGCTAGCAGCCCTAGATCTGTCTTTGCTGATGCAGGAACGCTTTAGTGCATCAGTTTATGCAGCTTCATGTTTGGAAGCTGTATCTTTTCAACAGTAATTTAAGGTTCAAAACATACCGTTTCTAAAGTGGAAGGTTATAGTCTTCAGAAGTTGGTGGCAGTAGCCTAGGGATGACTGCTGTTTGCACTGGGAAAGTGGATTCTTTTTCAAGCCCTTTTAAAGTGACTACTTTCCAGCTCAATTTACAAAGGCTTTTTTCTGTCCTTTTCCTTCATGATCTGTTTTAGGCCTTCAGTGGTGGTTAGTCTCTGCTCTTAATCCATTTCCTCTCCCCCCTTTGGCTTCCATGATTCTGCTTTCCTGATTCTCCTTCAGTATCTTAGTGTTGCTAATTGTCATGTGTATTTTCATCTCGCAATACTGGTGTTTTTTCTTAAAGCTTCAGCTCCTAAACTTAAGTGTTTACCTGAAGATTCTAGCCCTCATGTTGACAGAAAGGGGCTTGAAAACATGACCCCTGGACCCTAACAGTTCAAACAACAAGGGAAGTAGAACTCCCAAAGTATTATTTTTAAAAATTCATCTAGTTTTAAAGCCAGTCTCGTGGAGGTTTTTGAACAATTGGGGTTGATATCTTCTTTAATGGCACTTTTATCTTGACCTTGCATCCTCCAGAGCTCCTTGTTTGCCTCCTATCTGATGTCCAGGCTCTTTTCTCAGTTCACTCTTTTTCTCACTCTCAGTAACTTTGTTTTTGATTAACACCTTAATGGTTGTGTTTCCCAAAATCTACCCCTCTACTTCAGACCTTTCCCTCTCTATCTAATTTTGTATCTTTAGCTGCCTCTCTGACATCTGAAACATTGTCTTTCAAACTGTACTTGCGGTATTTCTTAGTAGTCTCTCTTCTCCATCCCTGCATTAAAACCTGTTATAGGTCCCTGGTTAGAAATCCTGTCTGCTTCCTTAGAGCTGAGTTATAACCAGGTCTCTTGAGTCATTTGTAATTGTAAATAAGTTGCAGAACTGACTGACATACACAAAGAAACTAGTGAGCTTTGAAGTCACTTTTGCAGGGGTACTTTCAGAGGTATTTATTCAGCCATTCAGGTATGAGGTCTCGGAAGATAGAAGTGATTAACATTGCACACTGAATGGTAATGAAAGCAGTAGATGCTGCTCATGTGAAGTCATAACCCTTTACAATTGTAAACAGTGTTTCATGATTCATATAACATGGGAACAAGGGAAAGAAACAAGCAGTGAAGTTAGTAGTCAAGTAGAGGGGCTTTTTGGGAACAAATATCAAAGTTGTTTTAACAAGTTGTCTTGGGGGGGGAATGTATGACTTTTACATTCTTGTGTCTTTAAACTACTGTGCTGATTCTACAGTAATTTTATAGCAGTACAGTTTTTGCAGGCAGTTAATGGTAATTCAGTTAATGGTGTTGTTTGGTTTGGTAGCTGAAAAGTTCCAGCATCGCCTCCAACCTCAAACTAAGCAATTCACTTATTTTCTCTTCCTGTCCTATTCCCCACCTTGAATTTTTCTTTTTCTTTTTCTTTTTTTTTTTTTTTGAGATCTTCATCTCAGGTTTCTAGAGCAGTTTTTGGCCTGGGATGGGGGTGCTGAAGACATTTGAAAAAACAAAAATAGGGCTGATGATCTTATAGACTCGTCCCCCAGTGCTTTTCATGTGGTCGAGGACTGGCGTCTAAAACTGCTTCCCCTGTTCGGGTTCTGCGTCAGATGAGTGGTAACAGACCAAGGTTCCCTGCTTAGTCCCTTTTCCCTGCCATCCCTTTTTTCTAGCCATTTTGAAGTCTTCTGCTTTCCTCCCACACAAAGCCATCAGACCAACTGACTCATCGGAAAGGTGATCCATTGCAGAACCAAGACCTCCATTCAGAATAGATTACGGCGACCCATTCTTTCCAAGCAGGGTATTTCCACAGAACGATCCCTTTGACTGGATGATACACTGCACAAATGATTTTATTTCTTTTGTTCTCTCTGTGATGTATTTACAAATGAGGACTTTATTTGAATTGAAAAGTATCTCAGACTTGCTGTCACTGTGGCAGAATGGAACTACAGGTCCATTTCTATAGGAATTAATATTTGATGCAAAGGAACTCATTTGCATTGGCTTTGGATACAGTGAGGCACAATAAATCACAATGCTAAAAAGTAATGCTTGGCTGTTAATGGTGGAGCATTGTGCTGCCGAAGGCGTTGAGAATGGGTCTTATTGCAGAACCAGGTGTAAAACCTGGAAATACCTTAAAAGCCTTGTAAATGGTGATAGACCATTTTTTATTATCCACACATTACGTTTTCTTTTAGTAAACTGGTGAGAGACTATACATCTGCATCTCTAAAGAGAGCGGACTAGATTCAGCAGGATTCTTCTCTTTGCAGCAGCAAGTAAAAACTCAAAAGCTAAGTGCCGGTTAATTCAGATGATTGAATTGAAGGCAGCATGTTACACCACAAAGGAAAAGCCGTGCCAAAAATAACAGGGCAGCATTGAGGTATCTTAAGACCGGCAGTTACAGCAAAAAGAAAACATTGGAGTCGAAGAGAAACAGAAATGGCAAATGAGAAGGGACGGCTTCCAGACTGCAGGGTTTTAGTGCCGCAGACTGGGCAAGGATTGCAGACCATAGAATGAGAATACCATTCTGCCCACTCCTGGAACTTGATAATTGTCATTCAGAAAGCCATTTTCACATGAGAGAGGCGACCTTTAAGCAGAGTGTAAAAAAGTTATAACTTGGAAAGAACTGAGACAGTGCTAACAGAAACCATTTTGCAGACTATTCTGTGTCTGAGCAGGAAACAGCAAAGTCTATCTAGCAACTAATACAATGGCAGATATCTAACCCAAGAAAATACCAGGAGAGAAGTTTTAGCTGGGAAAGGATAAGGCAGGTTTTAAAATAAAAATTGCAGTGCACTGAGACCACTTCACCTCACCCTCCAATGCACGCACCAGAGTTCATCTTGCATCAAATAGCTGACCCGGTACTTCTGAAAGATCTACCAGGCTTAATGTTAGCTTGTTCCTCAACCGGTCCTTGTCAGAATATCTGCTTCGTATTGTCTGAATCTAGTTCTGAGCCATGGACTGACTTTGTGGTGTGTTTATATAATGCCTTACAATGGACACGATACCGATTTGGGGTCCTCAGGTGCTGTAGAAATAGAAATAATAAATATTCTGATTGAAAGCTCCTCAAGGCAGGAGCCTTGTAATCTTGTCTTGTAATCTTATTCATCTGTAAAGTACCAGATTTACACCTCTGTTTATAACTCAGTATTTTCCTTTTTAATGCTTTCAATGCCACTCCTTTGTTTGAACAAGATTAAATAGTAATCTAGCCTTTAAAGTGATGCCCACTCTCCTATTGAGCCTTCAGGAGTCTAGAAAACAAAAGTAGGGTTTTTTCCTCTCCTGTTGTTGCTCTAAACCAGTGGTGGCGAACCTATGGCATGCGTGCCAGAGGTGGCACTCGGCGCCCTCTCTGGTGGCACGCACGCAGCAGTGAGGGACCCCCGCGCAGGCGGGCAGCCCCCACCGCTCCCTGCAGACTCCCCGGGCTGCAGCTTCGCCGCGGCAGACCCGGCCCAAGCCCGGCCTCTGGGCTGGCCCTCCCCGCCCCCAGGGCGGAGCAGGCAGGCTCAGGGCCGGAGCATACGCGCAGGCCTCCCTGCCTGCCTACCCCATGCGGCCGGGGCAGCGGGGTGGCCGCGGCTGGAGCAGGCTCCCGGGTTCTCACCCGCCAGCCGCCTCGACTTCCCAGCCCGGGGCCGGGGCCGGCTCCGCTCCGCCAACAGCCTCGGCCTCCCGGCACGGGGCCAGGATCGGCCTCCGGTGTCGAGGTCTGCCCTGCCGGGGCCGCGTTCGGGTCCCCGCCGCCAGCGGCCTTGGCTTCTTTCTTTTTTTTTTTTTTCTTCCTTCTCTTCTTTGCCTTCCTTTCTCTTTCCTTCCTTTTCTCTTCTTTGCCTTCCTTTCTCTTTCCTTCCTTCTCTAACTTCTTTCCTTCTCTCCACCTCTCTTTTCCTACCTTTTTTCTTCCTTTCTCTTCCTTTCTTTCTCTTGTTTGCCTTCCTTTTTCTTTCCTTCTTTCTCTTCCTTTTTTCTTTCTCGTCTTTGTCTTCCTCTTCCTTCCTTCTTTCTTTCTCGTCTTTCTCTTCCTTCTTTCCTTCTCGTCTTCCTCTTCCTTCCTTTCTTCTTTCTCTTCCTTCCTTCCTTCTTTTTTAAAAAGCTTTTTAAAAATTAATTTTAAATAAAAACCTTTCTAAAAATTAAGTTGTTTGTATCATTGAAAGCTCCGTTATTGTGTTTTTCTTTTAAGACAAAAGATGTTAATGTATAAGTTGTTTTTTCTAAACTAAAACCTCAGTATTGGCACTTTGCGATAAATAAGTGGGTTTTGGGTTGCAGTTTGGGCACTCGGTCTCTAAAAGGTTCGCCATCACTGCTCTAAACTATAGCAGGGAATATTTGTTAAAAAGTTATATATTCTCATTTCAAGGAAGCACCTGCTGAGTACTTCCTTCATAAGAATTTTTTAAGAAAAAGCAATGTATGGAGTTTATTTTGATATTCAATAACTTCAATTATAGAAAACAAATGTCTAAATTAAGCTAATTATAGTTAAATGTGACAATAATTTAAAGAGCTTAGGAAGTGCACTTCACAAATACAATCTGAATTCTCATAACTTTAAATATCCTCAAGAAAATATCAAAGGGGTAGCCGTGTTAGTCTATTGTAGAAAGACAAAAGAGTCTTGTGGCACTTTTAAAGACTAACAGATTTATTAATCGCATGAGCTTTCGTGGGAGAAAATCCCACTTCGTCAGACGCTTGGGATTTTCTCCCACGAAAGCTCATGCGATTAATAAATCTGTTAGTCTTTAAAAGTGCCACAAGACTCTTTTGTCTCAAGAAAATATGTATGGTGTCTTTATGATTTAAAGAAAAGATATACATGAAACTCTATAAGGCCACTTAACATTTTCAAATTCCAAAGGGGAAGATGTGTTAGTCTAGGTCAGCCAAACAACCAAGGAGTCCTGTGGCACGAAAGCTCATGTGATATAATTTTTTTTAGTCTTTAAAAGTGCCACAGGACTCTCTTTATTTGGATTTCTAGTTACAAAATAAAAGGCTAGATTTACAGGTACCAAAGTATTTCTCGCCCCTTTACCTATAAATCTAGCCTTTTCTTTTGTAAATAAAACTTGCTACTTTAAAGATTTGTGGACACTCAAGGTATTAATTGCTTCAGCTTTGTGTTTAATTCAGGGATCCAAAAAATTACACTGGTCTGGTTCTTGCTATATTAAGTTCAGAAACAGTGCCAAAGTAGTATTTGCTGGCCTGAGGGACTGATGATTCTCTTAAGGTCCAATATCTCATGAACACCTATGGCTATAATTTAATGCTATAAAAACTAGGAAAACTAGAAGTCTTGCCTTTCCAATGACAAGTAGCAATTACTTTCTAGTCTTAGTGATTCACAAGGTAACACATGTTAATATCATTCTGATTAGTCTTCCCTCCCCTCCACCCCCCACTGCCCCTTAGTTCTTGTCTGGTTTTTTTGGCACCTAATATGCTTACATAAGACCTTGTCTAGACTTCAGCAGCACAGCTATAGTGCTGTGGCACCACAGTGTAGACTCTTCCTACATCAGCTGAAGTGGTTTTTCCATCAATATAGTTAATTCATCTCTCCAAGAGGTGGAGCTTCTTCCATCTACCTAGGTCCATCTACCCTGGTGGGATTAGATCAACCTAACTATCGTGCTCAATGCATGGCATTTTTCCCAGCCCTACTGACATAGTAGGTTGATTTAATTTTTAATTACAGATTAGGCCTTAGTGTGTCCGTATGGGCTGTTACACTGTGTTAACTACTGTGGTTTACATAACTCCCCACGTAAACAAGTCCTTTCAATACATAGAGTGGGTTTCCGCTCCATCCGAAACCTTGTCATCCCAGTTTTGAAACTTCAGTGAACATTCATCTTTATCCAAAGGAATATAAACTGGCTGATAAATTACACTGTAACTGAAGTGATTGTAAATAACACCAGAACAAAACTGAACATGTGCTAGTTTTAAATATAAATGGAAAGGAAATTTAATGTTTATATCTGAAATTTTTTCTTCTAGTGAAGTTTGAGAGTATTCGAATTCCATGCCTGTGCTGAAATCATAGATAGTTCTTGTTTACACACCCAAGAAGTCAGAATCATAACAGTCCAGGTAATTGGAGAAAATATTGGACTTGTTTATCTGAAGTCCAGTATCTTTTCAAGACTCTTAACAGGAAAGTGGTATTTCTTCTTGGAAATAGAACCTTGAACTCCTTAACATGACAGCAGCTTGGCTCTCAAATGACCAGTCAAGACCTACTTCTACAACAGTATCAAGACATTGCTGGACCCTTTCTCCTCCTTGTCTTCAGTAGGACTCCACAGGGAAATAAGGATCTGGGTTGCAGATTCCTTTCAGGATCAGGGCCTGAGAAAGGGAACCACCCCATCAGTATACATACTGACTTTGCTAGCCTTATAGAGGAAATAGCAAAAATATTTTAATATAGGGAGATAACTCCAAGGTCAGATATTTCATAACCTGCCAGAGTTAGAAATATTTTTGTTGACAAATACAAATGTTTTCAGAACCAGTACTTGGTGGGGATGATGATAGAGAGAGAGCATCATTCCCTTGTTTCCTGACTGACTACATTTTGAGTAATTTCCTTATGCTGATGGTTAGTATCATAGACTGAAAATGCAGGCAAGGTGTTAAGTCCAGTACTTGTGTTGTGCTGTTTCTACACTGGTAGATATAGCGAGGAGAATGTCATTCATGTGCCAGTGCTGATCTAGGAGTGAACTGTCAAAAAGAAAGTATGTTCATAATTTCCTTGAATAGCAGAAATGGAATGATGAGTACAAAGAAGGTGCATGTGTGCATATATCAGTTTATAATGAACGGATGGTTAGACCAGTGGTTCCCAACCTTTTACAAGTTGTGACACACTTGGTGGTGTGCACAAACCTACACAACAACACACGAGACCATCCCCCTAGGCCAGGAATCGGCAACCTTTGCCGGCCCCTGTGCCAGCCTACCCACCGCACCCTCAGCAGGGGCGGGGCCAGGCTTCAGGTACCCTGCTGGCCAGTGCCTGGGTCGGCATCAGCCGGCAGGCAGCCTCTGGTTCCTGGCCCCGGGGCCGGCTCCCATTCACAGGGGCAGCGCGTGGCTGAGGGTCCCTGCTGGTGGGGAGAAGAGCGGGTTGCATTTCGTCACCCCAGCCCGCCCAGAGTCACGCCGTTGCCGGCATGGCAGAGCTGGCCCCGGCCATGGTCAGCAAGAGGGCGAGTTGGCCCGGCTGGAGCTGCCGGTGTCGGCGGGAGCTGGGGCTCTGACCGGGCTGACCCAACTAGCCCTCTTGCTGGCCATGACCGGGCCTGGCTCTGCCCTGCCGGCAGCGGCTCTGGATGGGCCGGGGTGACGTGACCTGTTCCGCTCTCTGCCCCTCCCCTCCTGCTGTCCAGCGGGGGGGTGGGGCCAGCAGGGACCCTCAGCCATGCGCTGCAGCTGCTGGCCGCGTGGTTTGTGGGGCCAGCAGGGGAGCCTGAGCGGCTTCACATGCCACTCAGGCTCAGCCTGCGTGCCAGCTCTGGCACTCATGCCGGGGGTTGCTGATCCCTGCCCTAGGCTGAATCCACCCACCCTTCACCCCTCACCCCCACACACACACACCCAGATCTCTGCAACACACTTACTGCTGTCTGGTGACCCAGTTGTGTGTCCAGACACAGTGGTTGAGAAAGGCTGAGTTAGAGAGAAAAAGTAATGGTGACGTTTTGTCTGGCTTTGATACTGCTATTTGGATAAACTAGCATGGGTAAGTTTTCTTCTAATGATATGCTTGAATCATGTGGGCAGTACCGTCTCTCTGTCTCTCATACACACACACTCTCACACAGTTATCTTTAAGAGCCAGAGCTAAGGAAGTATTTTTCTTACATCTCTGGAGATACTGGTACTATATGAAAGAATCAGTTGTTTAGTTTCTGAGAAAGGAAAAAGTTAAGCTCCTCTGTACAACTCGGTGAGAAAAGATAGCATTAATCAGACACCAGCTAGTTGGAAATGTTGGAATCAAGTCAAAGATATTTTATTAAGGAAATTGAAAGTACTGAATTGGTGATTTCTCTGTAGCTAGCAGAGCGTCTAACTATAGGAATGTAAAAGTAACTGTAGCTCAGGAAAATAAATTTATATTTAAAGGATTTATGGCAAAGTTTAAATAGTGCCAATACTGGATACCAAGTGTCTGAGGAATGAATCTTAGTGACCTATAAACATTTTGGTTAGGTCAACATGTGTTTTACATTTTCAGTCATGTTTTTATCTCTGCTGGAGGTTTACACTTTTCAACTGTACTTTGACTGATGTGGAGTCCTCCCTAAGGTTCTACAATATGTAATGAGAAGGAAAAGATAAAATTGAAATGACATTTTATTGTGGATATTGATGCACTAGTTTTTATAGTACATATAAGGATTATATTTGTATATTTTAAGTCATGATTTTAAAATTCTATTAAATTGTGTTTTTAAACCTACATGACCACAAACGATCATTAATCCATTATCTTATTTTAACTTCTACCTCTCTTCCCTCCCTTTCGTTTCTGTGACTGCCTGCAGAGGTAATTTAGGAAGCCGCCTCTGTCACTATATTGGTTTCAAACTAGAAACACTACACTAGAAAAATATTGTAGCTGTATTTAGGTATGTGGTGTGGATGTAGCTGTCATGTTTTACTGACATACATTTTAGTGTCCAGACACTTAAAGTCCCCTAGCTCTATTTAATAATATGGTTACAGCTTCATCCCTATTAAACACATTATATACTTTTCTAATGTAAATGGAGCCAGTAAGTCCTGACTGAGTCTCATGGAAGCAGGTTGGCTGGGCACTGATTCCCAAGCACACTTTGGTTTTCAGTAGATGTAAATATGGATTTAGGAAACAGATGAAACTGCTCTAACATGCATCCAGTGTGTTATGGGTAAAACAGAGTATCTAGTGGCAAAAGTTCAGGTTATGTTGTAGAAACAAAACACTACTTGGTTTTTCTTTTTGCAGAGAGCAAGATCTGCTTTACAAAAAGATTATTGCTCTACTTGTTCGTCAGCCCATATATATTATGTTGTTCTAATTACCCAATAATTAGTGATGCATTTGACCAATTCTAAGTTGAAATATAAAAAGAAAATAATCTCTGTGAACACAGAAGTTGTAAAGCTCCTGCAGCCTTATCTTGAGTTATTATCAAGAAATTGCAGTCTTTTACTGCTTCCACAGGGAAAGTAATTAAAACTCTTTGTTTTTGCAGGCAGTCAGTTGCGGGCAGGCATTGTTATCAGTCTTAGTGAACACTCTCATGTTTTTGCAGGCATTGGCAGGGTTCCTGCTACATCACTAGGAAACTTAACAAATCACAGTTCTGAAGATTTACCTCTTCCTCCTGGCTGGTCAGTGGACTGGACTATTAGAGGAAGGAAATACTACATTGACCATAACACAAATACAACTCATTGGAGCCATCCACTTGAGCGTGAGGGGCTGCCTCCTGGATGGGAAAGAGTCGAGTCAGCAGAATTTGGAGTGTATTATGTAGATCACATCAATAAAAGAGCTCAGTACAAGCATCCCTGTGCTCCCAGGTAAGCTAGCAACATTGAATTGTGTTGTGCACTTTTTCTGATCTAATTTAGCGTAAGAAAATAGAGCTTTTCTGTCTTGCTGTATAACATATCAGTCGGCTTCTATTTCACATGTGATGCTTTACTGGTTCCTGACCAAGTTGCTTAAATTATGGGGGAGGATATCTTAAGCCTTCAGTTTCCTGAGTTGCTGATTTGTATGCTGATTCAGAGCACAGAATATTGCTACCAACTATTCAAGAATACAGCATCAGATTTTACTGTTAGTATTCATTGAGTGACCACATACTTCACGAACAGAAAAATGCTAAAGGTCAAAAGGAGGTTGTTAAATCTTAACTTCCAAGGAGCTGTCCTCACAACTAGCCTGTAGTAATATTCCCGTAGATGCCCTTTGCCATCTTAAACATGGGCTAGTTCTACTCTAAAATAAAACTCCATTTCATCTACACACACTAGAAATGTTGGTAACTTTTTTTTTGGTATATTCCAACATGCTCGTCCCTCCTGTGCTACTTTTCATATTGTTCCTTCATACAAGAAGGAAAGCTCTCCATGTGGAACAATAAATAACATTTTAAAGATGAAACTTGTTCTTGTGGAATAGCTTCTACCAAATGTAGCTAGAACGTATTTGTTCTAAATCCAAAGAGTTTTGGGTTGGTCAGCTAAATTGATGCTTGCCTGTTTTATCTCTTTAAATCAGTTTTTCATTTTTGTTGAGACCACATACCTGTTTTAGTAACAAGTCTGTGGTAATAAGTGAAATGGTCCGAGATGAATTTGTATAATAGGATGATAAATTGCAGCCATGTTTGCATTTGTGTTTAGAGTAGAATAAAGACCATGGCACAGTTATTACAGATGATTGCAGAAAGGTCTCCTTATTCCCAATAAAGAAATGATGGGGCAATTAAAATTAAACGCAACCCACTTGTATGCTGTGATATCATCAGTCTGCATACATCAATCTTCTTGCTTTAAATGGCTGTATAGATCAATAGTTTTGATTAAGATTTTAATATTTTGGTTAAAATTAACATTTTAATTATATTAATATATCTAATTTTGGTTTTGGAGATTGTTGAATCGATAGAAAT
The DNA here is from genome assembly GCA_007922175.1 of Pelusios castaneus. NCBI lineage: Eukaryota > Metazoa > Chordata > Testudines > Pelomedusidae > Pelusios > Pelusios castaneus. The sequence continues at coordinate 17,641,200 of ML685781.1, forward strand.
CTATAATGTATCTGTTCACAGTGTTCCTCGTTATGATCAACCGCCACCTGTTACTTACCAGCCGCAGCAAGCAGAGAGAAGCCAGCCCCTTCTGGTGCCTGCAAATCCATACCACACTGCAGAGATTCCTGACTGGCTACAGGTCTATGCCAGAGCGCCTGTAAAGTGAGTGTTTTTTCATTCCTCTCCTAGACTTTAAGGTCAGAAGGGACCAGTACGATCATCTGGTCTGACCTCCTGCAAAATGCAGGCCTCAAGACATCACCCACCCACTCCAGCAATAGGCCACCGACCTCTCAAAATGACTTGCTGTCTGTTTCTAAAAAACAAATTTATTTTTCTCCTCAGGTGTACCTCAGTAACTAGAAAAGAAAAATAGGGTTTATTGCATGACATAAATGTATTTGTTTTATTGCACGGGCATTCTGATTGGCAGTAGAATGAAATGTAGGCAGTTATGGTGAATAATTTCACTTATGCAGTACATAAGTGCAGTCATATGCAAAAGTTGTGAGGACCAGGTACAAGGATGTTTGAAACCTGTAGCTGTATCGGTGGGACATCAGCAGGATAGCCAAGAAGATTTGGTTAGAGAATGTCCCCTTCATTCCTCTGCCAGAACCCCCTAATGTATGTGATAGAGGGTTAGTGTCAGGATTTCTGTAACGAGATCAGAATAACATATTTGGGAGGATGTGAGGAGATTTATTGCACAGCATGCTGTTACTGATCTTTGGCTGTCACCCCAAAGTGGCATTAAATCCCGGCTTGGAAGATTTCTTTTGCCTTAGGTAGAGGATGAGCGCTGTGACAGTAATAGACACAGGAAGGAGAGACGGTCATGGATAAAATACCCACCCAAGAAGCAGAACCAATTAATCTTTCAGAGTAGTGTATCTTAAACTCTCACACAACACTAAAGAAACATCAGAGGTCTTCACTGTTACGGCTGCTGCTCTCTGTTGTGCTAAGAGTAGTTTATGCTACTCTTGTGGACCTCAGATTGCCAGTCCTGAGAGGAGAATGCTCTTTCCTCCATCTCTAGCCTCTGACGGACCAAATACATCCATTAGGTCAGTCTGGATCCATAGTAAATATGACCCTTTACCAGCATAGCAAGATGGGGAATTGAAGAAATATTGAGTGCATACCTTTTCTGAGAGATCAGTCGCACCTGAAAAATCCAGTTCACTCCTTTATGAATTGGCAGGAATATCCTATACAGTTTTTCGCTAGGAAAAGTCTGTTTGTTTTTTCCTTCCTTTCTTCTGTGAGGAACTATCAAATAGAATAAACCCCTGAAACTAAAGTAAACACTAAGGGTATGTCTAGACTCAAATGGCTGGCCCAGGCCAACTTACTCTGGCTCAGGGGTCTTGGGCTGCAGCCTGGGCTCTAAGATCTTCCCACTTCAGAGGATCCTACAGCCCAGGCTCCACCTGAGTCCAGAAGTCTGCACTGAAGTTAGAGCCCTGCAACCCAAGCGCAAGTCAGCTGGCACGGGCCAGCCCTGCATTTTTAATTGCAATGTAGACAAACACCAAGGTTGTTCAAGATCAAAACCTACATGTGCTGCTGCTTCCATGGCAGTATGATTGTTGCCTGCCGGGTTCCCATGGTTTCCAGAAGGCAAGGCTTCTGTTGTTCAATCACAATGGTGTGTGAAATGGCATATGAGAACACTGGGCTGATGAGTTTCACAATTTTTAAAGGGAAAGCTGTCTCTGGAGAAAAACACTGCAGAATGCTCCTTGCTGTTCATGTAAACGTGCAATGATATGCTAGAGATCTGAGTGTGTGTAACACAGTCTTCATGTGTTGGATTCTAAGAACAGTACAGTTCCTTATTCTTGCTTTAGGAAATATCGCATTTCATCTTTTCTAGCCTATTAACTACTTTTTCGTTTCTTAACGTACACGTTGTGCTTTTTTGGAAACAAATCTACACAGATTTCACAACAAAATTAAGAATTTTGCATTTAGACTGATTGGAAACTACATCTCTGCCCAAATGTCTTCCGTACCAATAGCTAAATAAAACAAAGGAGAAAAAAATAACTATATTTTAAAAGGAAATTTTGCTATTTTAGGAGCTAAAAGTTTGTCCCAGAAGAATACATTTTTTTCCTGTATTCAGAGAATCAAATCAGATGACCTTGAATCACCATAGAACAATGCCGTCAGTGCCCACCACCAAGAAAAACAATTTACAATGTAGGATTGTGCTTTTAATATTTTGCGTTAGGAAATCAACTTGTGAACAATTAGCAGAATTGTAGCAATGACTGAAGTTGCAGATCCATAGGTTTCATAAGATCTTCAGTGGCTTCTGGGTTCAGATTCTTTTTAAGGAAGCTGATGGTAATTTAGTTTTTTTAGCTACATGTGGCTATTGGGCCTGCCAGCAGCCTATAAAGATTTAAATTGGCATAAATTTAAACAATACTTCTGTGCACCAGGGAGGGGTATGTTCAGTTCCTGTAATCTTTTGGAAAGGCTTGTTTCCTATGAGCACTTTTAGTTACTGGCATTAACTCGGCTCGGTAATTAGGTTTTTGGAGCATCTAGTCAGTGTCTGTTTGAAAACCAACGAGAGTCCTGTGGCACCTTATAGACTAACAGATTTTCTTCGGCATAAGCTTTCGTGGGCTATAGCCCACTTCGTCAGATGCATGAAGTGGAAATCACAGTGGAGAAGTATATATACACATGCCAGGTTGGAGGAGGGCAAGTTTTAGCAAAGTCAGTTCAGAGAGCAGATGGGGCTTATTCACACTGGTTGATAAATGTGTGAACAGAACAATCACTTTTTGTAGTGAGCTAACCGTTCCAAGTCCCTATTCAGACCAGTCTGATTGTGTCAAGCTTGTAAATCAGCTCCAGCTCTGCAGTTTCATGCTGAAGTCTGTTTTTGTAGTTTCTTTGTTGAAGTATGGCACCTTTCAGGTCAGCTACTGAGTGTCCATGGAGATAGAAGTGTTCTCCTACAGGTTTATGGATGTTGCCATTTTTTATGTCGGATTTGTGTCCATTTATCCTTTTGGGTAAGGACAGTCTGGTTTGGCCAATGTACATGGCAGAGGGGCATTGCTGGCACACGATGGCATAAACCACATTAGTGGATGTGCAGGTGAATGAGCCCCTGGTGATGTGGTTGGGACCTGTAATAGTATCACTGGAGTCAATGTGCGGGCAGAGTTGGCAACGGGGTTTGTTGCAAGGATAAGTTCCTGGATTAGTGGTCTTGTTGTATGGTGGTCGGTTGTTGGTAAGTATTTGCTTCAGGTTGGAGGGCTGTCGGTGAGCAAGTATAGCCGTCCTCCCAGGGCTTGAGAGAGCGTGGGATCATCTTCTAGAATAGATTGTAGATCTTTGATGTCTTGGAGAGATTTTTAGCTGGGGACTGTAGGTTATAACCAGTGGTGTTCTGTTATTTTCCAGGAAACTTTTCTTTGAAAACCGTTTCCGTATCAATATCGGGTATGTTCTTGATGTAGTTGTGGAAATCTGGTGACAGATAGTCTCACGTTCTTACTAATGTCTGTAAAGCCTATAGGGTGTGGCCAAATTAGAGCAAGTTAAACTAATCCAAAGAACTAAAATGTAATTCAGATAGTTCAGAAGAAATAATGAATTCATACATTTTATACATATTTTAGTGTTCAGAGCACTTAACAATTACTGAATCCTTGTAATAAATTTTTGAGTAATATAATTGTGTATTATCCCCCAAGTTACAGATAGAGAAATGAGCTTATGGTCTCAAATGAATTGTGCATTGTAGCTAGCAATAGAACTTAGGGTCCTGTTGAAGAAAAATTGTCAAATAGTTCATCACAATTAAAATCTAGTAGATGTAGATCATCATATTCCAGAGAGTCTAAATGAAATGAACTCTTTATGCCATTATCAAAAAATTCCTCTCTGTTTGGAGCGTGACAGAACACACAGTGGCGTTTGTGCCTTGCAACAACAACTGTCCAACAGATCATACTGCCAGAAAGATCGTGATGAGAAGCTGAGCTGAAATTTACTGTGAAATCTTACGTTTAATAACATTTTTATGTTGACGCAGTTCCCAGCAGATCTGGTTATACCTTCTGTGATACTGAAATTGCTGTTACTATAACTTCAAATTCAATTAAGGCTTGTGGAATTCAGTGTTGGCCAAATGGCAAAATAGATATAGACAAGCTGCAGAATTTGCTTCAAGATTCTAAGAGGACAAACCAATAGAGAGAGACTTCAAAGAAATAGCTCCATTACTAACTATTTGATCCAGTTATTTTCAAAGTAGATGGGCAGATGATTAAATATTGTGAAAGAAAAGGGCAAACAGTTGGCTAATGCCTCAAAATTCACTGAACTTTTTTATTTTGACTGTTGCTTAGTCATCTTGAATATTAAGTCCAATGTGAATGCAACAACAGTGAGACTGGGGGTCAAAACTTTTGTTCCATAAGCCACCAACAATATCATTTATCAGACATCATAAGTGCCCCGATTTTATAGGGACAGTCCCAATAGTTGTGGCTTTCTTGTATAGGTGCCTACTACCCCTGACCACCAGTTCCAATTTTTCACCCTGCTATCTGGTCACCCAGGTGACAATATCATGTAATAAATTAAATATTCATAAGTCAGATATCACCGGGGGGCGGAGGGTAATTTTTCACAAATTAATGTAGGTTGGGGGTCACTGAGCATGAAGTTAGTGCCTGTTGTTTAAAATAAAGTATTGCCAAGAGATGTAGCAAGTTTGCCTTACTAAATGCTTGAGAGTAATGATCTAGATCAGGAGTAGGCAACCCCCGGCACGCTGCCAACAGTGGCACACAAGCCCATTTGGAGCGGCACTCGGCATCCTCTGTGGCGCCACAGAAATTGCCACTCCTGCCACCAACAGACACTCCAAGTGGGTTCTTTCAGAGGCAGCTGCAGTGCGGAGGTCCCTGCCATGTCCATGCCCAGGTGTACCGTGTAAAGAAGCCGCCCAGAGCGGCTCCTCTCTGTGGTGTGCCGCCGCCAAAAGGAGTGACTCCAGGTAACTTCTTTCCGTGGTGTGCCTGGGGATAGGGTCCTCAGACACGCTGCCGAGAGGAGCCACTCCAGGTGCCTTCTTTCCACGAGTGGGTCGTCGGCACCAGCTGAGGAGAAGAGGCCGGCACAGGGGTCAGCAAAGGTTGCCAGCCCCTGATCTAGATTCTCCTGCCACGTATTAAAGGCCAGAAATATATTTCAGTGTGTTCGCTATATCTGGTAGGTAAATGATTTAGGGATCTTTTTCCGGGTGTGGAATCTCATAAGGTGATCCTTGAAGAACAGGAAGTGTTTTCCAAAAATCTCATCCAAAGTACACTCGGGTGACATTTTTCAACCACCTAAAGAGAAAAGTCTTTGACAGTTTTATTCAAGACTATTAAACCATGCAAGAGAAGCGAATTACGCACAGATGGAGGTGATCACAGAGTGACGAGGACAGCGCAAGATATCCTTTGGACTGGCTAACCATTTAACGCTACATCAGCTGGTCTACATGCATTGGAGCTTTTGTTCAAATTGCTACTGTACATGTTTGAAGTGTTGCCAGGTGCACTGAGAGGAGCCTGTTACCCACTGCTTAAAAAGCCAAAAATAGAAAGCATTGTTTAGATGCTCAATGTAATCAACTTATCTGGAAAACTAAATGTGGGTGGAGTAAAGAGCATTCCTATTCTAATTGCTAGCTCAGTAGCTCTTTAATGGGTCCCCTCACTCACTACATGGCATTTCTCTTGGGAGCTGATCTTTGAAGTCACAGCATCAAAAAACCATGAGCAGCCCTAACTTGTTGATTTATTTCTGGGAGGCTGCCAGAAGTGGCAGCCATACGAAGCTACAGAATGGCAACCCACAATCCTGCTTTAAACAATAAAATAAGAGCAATGAAGTCATAGAACACCTTTGGACATAGCTTCACTGTGTGTGTTAGATGGGACTTTGCTTCCTGTTGCCAATTCAGTAAGCAACAATCTTTCCCACTGAGAGCCAAATTTAGCTGCCTGCTGCTTTTTATAAATGACGTTCATTGATGCTTAAGTGTGGCCACTAGCATTGGGTTAAGGATCATCAATCAGAGATCCTGCTCCACCTCTGCACCATTCACTAGGGACAGAAAAGGAAAGCATTGTGTTACCTGTAATTAGGACTGGCTCAGAAGTAACCATTTGCGTTTTTTTAAAAATAAAAAAAAGTGGTGACGTGTTCGACAGTCAGCGCATAAAGGTCTGGAACTAGACAACTTTCCTTATTGTTGTTTATATTACTGTGGTGCTTAGGAGCCCTCGTCATACACCAGGGCCCCAGTAACTTTTTCCAAAAAATAAATGCCGCCAATCACTAATTAATGCACTACGAGAAATAGTTTTAATTACTGAATTGATTTGGCAGCACAACTCTGTCAAGTCATGGAATAAGTTTAAAAGTAATGAAAGGTCTGATTTGAGCTTAAACCCTTCGTATTTCAAAGGAGGTTTCTTTGGATGTCATCTGCATTCCTGAGTCCTACTTTCCAGTGCACATGGAGGAATTCGAGCCATCTGCATTCTTAATAATTATTAAAATATGAATGTTTTTATTTATAACTGCAGGAGATGGTTCACTGCTGTATCCATTCTCCTTCCTGGTCCTCTGGCTTGTAGCATCTTAAAGTAGTTACTGTATTACTTCCTCTGCGCAAATATTCATCCATTTTTCTCACCTAGTTTATTCAAACCAAGATGATTATCTAATTGATTCATTTTTCTTTTACTGGTACCTATAGCAAGTAGATGCACATTTACACCGGAGAGAAAATAAAATGAAATAAGTTTTGTGGTTAGTGGACAAGGAAGATTAGCTATTCTAATATCAAAGGGGTAGCCGTGTTAGTCTATTGTAGAAAGACAACAGAGTCTTGTGGCACTTTTAAAGACTAACAGATTTATTAATTGCATGAGCTTTCGTGGGAGAAAATCCCACTTCGTCAGACGCTTTGAAGGTAGGAAAGTTACAGAGACAGACACCTTCAGGATCTCTACCAGGCATTCTTAAAACTACAGTACAAACCCACAGAAGTGAAGAAACAAATTGATAGAGCCAGACGGGTACCCAGAAATCAACTACTGCAGGAGAAGCCCATGAAAAACAACAACAGAACGCCACTGGTCGTCACCTACAACCCCCAAGCCAGACCTCTTCAACACATCATCAAAAATCTACAGCCTATTTTACAAGATGATCCCTCACTCTCTCAAGCCTTGGGAGACAGACCTCTCCTTGCTTTCAGACAGCCCCCTAATCTTAAAAGGATACTTACCAGCAACTACAGATCACAGAGCAGAAACACTAAAGCAGGAACACAGCCCTGCAGCAGACCACGCTGCCAACTTTGCCCTCATATCTACACTGATGACACCATCACAGGGCCTAATCATGCCACCTACTCCATCAAGGGTTCGTTCACCTGCTCATCCACCAATGTGATTTATGCCATCATGTGCCGGAAATGCCCCTCTGCCTTATATATTGGACAGACAGGACAGTCTCTGCGCCAAAGAATCAATGGACACAAATCTGACATCAGAAACTGCAATACTGCAAAACCTGTAGGGGAACACTTCAATCTCCCTGCTCACTCCCTTGACGACTTGTTAATAGCTGTGTTGACACAGATGAATAACAAATCACAGCTTCAAAGAGAAACTGCAGAACTCGAACTTATATGCAAATTTGACTCAGTTGCCTTGGGGTTAAACAGGGACTATGGATTTTTCTCGCATTACATCAAGTGAATTGACCTCCCCCCTCCTCTATGTGCTGTTCCCCAGTGTTTTGAATCCTGACACCTACTTTGATTTGCTGTTACAGCCTGACCTGATGCTATGTCATACACTCCCCTGTATTCTAATATCATTAGTAATAGTGCTAATAGCCTGTGTAAATAGATTGATTCCTCTTTTACCAAAACAGTATAATATGAAGTACCGTATTTTTCGGACCATAAGACGCACCTGACCATAAGACGCACCCAGTTTTTAGAGGAAGGCAAAGAAGAGAAAAAGAAGGGAAGAGAAAGGAAGGAAGGGAAGAGAAAGGAAGGAAAGAAGAGAAAGAAAGAAAAAGAAGGAAAGAAAAAGGAAGACAAAGAAGGAAAAAAGAAAGGAAGAAAAAAGAAGGAAGGCAAAGAAGAGAAGGAAAGAAAAAGGAAAGCAAAGGAGAGAAAGAAGGAAAGAAAAAGGGAGAAAGAAAAAAGAGAGAAGGGAGAGAAAGAAGAGAGAGAAAGAAGGACCCTGCCTTCGCCCCGGGAAGCCGCCGGCGGGGCGGGACAGGGCTCTGCCTTCGCCCCGGGAAGCCTCCGGCGGGGCCGGGGGAGGGCTCTGCCTTCGCCCCGGGAAGCCGCCGGCGGGGCCGGGGGAGGACCCTGCCGCGGCCCCGGGAAGGCGCCGGCGGGGGGGAGCATACCCCAGCCCTGGAGGCTGATCCCGGCAAGGTGCTGGGAGGCCGAGGCCCCGGGAAGGAGGCGGACGGCGGGTGGGAGCCCGGGAGCCCGCCGCTGCCGCAGCCACCCCTCTGGCCCAGCCACGTGGGGCAGGCAGGCAGGCGCCCGCTCCGGACCCTAGCCTAAGCCTGCCTGTCCCAACCTGGGGGCGGGGAAGGCCAGCCCAGAGGTCGGGCGCAGGCCGGGTGTGCCGCGGCAAAGCGGCTGCCTCAGGGGTTGGAGGGAGCAGCGCTGGACAGCATTCGGACTATAAGACGCACCCTCATTTTCCCCCCACTTTGGGGGGGAAAAAAGTGCGTCTTATAGTCCGAAAAATACGGTATTCATTAGTGGTCCCTCAAAGTCGAGGATGATTGTTTTTCATGAACTGTCCATTTTACGTTATCTGTGAGTCCACTGGTGATTCATGAGGCCTATTCTAGAGCCACCAACTCTGTCAGTCCTAGGCTATCCATTCCCACAAGTTGGTGTCAATGTTGCATTTCCTCATATTAGCCTTGAGGATCTCTCTGTGGTGGTTTTTTCCTACCCTCCTCTAGCACATTTGCCTTCTCTGAGTTGAGAGAGAAAACTTGGTTTGGCAATCTGAATCAGCTGTCTGAACAACATGACCTCCCCAGCGAAGTGGGTGATGGGTAATTGTTGCCTCAGTGCTCATAATACCAGCTTGTGAGAGGACGACGACGTTAGTGTGTCTATCAGCCCACGTAATTCGAAGAACCCTTCACCTCCCCCAAGGATCAGTATTATCTCTGTTATTCACATGATATTCGAATGACCTCCAATGCCAGGTCTTTCAGATTCGTTTGTGGATGACATATGCCCCGGCACTCAGGCACACTCCTTTGCTGTACTTTCAGGTATTCGGAATGCAGCTATGGCTGATTTAGAGTCTAAGGTGATACCTGATACCAAATGGAAGAAAGACTGCATTGAGTGTGTTCCTCTTACATCATGTCCAAGTGGGCAGAGAGCTAAATATATCTGAGGTCAGCGAATAAAGCATAATTCACTCTCCACCTATCTAGGCGTCATGTCATAATGATCTTACAAAGACAACTAAGGTCAAAACGCAGGACAACGTGCTTAGAAAACTGGCCAGAACAACGTGGTGTGCCAATGCCCGAACATTATGCACTGCAATCTTGGCACTATGTTACTTAGCGGTAAAGTATTTCACTCCAGGACGGACTCACTCATCTCTTCCGAAGAGGATTGACATACAACTAAATTTCTCCATGCATATTATTTTCAGGCTCACGTAATTCTACTCCTTTACCATGGTTACTCGTTTTCCACCGTATTGCTACACCCAGTGCTCACAGAGAGGAAAGCATAGCAAAGCTCATGACGAAACTGTATGATTTGCCACATCTACCATTAATCAAAGGTTTGTTTAATCCACCACATAGTTGTCTGCCCTCATGATGCCCATTGTGGATAAGTTTACCGGGTGAGGGATTTACAGTAGAGGATGTGTGGCGAGTTTTGTGGTCTGCAGAGAAAGCGACAAATAATTATCTTGTCTCAGACCTGCGTCAACGTCAATGTTTAATTTACCACAAAGACATTGGAGCCTTTTGAACTGTTTTTGTACTGGACATGGAATTTGGTGCAGTGGAATTTTGGTAGCACTTTGAAGGCAGTTCACTAAGTTGATGTGCGCAGCTGCAAATCACGACACATGCTGTTGAGGACTGCCAAATGACTCAACTTCCTAGAGGTCTTCATGCCTTGAATATAGCTGACACCACCATGGCTTGGCTTGACCAGATTGCATGTGCCAAACATATCTTATGCATACAGCATTGATAATACTTCTCCAGCGCCTTAAGGTGTCTCCTATATGTTGTCCATGTTTTAGAACCATACAGTAAGGTGGGGGTGACAACACCTTTGTAAACCATAAGTTTGGTTTTAATTCTGATGTAATCTTCAAACACCTTCTTTCTCAGACAACCAAAAGCTCCGCTGGCACATTTAATGGTGCTGGATTTCTTTATCAACGTCATCTGTCCACGAGAGATGGGTTCCAAGATATGGGAAATGCACAGCATTCTCTATAAGGTTATCATGGATCTGTGTTGCAGGTACTGGGAGCTACTCGCTAGGAACTTGCTGATAGAGGACCTTTGTCTTCTGGATGTTGAGTGTCAGTCCCCACACTGCAACTAGAAAACAAGACTCAAACCAGATCAAACAAAATTCTGATAGTGGGACTGCAGAAAAATACATTGTTTTCCCTCTTTGTAAAAACAGTTGTGCATCTTGTCACTCTTACAGGGTGAGCTGCCCATTGACCTCTCTCCAGTCTCCCAGGTGCACCCTTTCAAGGGACGTCCTCACTGCCCTCAGAATGGAATTCACCGGTCCCCCCTCTCGGCTACCAACCTCCTTTTCTTAGTAGTGCCATCTGGGTTGGGCGCCTGCAAGAGACTTCCTTTGGGAACAAAATACCACTGCCTCGGAACAGCTCCTTCAGAAGGAAGGAAGGATTGTTCGTTTACGCATAGGAGAGAAAGAGGTTAAACCAGCAGTTCTTACCTTAAGCTTAGCATTTCCTCCAAGCCTAGACAAGCCCTGCTTAGCCCAGGCAACCGTATTTCTGGACACCGGGTTCCAGCTGCTGCTCCGTAGATACTGCCTCTGTCTGTCTCTTCCCTGAGCTTCAGGGAGTGTCTTTTTTTTTTTTTTTTAAATACCAGGAAGGCCCCTTTGTTTTGTGTCCAGAAACTGGGACTCTCTCATCTTGTCAAACTTACCTGAGAAGAGCACTAGGAGTGTGTATAGAGTGGGTTAGGTTAATGGGAATTTATATTAAGGGAAACTAGTTTTTAAGAGTAGTAGTTAGCATGTATAGGCCCAAGCCTGAACCAGATTTCAAAGGCCTAAGCATAACCGCTCACATGAACCTATGCCAAGAACTCAGATGTCATCTAATGAGCAGCTGCAGCCCTAACGAGCATCCTAACAAGCACCCTAACGAGCCTCATATACCCAACAAGGTTGCAATCTCTTCTCGGAAGAGAACTCCCTGATAGCTCCCCGACAGCTAACTAAAAATGATCAATGGCTGACAGTTAACTAAAATGATTGATGGCAATGTGGCAAAGACTGTGGGAACCCCTGTAAAAACAGGAGGGACACAGAGGGCTAAAGCTCTATAAAAGATTAGCTCTTGGGACACTGAGGCGGACAGGTTTGGACTGACTCAAGACGCCCAGTGGCTCCCGTCACTATAGCAAGTGGGGTCAGTCCAGAGAAGAAAGAGAAAGGTCAGGTCCTAGTCATGAAGCTGACTGGACTGGCACGTTGGCCCGAGCTCATCAAAGAAAGGTCAGCACCTGATCCCCGACGGTGGCGAAACTGACACGTTGGTAAGGAGTTCGGTGAGTATTAAGAAACCACAAGAGGCCTAGGTGAACACTGGTTCGAGAGTAGCTACAGGTATATAAGTAACAGGTATATGTGTAACAGGTATATGAGTAACTGAAATAGAAATTGAAGCTTAGTACCCCGAGTCCTGGTGTAAGGACAGAAGTAGGTTAGAACCCTGGTCCCCGAGGGTACGGGGGGATAGGTATAAGGTTAGGGATGTGTAGGGCTCAGTCCCCTTAAAGGGATTACAGCAGGAAGGTTGTTCTTTTAACAACTGGATAAACTAGAAGTTAGTTTTAGTTCCCCAAACCTAGGTTGTAAAAGGTATTGGGCTAAGGTTAGGGACCAAGCAGTTTAGCACCCCAGCCTGGGAGTACAGGTAGATAGCCTGCTGTCCCCTTTGAAGTTAGGGGCACCCCTTTGTTGCTAGGGGCAAGTGCAGAGTAATAAGAATAGTTTTAGTTATTAAATAACAAGTAATTCGAAAGCATGCTGCAGCACAAGAATATCATAGTATAACAGCATAGATAAACCTTGCAAGTGTGTAACAGTTAAAAAAAAAAAAAAAAGTGCACGATCAAAAGAGATAAGCAAAGATATAAGTCGTCTTGTACCCAAGATGATCTGTAATAAACACTTTGTACTTATAATTCTCTTGATTCTATTCTATTGTTATTTGCCATGGTACTGTTAATTCCTGAAACTTCACTCCCCCTTTTTCTGTTTCCCCTATGGAAACAGCACTTAATTCCTTTGGTAATTACCTGGGTTATCGGCTGGCTCGATTTAACCCTTTATTCAGTTCTAGTTCCCCTGACTACTGATGTATCTGTCAGCGCCTCCCTTCCATCAGATCAAGGCCGGGCTATAATCCCGGTGGAAAAAGAACCCGGCGTCTGCCTGGTCCCCTCGATGAATAACACCCCCGAGGGGTGACGCCAAACAGTATAAACAGTATACAGGCTCATAGAGGGTGAAGCTAGACCATCAAAGAGCGCAGTCCAATCATTATCCTGTAAGAGCTGGCAGATGGCTGGTTATTTGAATCCTCTGTGTGAATAGCTCCTTGTCACCATATGGCAGACTGATATTTGTAACAGAGTCCTGTGGCACTTTTAAAGACTAACAGATTTATTTATCGTATGAGCTTTCGTGGGAGAAAATCCCACTTCGTCAGACGCTTTGAAGATAGGAAAGTTACAGAGTGGGAGGAAATTAAATGCAGGGGAGTGTATGACATAGCATCAGGTCAGGCTGTAACAGCAAATCAAAATAGGTGTTAGGATTCAAAACACTGGGGAACAGCACATAGAGGAGGGGG
>ML685781.1:17659416-17671280 GCA_007922175.1 Pelusios castaneus
AAAACCCTCCATGGCTTCCCCTTCCAGCCCCTCTACCTTGCCACAGAGTTTTTATCTTAATGTGCCTCACCCTCCATCTTGCTGGGTGTTGCTTGGGACACTTAACAAAGGCTGATGAGCCCCAGTCTTCTGGGGTTTTATTGCATCTGTCTAGTTGCTTTACAGACTTTCACATTATTCATCTTGCTTAAGCTGTTTGCCACGGGACAATTTCTCCTCCTCTCCCCCCACTGTACAATCATCTACTTCCTTTCACAGTAAGGAGATAAATGAAGGGAGGGAGATGTGACAGCTCAGAAGATCAGAGCTGAAGGAGTAGTAATTTGGGGAAGGAAAACTGAATATGTAATAGTAAGAGCAGCCAAGAGATGAGCTTGGACTATAATGGTTGATGCAGAACAGGTTAACTCTGACAGTGATGTCATGCATAGTTCTCCAAACCCCAGAGGGTCTCATTAGGTGACGCTAGCTGCCACGTTTTGCTTGGTTCATTTATGCAAATGTAAGCACTGTAATAAATGGACAGTAAAAGAGTACAGTGAGCCACCGTGCTGGTTGGTTTTAAGGAGAGATTTAGGCAAACTTCATTTTGCTTCATCTGCTTGATGATGTGGAAAGGTGAAACCGTGAGAGATAGGTCACGTGTTATAAGGCGAGCACTGCAAAGTTAATACATTGTAAAATGAAGGCTTCAATTTGAATGCCGTTGGCCATAAGTTGAGAGTAGCTAAAAATACCCCCAGCAGCCAGTCCCCTCCCTCACCAGCTGTCTTCATTAGGGCAACGGTAAGGGTGCTTCGAGAGCCGAGCTGTGAGGTCCCCCTGCATTTGGGAGTACCCGGTTAATCAGTTAACGTACTTGCTTCTCTTTTCAGGTTAACTCTCTCGACCTCCCAAGATGTCCACGGTGGAGGAGGGAAGGTTTTTTTTACCCCCTATTGTATGTACCCAAAATTGAAACTGCTCTTACGTAGGGGGAGCTACTAAAAATGTCATCAGAGGTGTCACAATTATAAATGATATGCATGAGGTCTTGTGTATGGGTTTGTAAAATGCGTCTCACGCACTTCTTTATCCATGTCTCTCTCACAACAGATATGATCACATTCTGAAGTGGGAACTCTTCCAGCTGGCTGATCTAGATACATACCAGGGAATGCTGAAGCTGCTCTTCATGAAAGAACTGGAACGAATTGTTAAACTGTATGAAGCGTACAGGCAAGCCCTTCTCACAGAGCTGGAGAATCGCAAACAGAGGCAGCAGTGGTATGCACAACAGCACGGCAAGAACTTTTAAGCTAACAGGTTTTTTTCAAATGGGATTTTGTGAGAACACTAAGAGCTTTAAATTACTTTTTTAAAACCACGAACAAGTGCTTTCGTTAAAAAGGCAGCTTCTTTTTGTTGATGTTGCACCTTTGTCATTAATTATCCTCTTGAATTATTTTCTACATATATAAAGTATTGTTTATAGAATGAAAAACATGTTTGTTTGTTTTTCTGTACAAAAAGTTAGTTTATTATTCTGAGAACCAACTTCGAAGAAAAGACATTTGATTCTGGTCTCTCCTTTTAGCCGACAGCTGTATTAAGAAACTGTCGATATATATTTTTAATGGTCATAGATGCAATTAAAAGGAATGTCATGGATGCAGAACAGTGCTGTAAAAATCCACATTAATAAGTTAATTCCCTGGGTGTCTGGGGAGAGTCTGTTCTTTGCTGAGATGTTTTATCACTTCCGAGTACAGAACACTGACACTTAGGCCTTGTCAGCACTAGCAGTTATGCTGGTAAAACTTGTCGCTCACAGGTGTGGGGAACCCACCCACCCCCCCCAGCAACATAGTTTTTTGCCAACCAAGCACTTGTGTAGCTGCATCGTGTCAACATGAGAGAGTTCTCCCACTGACATAACGCTGTCTACACAAACGGCATGCTGGCAAAATGTGTCGCTTGGGGTAGGGGGGTTTGCCACACACCCGAGCAAGAAAAGTTCTGCTGGCATAGACATGGTCTTACTTTACAGCAGGACTTGACAAACCCTCGGTACCAGGTTGCCATGGTGCATAGCTCCACTGCTGACTGCAGTGGCGAAATGTCCCCTGCTGCCTAAAAAGAGAGCCGCGAGCGTCTGTAGCAGCGCTCAAGAGATTCGGCAGCGTTTCAGCAGTGGGAACCCCTGCACCACTGCCAAAAGTGGACAGTTGCAGGTTTTTTTGCAGTGGGGGCATCCCAGCTAGGCGCCTTAGTTTGAAGAGGGGTGCCTAGCTGACCAGCAATTTTGTCAAGCCCTGCTTTACAGCAACACTCAGTAATATTACTAAATTGTGCAGAAACAGCAATTTTTTTTCAGTGAAAACAAAACACTTCATTGGTACAATGAAGTATAAGGTGGCCTTAATTTTTACTACATATATGCAGCGTATCACTTTAGATTTGTCAGCGGTCTGCACAGAACTTGGTTGTGGGGTAAGCTGCCTGCATCCTTTTGAAGACTGAGGGCTGGTCTACACTTCCCATGTGGGTCAACATACCTGTGCTGCTCAGGGGTATGAAAAACTCCTACCCCCCTGAGAGACTTGGTGAAGATGCCTTAATGAAGATGACCTAACTCCCAGTGTAGACAAGAGAAGACCACCCCTCTGGGAGGCGGGTTACCGACACCAATGGGGGAACCACTTCCATTGCTCTAGCATCTGTGTGAGAGCAGCCTTTCTAGTGTAGACAGACCCCAATAGCCGGCTCCTGGTAGCAGCTCCGTGTGGGATTAAACGTTGAGCTGACTGCACTTTGCAAGGAGCCAAGGAGAGCCCTGTTGGAAAGCAATAGAATTATCTGACTTACCAGCCATAGGTCTCCATGATAAAATCAGGGATGTTTTTTGCAAAAATATCATCTTGTAACGAGATTTTCTTTACCTATGAAGTTTTCAACCTTCTGATATCGTACACTGGTTCACTGGTTGCCCTGAGATGCTGTTTATGGCTCCTTTTAGTGCAATAATATTGTTGCCAAGAAGAAAAGACATTTCCTGTAAATCCCATCAGTTCAATAAATTTCCATTTTTTGTTTTAAATAAGGAAAGTGTGGGTATCATTGATTTACCTGCATGGCAAAAACATTTTTGCCTTTTTAAAAGATCAAAGAAAACTGCTTCCAGTGAGCGCCTCATAACCTTGAAAGCCCTTTAACCAGAGGGCAAAGACATCTAGAACAGTAACTGGAGTGTGGGACAGTTTTATCTTTAACTCGGGAATTAAAATCAGTCTGCCAATTGGGCCAATTTCCATTTTAATTATCTGGGGGGCAGGTCTACATAGGCTAACCTCGCTCCACAGCAGATCTCCCACAGGATAACAGGAGACTTGTACAGACACCCTGGGCAGAATAATGTTGCTGTTGCATTCAGTGGGAAACCTTGCTCTCCGTTGTTTGAGTATGCAGCACCCAACTTGTGCAAACTGCACGCGTACTTACCCTGGAATTTTGAAATCTGTTTAAAGCTTTTACGCCTAACAGCAGCCTCCGGGTGAGAGGAATGGATGTGGTTTCTATCTTTTGCATGTTTACACACCCCGATAAAGAACACTCCATTGGTTTTGCATCAGTTCACATGGGGAAGGTTTTCTTTACAGACGTAAGAAAGGGGAGAAGACTCCCTCTTTGCCCCTTGGAGTGTCCAGGACCCTTTCCTCCTGGAGAGACCTGGATCAGCTGGGCCCTCTGCCCCTGCCCAGAGGCAGCAAAACCAGGGGGCATTAGTCAGGCTGATGTGTATTTTCCATCCCCACAATACACAGTATCTTGCGGAGGCAAGAGTGGGACCTGGCTATGTTTCCAGGGTGGTGATGGATGCCAGGATAGAACCCATCCCATTGGTGCATGAGATTGCGCTGACCGTTGGGGAGCAGGTAAGAAATAGTCGGGGGAGACGCCCACCCCAGGGGAGAGGCAGGACTCGGATCTCATGTGTCCGCTAGTGGCAGGGGGGACAGGCCCCAGCCCATGGTTGGAGGGAAGGGGGTGTTGGTGCCCAGCAAAGGTGAAGGACTTCCCTCCAGCCAAATGTCAGGAGCTCCCCTTGGTTCCCTTTCCATCCCTCTGCTCCCTCATTCACAGCGAGCTGCCCATCTTCCTCCTGCACCCCTGGGGCCGGGGTCTGCACCAGTGATTTAAGTGTTACGCAGACCCTGCTGGCATGAACTCAACAGGACGTAGGTTGCCGCAGGGTCTGCGTGGAGCAGTTTTGAGTGGAACACTTACACGCACAAGCCATGGCTTGGGGGGTGAATCCAGCGCCCCACAGGACACCTCCATTGCTTTGCCTCCTCTGTGACCCCAACAGTTCAATCTGTGCATGTGCCACAGGCGATGGAGGAGAAGATATAAAAATGTTTGTGTGCTTGGCTCCTTGGGTGAGGCAGTGCTCCACCGTCCAGACCATACCACAGCCACCCCTGGCTGCAGGCAGAGCCCCTTCAGGCTGCTGACTTACTCGGCCCCAACCCACGAGCATGGACAACCCATGTTTGGTTGCCTTACTGAAAAGTCTGGGAACCGCTGTAATCGAGTGCATTTAACAGGACTATTCGAAAAACGTATTTTTCATAGTTCTGAGACTTGCGCAGCAAATCAGTTGGTTCCATTTGTGTAACAGTTAAACAAGCCCTCCCTGATTCGTTGGCCAGATCGGCTGCCTTCCTTAGCGGCCATGTAAACACGCTGCTCTGTTGTAAAGGCAGAGGATTTGATCTACAACTACGGTGTTGAGGAGTAAAACATCAGTAACAGGCCCAATAGCCAAACAATATCTTCTGCGGAAGCAGGGCTTTGTTATTTCATTCAACATAGTGTACTGGCTGATTGCCCTTGTCAGAGGAAGGGAGAGGCCTTGAAATCTGAGGTTAGAGAGTGCAAAGGGCAAAAACCACCAGGTGTATAGGCTTTTTAAGCTGAATTTATATGTCGCAACGCTGCCAGAAAAAAGCCCTTGTCACTGTAACCTGGAAGGAGCGTTTAGAACGTAAGCTGAAAAATGTGGGAACTGCACCAAGTCCAAGCCATCTCTAGGAATTGAATTTGCCAAGACTATTTGAAAAGAAGGTAAACACGATGAAAAGGAAAACGGAAGGCTTCTGATGGGATCGGTGTTGGCACCGAAACGACGCAGCAGGAGAGAAATGTTCTCAACAAGTTGGCTGGTCTAAGCTAGCCACAGTGTGAACGTGGATGGACGGTAAAGGCGGTTTTGAACGCCGTGAGACCGTTGGCCAAGCAATACGGGAAACAGTGGATGAATTCAAGGTTTTCTTTATTTGACTGGATCACGGCCGTTACGTCACACAGCATAATGCATACGGAAAAAACCCCTGGGGAGCAGAGTCTGAAGCCGTTGTTTGAGTGCTGTCCTTGTGTTGTGTGGCTCATCTGTTCGACTTGGTTGCGGCCGTTGGGCCTGAGCAAACGCCCAAATTGTGGCTGTGAAATGACCGTTGCACAGAAAGCTCACTTCTACTTGCTTGTAGAGGCTAAATTAAAAGGGGGATGTATTTCACTCATTCGTTATGTGCTGGAACAGCTGGTTTCACGCAGCCTTGCTTCGTTTAGGCCATGCAGCGGAAACTACATTTCATTTTTCAGAGAAGGGAAGGGAGCGCTCTAGCAGTCTGTGCGTTGGAAATGTTACCAATTCATGCCAGTCCGAGTCCTTGAACAACTGAACGTTTTGCTGACGTGTGCACCTTCTGTCAAGCAGCGTGAAGAATCTGGGATGTGTTGGGACCAGTGACGTGCCTGACTTCATCATATGGGCAAAGAGCAGTGCTGATGAAAGGCGAGTATGCAATGGGCACAGACGCTCTCAACGGGGGCTGAAAAATGGGAAACATCCCTGGAGCGCCACCCTACTGATGAAGTGGTTGGATATTTATTTTTCTCCCATTCATCTGTTGTACTCCGCCTTCAAAACGTCTGAAGTGGGATTGTCTCCCACAAAAGCTCATGTGATCAATAAATTGGTTAGTCTTTCAAAGTGCCGCAGGACTCCTTTTTGTCCTGCCGAAGTTGTTCTGTGCTGCTCATGTACTTAAATCGAGCAGAAATATCTCCTGGCAGCCGAGAAGCACTTTAGACTGTTTGATCTTTTGAAGATGATGCACAGTGTGAAGGCCGTGCTTACGTTAAAATGGTCTGAAAAGCATGTGACAGTGATCACCAGGTTTGGAGCAACGTGGAAGCTAGATTCATTCCCAGGAGCTTGCTGTCGTTACTGTACTAGGCTTGATGGGACCAGGAAAACGTTTTGATACATGTGATTTTCTACATACAAAAATGTACTTCAAGAAGACCAATGCTCCATCAAAGCATTTCTTGTGTCACCATAAATTTAAAGAAGCCATGCCAGATACCTGTCTCTTTTCTGGTTCTAAATGTCATGTGAATTCATGTAGTTAAGACCAAAGAAAAACCATTTGCCTCTTTTTCTGTATTTCTAGAACACTGAGGAGGGACTTTATACCTCTTTAAATAAATACACTAGAGAGACGAGTTTTCAGTCCTGCAGCTTTACACACCATTTCCCCCTAGCCCCACAGCTTGTACTTACATGTGCCATGGCTGCTCTGTGATTTTATTTTTTAAAATGGGATGAATCTGCAGCCCTCTGAATGATCTGTATAATCAGATTCCATTGTGTGCATTTCTAAAAACAGCAGCTACCGTTTTTGAGGGATTACTTCTAACGAAAAGCCCAATGTTCATGAAATAAATGATGGGAAAAAATCAACTTAGATGCATGTTAAATTCTAAGAAAACACCAGTTAATGAATTACTTGCTTATTATTAGATCAACTACATCGGAACCGAAAGGAAACTTTAATACTGACAATAAAGTAGAAGCGCAAACCCACTTTCTATGCACTAACTGAAAAGATATACATACAGTGAAACTTTCTCAAATACATGTATAAAGTTGTGTTTTTGTGCATTAAAGTTACGAAAGGAAAAAGTTACTTTCTCATGCTACAATTAAACAGCATAGCAAAAGAATCGGTCTGACAATTTCTGACAAAGTGAGTTAATACAATTTTTTTTTTAAAAAAAATGTAATTGTGCAGTTCATGGCAGATATAAGGAAAAAGGTTTATTTAATCAAGCCTTTGGTTATGTGATATTTACTTGAACAAGTGTGTCTGGGAATAAGATGAGGATGGTTATTTTTTAATAATGCCAGCATTTATGTCTGGAAACAACAGATTACCATATCTTTTTATTAATGACCTCATAACATTGTATACTAAATTTAAAGTGGAAAGCAAGATTTCATAAATCTGGCAAGAATAATGCTTAATGTTAAAAATGAATAGTTGTGTACACATTTCCAGCAAAATAAAGTATGTACATATAATGAATTAAAACCATGCCTACATCTTCCCATCGAACAGCGTGTTGTCAAAACGAAAACAAACACATCAAACCATCTTTACAAGTGAATTAATTTTTTGGTCTCCCTGCTCCATTTCAGGAGCTTCAGAAACTTGCACATGAATACAGCTAGGAGAATATTTAATTGAGGAGGCATATGTGTTTCATTCATGCACCTACATGAAAACATCTGGCTTACATTTTCTTCTTTTCTGAATTCTCAGTAGATTCCGAGGTCTGTGCAGGGAACGCATGATGATATAAATGTCTGTGAGTTGCTGCTGCACTGTAAAGTTTGTACAAAGCCTGGAGAACAGAAAAGACGTAAATATTCTTAAATCAGGGAGTTTACAGAGCAAGTTGTAGAATTTGTATTCATGAGATGGTAGAAGTTTCACAACTCCCAATGTCCCCCTTGATTTCTGATAATCGTTTCCATATATGGTTACGTGTGACTTGTGAAAGCTGTCTAGAAAAATAAATGTACCTAACTCCTCCTTTCCATGGTCCAGGTGCTAGGACGAAATAGGTTCATGCATCTGTTACTGATAGTTAATGACCGTGTCCAATGCACCTTTTAATGAGGTGCGGCTGGATCGTCTGTGTTGATGGAACCAAGGACTTCCAGATCTAAAAGTGGAAGCCTCTATTGGGTGAGCTGAAGAGCATGCTCCATTTGCATGAAAGAAGTAGCCACCCAACACGCTCCTTTCCATAGTCCCTTCCTGCGAGGGAGGCAGATACCGCCTGCCCCATGTGTTACACAATTTTACTTTGAATCTGTATGACTCGTGCAAGAATGAAAGTTCTTCTCATTCCTCAGTGCTAGAGCGTCGCACGCACTGGTTTCACCGTGTGTCTTAAGCAACAACTCATGGCACTGATGAAAGCTGCCCACCTGCTCGCTGGTTTGTTACAGTTGTAGGGCAAATTGAATCAAAGCTAACGCTACCCCGCCTCCCGCCCTGTGCTTGCGTGTGTAATGGCGATGGTCTCTGGGTTAAGTTTCACTGTCAAGATGCAAATTTTAACTTTCAATCGTATCTCCGTGCATTTTCTGTGACGATAAGCTAGGGGGTTGTCAAACATGCCATGCTTTTGTGGATCATCAAACGTACATGCAGTTTGCCTAGAAATTGCTTTTTTGAGCAAATGCAGCCTTTATCATAGTGGGGCCGGGACAGCTGAAGCACAAATTTCAACCCCATGAGGACCGCAAGATCTCACCTTCCGGTGTCAAAATGAACCCTTTCTAATCTGGGCAACCAACCGATGTTAAAGCAGAGATTTAAAAGACATACGTTTCGCTCCCTCCTTCCCTCTGTGGGGCAAGGCCTGCGGTGTTTGAAACGGGAGAGTCTCAGCACGACTGACGTGGACAGCTAGCATGCAGCAGGCTACCCTTCCCTTTGCTGCTCCCTAAGCATTTGTCCAGACACACCAGTTCACCTCGCCCGAACGAGGTAGGCTGAGCTGTTTTGCAGTGTTTTAAATAGAACTATTAGGGTTAGACAAAGTACATCTGAATCAGAGAAGGCCAGGGTTTATTATTTCTTTATACTGCTCGAGCGTAGCAACCCTGAGGCAGCCTGCCAGTGACTCCGCTCCTAGAAACCACGTGCACGTTTGATTTTTTGGAACAAATGCCTGCCACAAATTAGGCTGCAGAAGCTCAGGTAGGCCTCCATGAGTGGCGCTCAGAAGCAGCTATTTACATCGTCCCCTTCAGTTTTAAGCAGAACTTTCCATGGACCTAGATGGCAGGTGCTGCTTGCAACACCGTACACCAGAGGACCCCCCCCCCCTGCCCTTATGAGCTCATTGCGCCATCAAGCCCCCAGCAGCGTAGTATTGAAAAATGTACAGTTAGCCTTTTTTATAAACAGTTCAAATGGAAGAGTTTCCAGGGAGCCTTTAGAAAACGTCTACTCTGATGCTGTTCAGCAGCTGAATTCTGAGCAGCTAGATGGAAACTTTCCTGGGGCGTGTTTCTGCTCAGAGATCGGGGCCTGTGGCAGGCAGGCCCTCGTGCCCGAAGACAGAAGGGGCTCTCAGGAGTTTGTGACTTGCCTTTGCCATGGAAAATGTACTTGAGAAAGGATTATGGGGGGACCCCAAACCCTCCCAAGCATTAAGCATCCCTCTAAAAGATCAAGTTCCAAAGGGGGAGCCGTGTTAGTCTATTGCAGAAAAACAAGAGAGTCCTGGGGCACTTTTAAAAACTAACAGATTTATCGCATGAGCTTTCGTGGGAGAAAATCCCATTTCGCAGATGCTGTGAAGAAGTGGGATTTTCTCCCTCTAAAAGATGTTTAACCATGGGGTGGGGGCCTTTTTAAACAAGATAAGAAATATTTAAAATTAAGATTGTTTTGGTGGGTAGCATATATTTTCCTCTATAAAGAGCATGGGTTATTCACCAAGCTCCCTGCAGCCTCCTTGGCACAGTGTGCAGTTGGATTGGATTTCTTTTCTCAAGTTCCTGTCACCCTGGCGTAGGACCAGCTTGATGCCCTCAGCCAAAGAAAATGCGTAAACGCACTTTGGGCTCTTCCTCAGAACTATTTGTCACGACAGGATCTCCTCATTCAGGACCTGTGTACGGCAGGAGCCAGTGAAAGGTTAGTGGGCTAGATGAGCCAGTTGGGTTTGTAAGAACTCTCTTTAACTGCAGTCGGGTGTCTAACGGATTTGACTGTTAGCAAATAAATGTTGCTGGTGTAAGCAAAAATCGCCCACCACAATGAACACAACATGTTCAAAAAAGTATATCAAAACCTCTCCCTTTGCAAAAGAGTAACATTCCTGTCACAGGTCCAGTAATAAAATCCCCTCCTGTGTTATCCTGGGTTTCTTCTCCTAGAGAGTAATTTCCTCCTGCTTTTGGCCCGGAGCTGCGGTAGGCTCTATATGCACAGACTCCCCTGGCCACGCTGGAGGCCGCACTGATCTATCAGGATTTGGGACCTCTATTTGGACAGGGTGGCGTCTGCTGGTAATGCAGAACGACTTTCTTGCTATCTAAGGAGTCTGGGGGTTCAGTGGTTAACTCCCTAAAGTCCAAACGGTGGATGGGATTTGCAAAGGTGCCTAATGGATTTAGGCACTCAACATGGGTTGGGAAATCAGCGTGAGGGGAATGCAAAGTCCAGCGGTGCTGAGGCACTCTTTCGAACGGCCAGGGGCTCTAAGAGGCTGCGAGTGAAGGTGCCCCGGGCTGGCCGGGTCAGCAGAATTAGTTTGGAAGCCGTGCAGCATGCATTCAGTGCCGACAAGGGAATCTCGGCCGGGTCACTTACCTCATTTGTGCTTCCCTGTGGGAAAGGCAGCGGAAAAGGGAAAAAATAGCATCTGTGTATATCGTCCCAGCATTCAGCTTGAGTTACACGGCCTCCTTCTGTTACCCTGCAGAAAACTGTTTAACACACCCCCACCACCCTTATTCATTACCCCAGGCCTTCCAGACATCCCCACGTTCGACAGGTTCCCGTAACCGCTTGTCTAAGGGCTCCGTGCCCAGCTCAGTGAGTACAACTCCATCGGGCCCGTGGGTCGCGACACGTTCCCCTAATTCACTTATAGGGACACTCCCATTTGTCACGGACCGACTCGGTCACGTTTCAGCTCCACACGGGAGCTCCGAGGCCAAGCTCAGGCCAGGGCTCCCCTTGCCTTGAACTGTGGCAGCAGCTGATGGGAGTTTCGCAAAGTACACCCAGGAACTCCCAACTGCTTCGTCACACCCGTTCTACGTGGCGTCTCGCTGCGCCAACAGGAAATGCATTCCCCACGACGCAGCGCGAGGCCAGCCGGGAGGGTGGCGGTCATGCGTCAGCTGCCGGATTGACTGAGCGCGTCTTCAGTGACCGCTCAAATGGATCCCAAAAGCCTGAGCTGATCTGTCAGTGAAAATGCACCCTCAGGCACAAAGGGGGAGGATTTTCTCGCCACCCTTCCTTGCAGCCTGACTCGACTCTGGTGTGCATTTTACGCTGGTTTAACACACTAACACCACGGAGTAACTCCTGCCTTACGCTGGCAGCAGCGAACAGTGTATACAGGAAGGTGATTTTTGGAGAATTTGTAGGCAGGGAAGGTTGGCTCTGCCCCATCACACCTCCCTTATGGCACCACCACAGAGCCTCAGTCAAGTGCTCACACGTCAGCGTGGCTCCGTGTGGGACCAGCACCTCATCCTGTTGATGGCAATTCAGGTTGTTCTTCAAGAGAGAAACAACTCGGACGGGGCCATTCTACTGCCCACTAGCAGCTGGCATTTTCATGGGCAAACCAGCTCCGGCCGTGAGCATCAGGCTTTAAAACAGGTAGCAGCATATCCAAATTGGCCGAAAGTTTACGGGCCAGATTGCAATTGGTGTCACTTCACTAGCCAGACGTTAAGGACGTGATGCTGATTTACACCAGTTGAGGTGCTTTAT
>ML685781.1:17683172-17712267 GCA_007922175.1 Pelusios castaneus
AATTCTGGTCCCCGGCATCCAACTGATTCCTGTAACTGGCTCCTGGCAACTTAGCCTGCCCCTGAGGCTAACCCTAGGTCAGGCCACAGACCTCAAACATGGTGAGTGACTGCTGTACTCAACCAGTGCCCCATGCACGAGTGCAAAAGCAAATGTGTGTATGGAAACGCTGGGCTCTTTCCTCTCTCCTTTGGCACTCACGTTTGGAAAAAAAAAATTGCGTCAGCATCTGAAATTTTTTGGCCTCCAGGTTTAAGAGAATAAGAACTTTTCAGCCCTGCTTTTCACTGCACTCCATTGGTGAGATCTCTCAAGCTAAGTCCTTTAGGGTGCTGCATGCTGAAATATTCCTATGCAATACTGTAGAACGAGGGCCCCATTAGACTCTTGAAACCTGCAGACTGAGAGCTGTTTTGTGCGTATTAGTGCATCAGTTAGGAAATCCAGGGTGCTGGCATCAGTGATTACCTACAGCTGCCCCTTGGCTCCTGTCTGTCCTCACAAAGGCTGGCCCTACCTTTCTTTGCTGTATTGAGATGCAGTAAGGTTTTCATAGCAGATGTCTCTAGTAAGGCGTCCCTTGGTTTAAACGGTTTAGTGGAGATCAATTTGCCCTTCAGAGAATCTTTTATTAGGAATCCTGCAGGCTCTTCACTGCTGATTTTTATCACTGATCTTTCTAAAATCCTGTTTTCATCAATCAAAACACAGAAAGAGAGGAACGCCTGGACCGTGTGGCTGCACCATCACATCTATTAAAGAAACAGCTCCTGGGACAGCTCAAAACACTCTGCAAGCGCTAACGCAACAAATCTGAAAGGCCGAGCAGGTTAGCAGGTATCCTTCTCTGTGTACCCATCAGGCCTGGAACACACTATCTTTTCCTGGTTTTTTAGCCCCGGGGACGTGTATTTGGAGGGGGTGGGGTATTTTTACTACATGGTTCCATACCCTGATCTCTAGCGCACTCCATGTCTGCAATATTTTGAGTAAAGCCATCTTCCTTCCTTCTCTTGCAGTGACAGGGGCTATCAGAGCACTTTCAAAAAAGGAGCAACCGTCTATGTGAGTGATGGCCTGATCCGCACACAGCTACTACCCGTGACATCCTCAGGGCCATGCAGGTAGCATATATATATATTTGTGTCGCTGCAGCCCACATAACACAGAGAGCTGCAGATGCAGCCTGCAACGGTAAATAGGTTGGGAACCACTGATTTAGGTTCATTGCCTCTTCTTGGTAGGAAGGGCGTCTTTCCAGAAGATGCAGCATCGCTGGAATTCATTGGCATGCCTCCCCATGGTGACCAACTCAGACGAAATCACCCAGAACTGCAGGACCAAGTTATAGAATTATGGAAGATGAGGGTTGGAAGGGACCTCACGAGGCCTTCTAGTCCAAACCCCTGCCCAAAGCAGGACCACTCCCACTAAATCACCCCAGCCAGGGTTTTGTCTAACCGGGCCTTAAATATCTCCAAAGATGGAGATTCCACCACCTCCCTAGGTAACCTATCCCAGTGCTTCACCACCCTCCTAAGGAAAAAGATTTCCTAATATCCAACCTCGACCTCCCCCACTACAACTTGAAACCATTGCTCCTAGTTCTTTCCTCTGCCACCACTGAAAACAGCCTGGCTCCATCCTCCCTGGACCCTCTTTTCAGATAATTAAGAGGTTATCAAATTCCCTTTCATTCTTCTCTTCTGCAGACTAAATCTTGACTTACAAAAAGGCCTAAAATAGAGTTTCTGTGCAAGGCCAGATTAACACAGGGGTTTTAGGGGCTGAAGCCCAGGGACTCCAGGCTAAGGGGGGCCCTGCAAAAATCCAGCCCTGGCTGGCTGTCCCCTGCTTCCAGGGAGGGAGAGAGGTATTGTAGAAGAGACCTTCCCACCCCCCTGCTCCAGGTAGCATAGTCTCCTGGTATCAACACCCAGCTGAAGTGGTTCCAGGCTGCTCCCAGCTGAGTTGACTATGATTTCCCCACCCCAGGAAGCTGCTTCCGGCTGCCTTTGTTTGCAGAGTGTGGGAAGAAGCCTGCACCAGGCTCGACTCCTGGAAGCCAGAGCCACAAGGGGGCTGGAGAGTGGTGGGGATGCTGGACCAGAGGTGGGATTGGGGATGTGAGGGGCCAGAGGAGGGGAAGAAGAATGGACGGGACAGAACAGGACGGGAAGGGGCAGTGGGTGGCTGGAGGGCGGATGAGACAATGCAGGGGAATCACAATGGAGGTTAGGGGCTGGGGGAAGGATGCCAATGTGTGTGGGGGGGTTGCCAATGAGTATGGCCTCCCAGCTACCAGAGACCCCACTACCCCATCCCCAGGCCAGCCAGGGGCTCCACAAAGTCTTCTAGCCTTGGGCGCACAAGGGTGTTAATCTGGCCCTGTTTCTATGAAATGGCCAGAAGCTGGAAAGGGAAAGCCAGTGGTGCTGCCTAGACATTCGAAGGGTAACAACAGTGATATATTTTCATCTGACTCTATTCTGGGAAAGCAGAGAAAGCCCTGGGCGGCTTTGAGGGAAGTGGCATGATGAGAGTTGATATACCAACGAGTTCTTTCGAAAACAGTCATCGACTTCTAGCTAACTCCGACCGCTGTGCTGGGAACTAAGGAATGAACTCTACAGAGGGTAATAACCATCAGACTGACTAACTTAGAGACCTCTTTTCTTTCCGTTGGTGTCTATTCCACGCACACGTTGTGTGAGCCAAATAAGATATACCATCACTATAGCAAATGCTGGAGCACACACCTGGAAACAGCACATTCTTTTGTCCGACTGTTTACTTTGATACTAAAAGACACTTTTTGTCCTGCTAAGAAATTTCAGGATGCACCTAACTCTGGATTAAACGACTGAGTAGCAGAGAAAATGCTGTGCAACCCCACATAAAGTTAACTTAAAAATTCACAGCCTATGAATCCATTAGAACAGAAATACAATCCAAGGCCACTGAGCTAAGATTTTCCTCCAAGGAAAGCATTATTGAGATGACTCAAGAAGGCTAAATATTGCTTTGGAAAACTTTATACACTTAACCAAACAAGGAGTCTGGTGGCACTTTTAAAGACTAACAAATGTATTTATCGCACGAGCATTCGTGGGAGAAAAATCCCACTTTGTCAGACACTTGAAGATCGACATCTTCAAAGCACCTGACGAAGTGGGATTTTTCTCCCATGAAAGCTCGTGCGATAAATACATTTGTTTATTTGGCTGAACTAAACTAACACGGTTGCCCCTTAGGAATTTATACACCTAAGTTTTCATTTTAAGGACCCATTTTTCAAACCGGGCTTATATTTTCCCCAAGCACAGTCTTCCCCACAAATGCTGTGTACATAACTTTGTGCCTGAATTCTCAGCAAAAAGTATCAATGAACTGTAGGTGCAAAATGGTGCATCTAAAAAGTTAAACCTCTGTCACACCCCTTTCTGGTGCCACTTTGTTCTCAGCCCTCTCCCTAGAACTTTATCCTTCTGTTGGTGGCTAGCAGCTCCTAACACAGACCTCTGTAAGGCTAAAATCCCTGAAATGTACAGGCATGAATAGCTTGTTGCTTGGATTCAGAAGAGCCTCTATTTGGCCAGCCCTGCTTTCCACAGGTGTTCTACTGAAAATATTTGGAAGGGCTTCAGGAGAGGCTAGGCTATTCTGACGTTTATAAATAAAGCAATCATTCTGTTGCAAATGTAAATGATCAGATTAAATATCAAACTATATCTTTTCATTTTCCATCAAACCTTTCAGTTTCCCATCAAAATTTGGGTTGGTGGCTACTTTCAAGCCCGGATGAGGTAAGAGAAAGCAGGAAATGTTTGTGAAACAGGAATGGATGTGTTTTCTGACATTCTGTAGTTCTTCGTGTTGATTTCCTGAGACCTAAGAGAGATGGACTTGAAGTTAGCATGTTTCCGTTTTATGTGGACATTGTATATGTGGAGTACATTCTATAAGAGGTTGTAAAGAAAAGTGCTAGACAGCAAGATGTGTATTCAGCATGTACAAAGACAGAGCATTTCCAGCAACCAGGAAACATTTTCTCGCTCTTTGATCACATGCCCTGGAGTCTTATTTTTTGAAAAATGTGCATGTGTCAGTGTGACTAGAATATAAACCACCTCAGGATTTTATAACAAGATTTTCTTGACTCCCCTTTAATTAGGCCTTTTCATTTCTTTCCATTACCAAACCATCCATATGTTTCCTAATTATTTCTAACAGGGCCCTCTCCTGTACATTTTATTATACAATTAACTATTAATGAAAAATTCTTCCTGATCACGTCATTATCCTTTATTTTCCACCTAAAATGTATGTTGCCCAGAAATCTCTATGGTGGAAGAGGCTAGCTAGCTGTATTTTAATTATTCCTCCTGAGACCTATGGTGTGAAGAGCAGTGACTTCCCTGGGTTAGGAGATGAAAGAAGGTTTTCTAAGTTGTTCTTGAACCCTTCTCCACTAAATCCCTGTCATTGGGCCAGGTCAGCTCAGAACTAACTCATGCGAGTTCATGCAAAACAGCATCTGGAAACGTAGAACAAACCTTAAGACGTTTTTCCAAAAATTCGGAACCACCATCAGCTCCATAGGAAAATTCATAAGGGAAACTCCAGTCCCGAACAAGGAATATGAGAGACTAAAAAACACAATCGGGAAACAGAAATAGGGGCTCATCAGTGCCGTGCTGTCCCATATGTGCTTGATCCAGACACTTTTTGACTCCACTGGACTGGCCCTCTGTTGTTTCACTTTTGCTTTGTCTTCCACAAGAAAAACAACCAAAGCTGGGTGAATAATAGAAAAATAATTTTACAGAGATCTGTTTGCACAGATAAATAAAAACTTAGCCCCGTGTTCACCGACTTGATGCTCACTGCCCATGAATATTCAAGCCTTCGAGTTTCACTGGCAAAATAGACTGAGGAGAAATGAATGTCAAAGCACAGGCAAAATATTGATGCCAGAACTGCTCACATGTTCATCCAGTCAAGGACCAGAAGAAAATACCATGCGGTTTGTAGCACCAATCGCAACAAAGCCAAAACTGCCTGAACGCTCAACATGCATCCTCACGCCTTTGAAATATCAAATACCATCTATAACATACATGCACTGTTTTAAAAGTTACTGGTACATCCAATCTGAGAACAATGATAAATTCAAGGAGATTGTGAGATCTCTGCTACTATTCAGGGAACAAAAAGAGGCTACGTTTATTCTCCAGTTAATCACAGTGAATTTCTCAGCTCCAGCGGCCACTTCCGTGAATCCTGGATGTGTGTTTATTTGGGTGAAACGCTCTCTTGTGCAATAGGGACCAAAGAGGTGCACAGACCATTGTGCTGTGCCTCTGCAAAGGGGAGGGTCTCATCTGTAATTAGTTGCTTCCCAGAGGAAACCCCACCTCACTCCAAATTTGCATACAATACTATATATTTAATGGCATGTTGATTCTGTAGATTGAAGAACACCACCCATGGTTCAGGCACTTCCTGTGCTACTTAGAATTTCATAGTTTGGCTAGAACAATAGCTAGACAAATATTCTTCAAAATAAAAAGGAAGTTTGCTAACCAGCACAAAGGGAACAAGATTCCTAATTTAAGTCATATTTAGTTTCATCTTATGGGAAATTTACAGCTTTGATTTTTTTCTCAGCTTCCTGGACTGGGCATCTTGCCAAGCTGACTTTTAATGAGAGACATATGTAAGAGGAGAGGGTAAACACAAAATCGCTGGGTTTTGTAATGAATAAATAAATGCCCGTGTGGTCAAGTTCTAATCATTTCAAAAACTAATTTTCAGGGCAAATCCTGCATTCTAGACCTGATTTATAAAACATGTACCTAAGATACCGAGTATGCGACTGGGGTTGGGAAAGGCAGAAGCCAAAATTAGCTCTGCAGAAATGCTAGGTTTCCTTTTGCACAGATCAATAAACAGGTCGATAACTGGAATTATATTTATTAAAAATGCGGGGTAAAGGCTGTCGCTTAAAATAAAAATTACCCAGAAAAAGAGAGAGAGAGAAACCTTATTCTCTTTCCATGAAGCATTGTTTTTAGAGAGAAAGAAAGTGAGACGATGCCTAAGGACATTCCAGTCTGTGGCGAATGGACGTCTCTGGCTGTTCCAGGTTAGGCTGACCCATCAAGGGACGGCACAGCCCGGGTAGGCGTGCCCCACACTGACTTTCATCTAGCTAGAACAAGTAACAGGCTGCGGTCGAGGCAGTGGAGTCTAGCACACTGCGGGTGCCCGGGGGGCCTGTCCTCCGGTTGTTAGTCCATGCTGAAGCCCGTGTTGCTATGTCCTCATTACGACTGTTAACTGCGAAGTGAAACTGACGCTAACGCAGGTCTGCTTCACTCGCAGTGAAGACCCGTTCAGACATCCAGGGGCACGTCTGAAACAGGCCCCGTTTTTGCCCATTGGTTACACACGCTCTCTACTCTGCCTTTGATTCAGAAGTCATTTTATTTTTGCAGCACAGTGGCCTGCGCATCCCAGCTTTCCCTTCCTTTGCTGCCCCTCAGGCCAGCTCAAGATGTCTAGTAAGGTGACTCCTTTCCCAAAGGCAGCGAATCAGGCATTTCCGTGTAGGCAGGGCCACCAGCGTTTTCTCCTCTACCCCTTCATTCCTGCCTATATTTCAGGGGTGCTGGAACAATGTGTACAGCGGGGCTTCCCGAGAGCCATTGAAGCAAGCTCTAACCCCATATATGATGGAAGCCTCTTCAAGCCAGCACACGTAGGTAACCACCTACAATCAGCACTTTCGCCATAATCCCTCCCGTACACTGATTCCTGCATCTTCACGCTCAGATTCCTACATTTTGAGACCAGGAGGAACCATTAGGATCCAGTCTGATCATCTGCGTACCCTAGGCCACAGAACCTCACCCCGTGCCTTCAGACAAGCTTGATTCGTGATGGAGAACTCACCCTACACCTACGCGAAGTTGTTCCAATCATTAATTTACCCTCACTATTCAACATAAATTCATATGTTTTCCTCTTTTTTAGTCTAGCATCAACTTCCAGCCATTAGATATTTTTCTGCTAAATAGAAGAGCCACCTGCTATCAGCAATCTCTTCCCACGTAGGCGCCTATAGCCCATGATCAAGTTCCCTCTTAACCTTCTCTTGGAGAAACTAAATAGACCAAGCTGGTGATGTCTCTCACTCTAAGGCAGATTTTCCAGACTTCCCGTTATTCTTGCAGCTCGTCTCTGAACCCTTTCCAACGTGTCAACGTCCTTTTTTGAAGTGCGGACACCTATCCGGTAATGGTCCCATTAATGTTGTACCCAGCGGTAATACCAATTCCTTTCTTCAGCTCCCAGCTTCCCTGCCAGGACGGAGTGTGTCTTCTTAGATAAAGCATCTCCTCCCAGGGAGTTCGTGTTCCTCCATTATCTACCACCATCCGTAAGCCCTTTTCAGCGCCCCTGCATTCCAGATGCTGTCACCCACCCTAGATCACTTCTCTTATTTGTTCCTAGAGGCAAGATCTGGAATTTGGCTGCATTAAAATGTTGGTGGTTCGAAGGAGCCTATCTCAGCAAGCGAGCCAGTTCGACCCACGTAGCTGATCTGCCCTCATCCTTATTTCTCTCTCCACCAATCTGGGTGTCCTCTGCCAACTTTGCCATCAGTGAATTTACATTTTCTCCTGGGTCACTGATGACGATATGGAATAGCAGGTGGCCGAGAACCCCTCCCTGCTGATCCCACTAGAAACACCTCCATAGAATGGTATTCCCCATTTCCACATACTTTTTGTGAGCTATCAGATAACCAGCTTTAATCCGTTTAATATGGACTCCGTTTATTTTATACAGTGCTAGGTTTCTAATCAGAATGGCACGTGGGGACTAAGTCCAATGCCTGACCGAACCCTAAGTATATTATGTCAGTACAGTAGTACCCTTTGTATGGGCTGCTAAATCCTCTGATCCAGTCCACACCTGTGCTGCAACGCACCTGTAATGCTACAGAAATCTGCTCCCATGGTCTTCCCAGTGTCACACAAGTGCATTCACTGATGTGTGTCCCCAGAGCAGTAACCAGAAGAGTCAGGCAGTAGGACTGATTTTGTTAAGACTAAAGAGAATCTGGGGAGACGGCAGATTTAAGGAGTTGCTAACCAACCTCCTCATTAGTAGCGTCTGCTGAAGCTGCCTGATGGATCAGCGTCTCCATCCCAGCGTCATCTGCTTTCTATTTATTCATTCATGTTTGCTTCCAGGCTGAGGGAGCCTGGACTAGCACGTAATTCCCACTGCACCATTCTCTCCTCGGGCATTAGCCGCTAAAGCGGCTGAAGACGCATCGTCCGCCAGTCTCCATCTGCACTGCCTGAGTGGAAAATGGAAGTAGAAATGAAACTGTTCCTTACCCGCACCGAAAATCTCCTTTCACTCAATCTTTTCCCTAGCTCGACCCTCTCGGTCACGGGGAGAAGGTTTATGACATTTTGCCCCTTGTTCTGCAGAGCCGCTGCGGAAGTGGGGTACGTTCCCCAGCGACTCAGTGCTAGGACCCTGCCTGTGTACTCTGCGGTGCCGTCTGCTGATCCTCGGGCCGTGGGCCGGATCTCAAAGCCTGGAGTCACACCGTCAGCCCAGGGACGGTATCTGTGATTTTTGTTCCTGCTTTCTCACTCCTTGGGCTGGAGTGCCACAGGGGAAGTGTGCTCAGCCACGGGGGACACTCATCCCCAGGCTGATACATCACTTTCCTCCTCAAAATAGGGCTCAGTGAATTCCAGCCATCCTGCTTTTTGGCATTCAGAACAAAGCCTCGTGGGGTGAAAGGCTGAGCCGACTTTAATGGGGAAAACAGAGACCTGGGACGTTGCCAGAGAGCAGGGGAAGGAGCAGCGTTTCCTCATGCCTAGCTCTGACTGTGCCTTGATTTACCCGGGTCTCCTCCCTCCCCATATTGCAAACAGCATCGCCACCTGCTGGAGAGGACAAGAAGGTCCCTCTCAAAGCTGATCTCTGATCGATAATAACCCTAGTCAAGACTGTTACGTTACTCACCTGGAAAGGTTTCAGGAAGGTTTCCTCCATGGCCAGTCTGCCGTATTCTGTAAAGAGCTGCAATGAGGGAATGGTTAGTTTCACAGTTGAGAGGAGAGTACGGATGGTCTTGCTCCCTGCTAGCATCACCGTCTGTTTTCTAGTTTTGACGCTATCGTGCCATGCGCCTGCTATCCCGAAGGTCTGCTCGGGCCTTTCCAGCTCTCAGGTTAGAGGTGTATTCAGCTGCTATTAGTATTTATTGTACTCAACCTTGACAGACATGAGCTCAGAGCAGAATCCTGGGTCGCCAAATAAGTGAGGTTTTTAAAAACGATATAAACGGATGGGGTGGAGTCATCTTAACCCTAACGCTGTGCTCCACGGGCTACACTGAGCGGTCAGACGCCTGGGTCCTTTGAGCATTTGGACATGTATGGAAATAGGATAAAGACACAGGCGTTTGCCCTGTGGACTGAATCCTGAACCCTCAGCTCCAAACTTCCATTGACTAAAGCTGTGGGATTAGTCCCTAACAGCTCACACAGGTATGTTGTTTGGGGTTTTTTTTTCCCCATATCAGTTAGATTTGGAGGTTCTCCAAACTTTGGGCTATTCCTTCTAAATAGAGGCAAAATCGGCCACACCACCCACAAGTCCCTAAAAATGGCTCCTGTAGGCCAGAGGGCTAGTCTTCTTTCTTGATTTATTAAATCCTTTATTATTGGTTTGTTCTTTTCTAAGAGATGAATAACTTTATAGAAGGGTATTTTTGATAGTAACACAAGGAACCTATTAGCCCCATGCTGAGCTAAAGCAAGTACGCATTTATACACCACAAAGACCATGAAAATAACCACCACCTATCCGGATCACGCCAGAAAACAGAGGGGTGAGAATGAGCCAATTGTCATGAATCTGGATGAATATATTCTCAATATGGATGAAGACGGAGTAAGCACACCCCAATTTTATGTTGGTGAGGAAATGAAGTTTGGAGAGCTCAGCATACGCTCAACGAAAGGGACAAAACACCATGGAAGTTAGGTTAGTTTTCTTGCGTTTTATTTGCTTTGTTTTCCTGGCTTTTTAGCTCTCTAGCTTCTCTTAAGTTTTTCACCTTCCACTCAAGCACAGTGAGTCCTGGATCACTGATCTCCTTTGGCACGCGAGGGACAAGGCTGTTCTATTGTCTCTTGTTCTCGAGGAAGGGAGGGACTACATTAATCTAGGACGTTTCATAGCAAATGGTCCTCCATGGATCTCAAGAATAGACGTACGAACCGTCAGAAATCTAGGCCTCTTTGCTGACCCTGCCAGCTCAGCCAGGGCCTGCCCTGTTCCCACTGAGACAATAGCCTTTCTGCTGCTGCCTTCTATGCCCGATGGATCAGGTCCAAAGTAGAGGGGATTAAACCGCTTAGAGGAAAAAGGCTCCACCCCTTCGTGACTGTTCCACGGCCCATTCACCGCAGAACAATAACCCCTGTACCAGATGAGAGCCCATTTAAATGTACGTTTCCAGACAGCTTGGTAAATTAACACCTTCCTCCCCCTCAAGAGCACCAGGGCTCACCTGTAAGTGCTGCAGGTCGTCTTCCTGGACGTTCTGGGATAAGTTGTACACCTGCATTGAAAAGGACACGTTCAGCTGGCGTACAATGCCCTGCCCTTCCTGTACAGCCAGCCGTCGAGTCGCTCCGTTTATTGGTCTTACAGGCGTGCCTAGAGCTGAGGCCCAGCTGGCTGGGGCCCCGTTGTGCAAGGCGCTGTACAGACACGGAGTACAAGACTGTCCCTGTACCAAAGAGCGACCCAGCCGGCAGGTGCCCAGAACAACACAGAGGGTCACGTGTGCTCTGCTCTGGCGCACCAGCAGGCTGCCATAGCCGGCCCCGGGAAGAGTGGGCCAGGCACTTCTACAGCTCTTTTTCCTATTATAGGTGTTGAGCCGGGCATTGTCATGGATGGTAGTGTCCTCCCACCTCTGGCCTCCCCCTGGGCCCCAAGGCAGCCCAGGCAGGGGACCCGGGGGCTGGAACAGTAAGGCGCTGCAGCCTGTGCACAGGTGCGTCAGGATAGAATAAACACCATCAGCTCCTTCCCCAAACCACCCCTCCTCAAGCCTCCACTTTAGTGGTGCAGATGATGTGGCCATCCGCAGTTATTCTTGTCAACGGGCCTGCTCCAGCAGCGTTCTGAGTGCCTCCGTCTCCTGGGCAGAGACAAGGGCCTCCAACGCCTTTCAGACTTCAGCCAAGTCCAGCGGGAGGACTGGCGCACGCCTCACTCAGCCCATCCCTGGAGAAACACACTCCTTCCAGGAGCCAGCAGCAGCCTTGTCTTCGGGGTCTGAATGGCAAGGAGCTTCCTCGGATTCTGGCCCATCATTTGCACGTTGCATTAGGATCTCCGAGGATGAGAAGGGCCACACAAGACAAGAGACGGTTGTGCTTCAGACCTAGAAGAGGTTTCCTATAACTGCAGGGCAGAACCGTTCCTACCCGGACACTCAGCAAGGAGACAAAATCTAGACTTGTCCCTTCAATCATGTGCCCTCTGCTGTCCTTCCAGTGGGGCTGGCCGTAGCTCTGAGCACCGGCCATCTCTGCTCCCCTAGAAGTCAATGACTAGTGACAGTTTTAAGCCAATGCTGGCCGTTTTTTTAAAAATCTCCACCCCCCGTCTTTTAGCGAACAACGCCCAGATTCATTCTCCGTTACCTGAATGGAACTGATCATCGTGCTAAGGGCAAAAACTGTGGCGGAGTCCCTCAGCGTCGACTGGCTGTCAAACGTCCCCTGAGTATCCATCAGCAGCACAGCGACCTGCAGAGCAGAGAGCGCGGAATCAGCGTTCTGCGTCCGCTTTTAACGACCTCGCTCTCAAACCCCAAACAGGGGTGGAGAAAACCAAGACGTGAACCAGGACGTTTTGTTGGGCGTCTCACCACACGGGCCTTGCGTGTCTAATACGTTCAGCGCCAGGGCACGGAGAGGGGAACACAGCTCCAGGTTATGACTAACGCTAGAAAACCAGGTTCCAGCCAAGGCCCCCAGGCCTCGATTGTACCCTGACAAATGGATAGCTGGAAACCAGCCAGGCTCACCTATGTATTAGCACTGGAACAGCAAAGAACACTTTGTTGATTGCTGAACACGAAGAGGAGGTGTCCATGTGGACTCATCCCACCAGCTTGAACTCTGGGGGAAGGGAAGAAAAATCCCTACCAAGAAGAAACTGGGTCTTTATGCTACTTGAACGCTGAGGGGCAAAGATTACTAAGCATAAGCAAAGGATCCCCAGTGCTTAACCTGGCTTAGTCCTAAAGGACATGTGCAACTTGCTTATTACTACAGCTTCAATCACCTTTTGAAACCTAAGACTGTAACTCACTTGTGTGTCTATTTCCCTGCTTTAACCTTATAAACAACTCTTCTGCTTCTTAGTTAAAAAATGGTTTGACACTTTATTACAGGATAGGCTACCAGCATTGTCGTTTGGTGAGAGATCTAAGGCGCAGTTGACCTGGGTACTTTACTGGTCCTTTGGCACTGGGCGTAACTGAACTGGGACCAGATATCTCATAAAGGCAAGCTTTCCTAGGTGGCAAGACAGACCAGGCTGCTCCAAGGGACTGTCTGTGACTCCTTCTTAAGCTTTCATAGTGCCCAAGAAGTTTACACTTGATAATGGGTTAGTGTTAGTGGGTATAGAAATCACCACCAAACTGGGGTGTGTGCCCTGCTTTTTTATAGTCTGCCCTGACCTTGGCATTCACATTCTTGAGCCGCCCTTGACAGCATAACGAAGACGACTCATTATGATTGATTAACTCCAGCCCAAAGCTGAGAAGCTCCCTCATTCTGGAAGGAACTTTTCAAAGCCATTTCCAGCAGCCATTGAAGTGTCATCCTATGAGTCCCATTAGTTTCGT
This sequence comes from Pelusios castaneus, assembly GCA_007922175.1. Classification (NCBI taxonomy): domain Eukaryota; kingdom Metazoa; phylum Chordata; order Testudines; family Pelomedusidae; genus Pelusios; species Pelusios castaneus. Next base: position 17,696,149 of record ML685781.1, read on the forward strand.
ATCTCAGAAGCCACAAATGGCAGCACGTGGCATCTCCTTCGTTCTGAACACGGCCATCCAGCATTAGAAATTGTGTGGGAAATACATTCCCACGTACTGGCGATGCTTTTGGGTTGGTTCCAATAAAGATCAGCCAAATAAGGATGGTCCTATTCCTATTTGCTGCGCACCTCAACACCCAGAAGAGGGCCCAATTCAGCTTCCATGGACGCTGTCCACTGACTTCTTTGGGTGCTGGATTTGGGCCTCTATTGAGTAAAGATGCTCTATTCTCAGGGCCATCTCTAGGAGTGGGCAGGGCCCAGGGCAAATTGGCCTGTGGGGGCCCCGGCCCTGCTGGCACTGAGAGGGGTCACCCTGGGGCAGAGGCCGGGCTCCGCGCTCCTGCCCCACCCCTGGGCTGGCTGGTCTGCCCCTGGGGACAGGGTGGACCAGCACGTGGTCACTCTGCTCCAGGGGTGGGACTGGCAGGCATGCTGTACATCCTCCGCGTGGCCTTCCAGAGACACAGGCCCTGAAGGGCTGCACCAGAAGCCACAATGAGCACTAGTTGGCCCCACTGCCCCCAGGGGCAGATTGGCCAGAGCAGGGGGCTGGGGCTCTAGGCTATGGGGGGGCCACTGGCGGAGGACTCTCAGGCCTCCCGCCATGGAGCCTAGGGCAGTTGCCCGAGCTGTCCTCCCACCCCTGGGACAGCCCTGTCCATTCTCCAGCCAGCCTTATGGCAAAGCAACAATATTCTGCAAGGAATGAGCCACGGGACTCCAAAAAACAGCCGATGTTCCACGTAAGAGACTGTGTTTGCTCTTTGCATGGAGACTTAGATATTGTAGCGATGGGTGCATTAGAAATCGCTGTGATCGAAAGCACACGGCACCCAAGATGACCTAAAGGGTTCTCATCTAGGAAAAAGCAGAGCAGCACTGATAGAGCTCAGAGCAGGGGCACCCAGAGGCAGCCCCCAAACAAATGGATGAGCCGGCATCAGGCACTCCGCGTACCCTTTTACCGTCCGGTTTGTCCACAAGAAAGACTTCGCTCCATATCTGAATGCCAGTTGTCTCCCGCTCGGACCCTCCTCGCCACGAGAAGCCTGTCAGTGGTTCGTTGTAGTCTCCAACCCAGTCAACCGAGTCCTGCAAGCGACAGAGAACAGATTACCAGGGCCTGCTCCCCTGCGCCTCCACCCTAAGGTTATTCACACCAGAGGTGTCCTACCAGGAGGCAAAGACTTCATGCCCCCCCAAGTCAGTTTCTTTGATCAGCTGGACATGAAGAGGCACCTGAAAGATGGGCCCAGATCCAGGAGCCCCTCCCCAACCACGCTGACAAAGTGGAGACCACCCAGGACTGCACACCTGCCACTCTTCCGCACCATGCCCAGTGTGGTCAGAGCTCAGACCCGCCTGTTCTGAACTCACAGGCCCCTGAACCTGGAGCCGAACAGTGCTAACCCCACGCCTCTGTCCGGTCAAGGCCAATCATGTACTTACACCTCAGCAAATATACAATAGGGCTTACGAAAACTACAGGCCACGTTCTCCACACGCCCCAAGGGCAGGCACAGGAAATTGGCAGGGAATCAGCACCAGGGCCCTAATCAAGCACCAGCCGACCCCGATGATGCTCTAACTCAGTGTTTCTCAACCGGTGCTCCGTGGCATGCTGGTGCCTTGGGGACATATTGAAGGTGTTCCACGACCGAACCAACGGGGAGGGGAGTTATTTGGGGAGATTTAAAATGCCCCAGCCACAGCAAAGCTTCCAGGCGCACTTCGGCACTTTGCTGCAGCTGGGGTATTTTAAATTTCTTGCTGCTGTTACCATTGGCATCAAAATTGCTTCGACATAACTTCCCCAATAAAACTTTCCTTGCCGAATCTTACTCCAAGAATAGAGGAACTTTCTTCTGAACATGCCGGCCCAAAACTCCTGTTCAAACTTGAGTGGTCGCATTTTCAGTTTTAAGTTGTGTGCATCATCATTATGTAGCTATTTTTTAGACATAAACGCATGTTGTATTGGTAATGTTGTATTTGATTTGGTTTCCTGAATCATTTTTATTAGATATGTGGGTAGGTGGATTATAGTCTGATAATAAGGAGGCAGCAAACTCTCAGATCCATGCTGAACCTTTATTCGAGCAGCAGGGCAAAAACCAGACAGAAGGGTTTTTCTAACACTAAAACAACCCACCCATCTATCACTATGGCAACCCCGATGACCTAAGGAAACCTCGGACACCACAATTTTTGCAGAAATGCTTAGTACGCAGATATTACGAACATTACAGCCGATATATACCAGCTTTTCGAGAAAGTTTTCAACAGGTGTTCTGCCTTCCATGTAAAGTAATTAAGACCTGTAGATGTTCCCCAGTCCACTAAGGTTGAGAAACACTGCTCTACCTTACACCCAGAGGGGGGGTTTAGCGGGGCTCTGCCCCATCCCACTCCGTCCAACATGCTCCCATGTCCGTGTGGGGACAGCCGGCCCTAACTGCATATAGTTCTCCTTTGCAAAGGGGAATTCCCGCTTGGCCAGGCAGGCCAGCTTGGTGCCACGCTTCGCCCTGCACCCAATCCCTCACCGCAGACCCAGCTTCCAGGAGGTCCTCTTTCCTCCACTCCACCTTCCAACAGCCGACTGCCTCCCCTTGCTCACGTCCATAAAGACTCGCCCTCCCAGGGGAAGGGTATGGAGAATGCGAAAGCTGGCACAAGTGTATCAGGGACCATGCACTCAGATTGCATCAGCTCTCTAGTCAGGGAGGGTTCCCAGCCTTCCAGCAAAATGCTGTTATATGTGAGGATGCTGCCACGTGAGACCCCACCACTCCAGGTGTGCATGGTGAGGAGTTAGTCACATTGGGGCTGCACTCGTACCTTGCTGTACATGTATCTCAGCATGAAGTCCATCAGGAACGATTTTCCTTTCCTGAAAGCTCCAGCGACTGACACAGCAACAACCTCTTTGTCCCTCACAGCCTCCGAGAGCAGGATGCGGTTTAGCGCAGCCTCATCCAGCTCAAAGGAATGGTCATCTTTGACAATGAGCACCTGGACTGGCCCAGCCTGCTTCCCGGCCTCCTCCTCTTCAGAGCTCCACTCGTACGTCTTTTCTGAAAAGCCACCTGGCAAAAAAATGAATCAGTAAATGCCTAAGAGCTCGGATTAACATGCTCAGACATTAGACTGCATTCCATTTGCTAAAGAAGATGCCAGGAGGGGACCAATCCCCTTTCACCAGGCCTGTCACGTACCAAATACCAACAAATCTCCCCAGGAACCGTTTGGGAACACAGCTGCTCAGACCCATGATGTCAATTCTGACAAACACTACCCGCGTGCTCCTCTTCCGTAACGAAATTCACCTTCGAGCTGAATGCCCTTGGCAAAGCACAGGAGTCACGTCAGTCCCTGCAGTGGGGTGCATTACACATTAAAGGGACCGTTTGGGCGCAAATGAGACGCCCCCTGCCCTATCCGTGGGCTGGACTATATACCAGAGAAAGGAAGTGGAGAAACCTCTGCCTGGGCCAGTCTAAATAATGCTTGGTGTTCTGCCAGAATTGCATAATTCATGACCTCATGAGGTCCGTTCCAGTCCGACTAAGTCTCTGGTTCTAGGAAAAGGAGAGGGAACCGGCAGCCATGTTGGCTGCCACAGAACCCAGGTCACCTGCCTGATCTGGGTTCTAAAGACTTTGTTTCTTCTGACTATAAATTTGGTTGCATTGACTCAAAAGTTCTGAGGTAAAGGCCTTATTATGAACTGGATTAGGGGCTCCTTTCCCAACCGATGCCTAAGCATCGATCTAAGAACCCTGCCAGCTGGCATTGGTTTGGAGGCCTTCTCATGGGGGACACGTTTTTGGTCAGGGTGGTGTTTGATCTCCCTCTTCTCCGCATCTGGACAGACCCGCTTCAGCCTCTGAAAAAGCAGCACTTGAGGGCTGCATTGGCCTTGTGTGTAGAGGTGAGTTTCAGCTTTGCTACGGAGCTCTGAGCACCAGCCAGTTTGGCAATAGCGGGCCATCCTTCCCACCGAAGAGAACTGACACGATCTGTCGTGCTGTGGCCAAAGCTCTTCCCAGCAAACGCGGACACTCGCCATTTCTGAACATGCTCCATTGGTGGCAACAGGCGCAATATACTATCCCCATGGTTCTCCAAGATGAGACACGTTTTCACTGTTCAGCAGGGGTGCCTCGCACACCCCCAGCAGTTCAGACGACGCAAGCATTAACAGGATAGAGAAGATGGCCATGTGGAGGTGCAAGTTTTTTGCCACCTACAGGCTGCCCATCACAGAAAGAAATCTGAGGTGACTGTCAAATGCCCTCTGCTCACTGAGGGCCATGTAAATTCTCCTGGACAGCAGGGAAGGACCATGTGAGCGAAACGTTCTTCCATCTGTCTCTGAGAAGTTCTTGGTTGAGGTTGTATGGGCAGTCTGAAGACCCTGGCACCAAAAATTTTAAACACACCTGCCTACGGTTAGGCTTATGCGTCCCCGTTTAGAGGCCTATAAAAGTGGTCTGATTTTCAAAAGTACTCAACTCCCAGCAACGCCCACGGATTTAAAAGAGAGGAGCTACATTCTACATATGCTTATATGTCTGAAAAAAGCAGAAAAAAATGGTTTGCTTCTTTATAAAGAAGGCTTAAAAGTCGTTTCCACCCCAACCGTCCCACTCACCAGCTTCTTTTTTGCCTTGGAAACAGCACGGATATCAAGTCTGGTTTCGCTAAAGGTGATCCCTGCTGGGACTCAGTTATATTGTGGGCTTTCTTAGCTCATAACTGAAAAGTGGAGTCCTTCCAGCCATTTTCTGAGTATTCTAACAAAATAAATGGGCAATGACTGCCTTGGAAGGAGTACTGCAGAAAAAGACCTGAACCACAAACTAAATATAAGTCAACAATGTAATACTCTTACCAAAAAGAAAAAGAGGTAAACATCATTCAGGGATGCATCAGTAGGCACACAATACGCAAGGCATAAGAAGTAATTCTTCCACTCTACTCAGCGCTAATAAAGACTCAACTAGAGTGAGCGCTGAGTCCAGTTCTAGGCACCACGCTTTGGGACAGAGATGGACAAACTGGACAAAGTCCAGAGAGAGCAAGAAAAACAATTAAAGCTCTTTTAGAAAACACGACCTATGAGGGAAGATCGAAAAGTTTGGGTTTGCTTAGTGTGGAGAAGAGCAGACTTGAGGGGGAACATGATCACAGGTTTCAGGTACATAAAAGGTTGTTATAAAGAGGAAGGTAATAAATTGTTCTCTTTACCCACTAAGTACAGGACAAGAAGTAATTGGGCTTAAATTGCAGTAAGGGAGATTCGGGTTGGACGTTTGGAAAGCTTTCTGTCAGGGGAGTTAAATACCGGAACAAGTTACTGAGAGAGGTTGTGGAATCTTCATTACTGGAGGTTTTAACAGTATGTTAGACAAATGCCTGTCAGGGATGGTCAAATAATACTCAGCCCTGCCTAGTGCGGGGAACCGGACTTGCTGGCTCCCTTCCAGCCCTACATTTCTGTGATTCAACAATCAAAGGGCCGGATTCTCCAATCTGCCTCAAATGGGCCAGGAATTCCCAGCATAGACTCCAACTGCTACACCAGCCACTCTCTCCACCTCTGGCATACGTGGAGCGGAGGACTGCTGGAGAAGAAATGTGGGCATATATACTGGTGACAAACGGACAGTTGAGATGGGTGGTCCTGAATCCTGGCTGACAAACTTCCCCACTGTCCAGTCCTACTGCTGCAATATGGATTGGGCCCAGAGAATCTCCTCCTCCCTTCTGTCCAACTGCTGGAAAGAGGGTGGTGAATAGCTTCCTGCCATTGTGGAAAGGGCCACTGAAAACGGCAACTTGTTTACTATGGGTTTCACATGGCAGCGAAGTCTTGGAACAAAGACACAGAGTATAATTGGGCGATTGGTTCGTCATTTCCAGTAGAAACCAGCAGAGTCCAGGTGAAGGATTCTAAACAGGGATTGCCACTCAGGTCCTCTGACCCTATTATGGGCAGCAGCTGTATATGGGGAAGATCAGGCGGTCACTTGCCTCCTTCTTTTTTATTAGCACTGGGAGTCACTGATCCCTGAGCGTGAAGATGCTCAAAAGTGCCAGCCCAAACTGCATGGTTTATACTTTAGGAAACACCCCAGGCAGTGTGGGAAGCTTTCCTTTGCATATCTTCTGAACAGCAGGGACAAAGTGCAAAGTCTCTACCATATTGAATGCTTCTCTGTGCAAATTTCAGCCATAAAACCCTGCTCCTATCACCTGCAAAATACAACCGTATGGAACAACCCATACTTCCTTGTTTGTTGTGAACCCTAGAGAATTCCTTTCACATGTTTGCTAGAGGACAATGATTATTTACTGGACTGGTGAGTCAAATGTTTTGTAGGCTGGTTTTGCATTGCTAGAAATCACATTTTTTAATCTGGTCTTTGGGCATAGGCCAACTTCCAAGACATCATCGATTGACCTCCACGAAATTCATTTCTGGCAGTGACAGAAAGAGAAAGAAAAGCTGAGGTTCCTGATACACAATTAGTTTTTGCTGATATTCCAGCTAAACTCTTTTATGTCAGCCTTTCTCTGGTCACTTGCGTCACTTGACAAGCTGTTAATTAGTCAACTGCCAGGATTTACTTCTCCTTTTTTGTAAATGCTCTAACTGCCACTGATATAACTAAACCAAGTGCCTCCAAAGCAAGGGAGGAGGTCAGGCCTCATTGGGTGATTTAATACAGGAAGATGACGGAGATGAGAATTAAGGAGAGCCATATTTCCGAAGTCATCTGAGAGATGCAGCCTGAAAAACAGATATCTGGCTCATCTAATCAGCCCATAGAATGGGATATATTGCTACTCCATTATTGTAAATCAAAGGAAAAAATAAGATCCATTTTCAGTTGCATTAGGAATGCCTACAAATTAGGGCAAAATAAACTAAAATATAACATGATCCATATTCCTCTGAAATGCTGATAACACGGTTACATATTCAATGTCTTTAAGCTTTTGCAGCAAACTAAGTAAATTGTGCATCACTGTGGCAAAACCTTGATAAGTGGCATGCAGCCATGAGAGATCCCATTATAGAAATGCATCTTTGGAAAGCAATCAAACACAATCAATTCAGCATTGTTTGTTTCCCTGGAAAGAGCCTAACCCAGCAGCCTGTTCTGACAGGAATAGTCTCAGTAGAGATTGTTCCCGTGAGTAAAGATTCCACAGTTGGGCTTTTAAAAAACCAATTTTCACATGTCTTCTTTGCCAGCTCTACTCCCGGCATCCTCACCCCCATGACTAAGCCCTTCCTCACATAGAAGTAAGAGTTTGCAGGACTAGGCCTTTGGACCCTAATTAGGAAAACTGGAGGTCAGACCATAAAACACAGATTCAGTCTAGGGCTGCCGTTCTGGAATGCCGTCCGCTGAATCATGTTACCGGACAGATAGTTAGAAACAAGCAAGAAGTAAAACCAAAGCAGTAGTGAATCACTTCAACAGCCTATCTGTATTCCTCTGAAATGAAACAAGGAACTGTTGGGTCCGGCTGTTCATCGTGCCGGATCTTTCAAAGACGATGTCTTGTTTCAATCCTGCCCAGGTCGGTTTTGATGGCTGCTGGGATCCCATCTTTATCCAGGCCATCGCCATTACAAAAACACCTCCGTGTCACTCAGAATAGCCCCATCAAAACAGGTCTAGGCTGAATGGTCACAGAGAACAAAATAAAACTCTTCTCCCACGCTGTGACCCCTCTACGCATTCTGGGGAGGGCTGCAGGCTTCGGGACAGTGCCTCCGGCCCTTACAAATGACATCAAAAAAGGGATCACTCAGACCTGACATATCCCCATGTTAATTGCTCAAGGGACGCCACCGCCTGCGTTCTGCTCACACTGAACTAACTCTAGGCAAGCCAACTAGTCAACTACTGCAATCTATGTCTTCTGGGTCTTGGAAAAGGCAGCTTCGTTTTGAGTGTTCGGGAGAGCTGAGTGGTTGAAGGCAGAAATCTCATTTCCTGTTCCTCAAAGGACGCTTGCACCGACAGAATCCTGCCTGTTAGTCACCTGGTTGGAAGTCGGAAGGAAAATGATGAAAATGAAGTATAAATAGAGACACGACAGGACAGTCGGTGAGGAGGGGAGATATTCTAATGTAATGGAATGTACTGAGTCTGCTCAATGTGTTGAGCAGATGATGAAAGATCCCCCCAGCAAGGGGATATGATTGGGGACTGCCGAGGTGCCCACTTCCCTCGGGGAGGAGCTGCGGTGAGGTATCTAGACTTGCTGGTCATCATAGACAGCAAGAACCTTCAGAAAGGACAGTCTGATAGACCTCTCTTTTGGATGATCTAAAAGCTCTGGTTGCACGACCTTCTTGCTTGGTTTCTATTGAGCATACTGGTTGAAGGAGGCCTTCAGAGTTTGGTTTAAAGCTCTAATGGTGGATCTGACAGGGTGGCTTTCCCCTGGAGAGCCTGAGGCGAGGCCAACCTTGATTAATGACAAGCCCCACTTCAGTGGAATCAGGAAATTCTCTATAAAAGACAGCGTGGCTGGACTAGGCGGGGGGGGGGGGGCACCCACAAAAGTGGAGGCCACCCAAGCAATTGCCCTACGTCCTGTCTGGGCAAAATGATGGCGAGAGTGAGGAATGAAACACTGGCTACCTGTTTGCAAAACAGCGCCAGTCTAGCTAAGCTGCAGAGCGATTTCAGGAGAGAAAGATGCACCCTCGACCAGATTGTTACAAAAAACTATGAGAAACAAAGGTTTTGTGATAGCAGTCTTTCCAGACATTGAAAAAGTGTATGACATGCCATGGAGGGATATGTATTGTATTGTACAAGATAGGTGCAGCATGGATATGGGGAAGAATGGATGGATGGACAGAGAGTTTCTGCGTATGAAGACCATGCAGGTCAGAGAGGGGAAGTTATATCGAATATATATAATATTAAACATGAAACGCTCTGGGAAGTGTTGTTAGCTCAACATTATTATGATCATATTAATTAATTAAAATTAATATTAAAATTAATATTATGATAAATGATTTTCCAAAACAAATAAGTGTTGGGGTAAGCACAGTGGCATCTAGTTGCTGATCATTGTGCTCTGTGTTGTAGAAGCAGGATTACTCAGGTGGTAGGAAAAAAAAAAAGAGAATCAAGAAAGCATTATGAGGGATGTCAGACTAGGGAAATTCATGAGGTTTCAAGTTCTCCATCACTAAAATCAAAAGAAGTCTGTAAATTCCTAGAGGTAATATTTGATACTAAATTACTTGGGAAAGATCATTTAGACTGTTAAAGACAAGTGCAAAGGACGGCTCAGTCTACTGAAATGTCCTGCTGGGATTAACTGGCGGGGTGGACAAGAAAGCACTGCTGAGGTTATCCAGAGCCACACTCAGACCTCTGGCCGCCACGCCAAACCCAGAACCGAAACACTTAGATTTACTCCAAGCCCAGGCGCTGTGCGTTGCGTGCGATGCAACACCCATGTGCACAATACACACAGCTGCCGTGAAATGCTCAGAATGACACGACTCGGCCAAAGTTAATGAGAACCGAAATGATGACATGCCAACAGACTGTATGAGGAAATCCATAGGCACGTGCCAGGGAGCGTATATATCCCGTGCTGGCCTAGCAACCAAGGGCTAACGGAGGAACTCCTGGCCAAACTGACTGGCACCCTCCGACTAGCTGGGAGAATAAAAGAGCTGAGAAGTAGAAGGATGTGGCAGTTGCCAGAGGAGCAAGCAGGCTGGAGAAGGGAACGCCTGCCAGCACGCTGGTGAGAAGCTACCCAGAATCAGCCCCCAGAGCAGGGACAACCGGATCTACAGGCTGGAGAAACTCACAGAGCCCTGGAAGATAGGAAGGAGCTCAGGACACAGGATAAGAAGTTACCACGTCCTGATTCCACTTGCCTGGTTCCAGGACCCTGCGCTGGGACCCAGTGGAATGGGTGGGCCCTTGTTTCTCTAAAGCCTTCACAGACTTAAGAACCAATGGAGTTTCTAGACCCCCTGAGCACCAGGATCAGCTGACCCCTGTCTAAAGGGAGAACCCACAGACCCCCAGTGGGGCTGATGCTAACACCCTTTATAACCCAGAATGGGGCTACCATAGAGACTCAGGCAAGTGGAACTGACTGGCCATGTGCCAGGTTGCGCTGTGCAATGCTCCATCTGACCAAAGAAGGCGCTGTCGCATCGGCACACCAGCCCAGAGCCACCGAGAGCACTCCACTCTAGAACGGCACATGCCGTTCCCGTTAAAATGTACATGCAGGAGTTGAAAGACAAGGAAAAGCTAAACAAAGTCAAAACTTCCAATCATAGGAAAGCTCCAAAGGGGTAGCCGTGTTAGTCCAGTTCAGCAAGACAAACAAGGAGTCCTGGGGCACTTTTTAAAAACTAACAAATTTATTTATAGCATGAACTTTCGCGAGAGAAAGTCCCACTTTGTCAGATGCTTTGAAGATGGGGAACTTACAGAATGGGAGCAAAATAAATGCAGGGAAGTGTAAGTCTTAAGATCAGGTCAGATGTAACAGCAAATCAATTGTTAGGTTGCGAACAGTGGAGTACAGCAATTAGCAGGGAGGTGGGTGGGGGACAAGGTAAGCAAAATTCATAGGGAAGTTAGTAATGGAGCAAGCTTAAGTCGACTTAATTTACAAGTGTAGACGCAGTCCAAGAGCGAAAGAGAGGACTCTGTGGGCACCCAGGGATATCAAAGGAATCCCTCTGATGTAGAAGGCTAACACAGAAGCCTATACTAAGTAATGTCTTGTTAAGGTGAAATGCTAGGGAAATCCACTTTTCAGCCTAAGAAAATTTAGGTTTGACCCTACAATTGAAAACCCACATCCAAAAATCACAACTCTGCCAAGACTGCCCTCCTGCACAGTATATTTCCCATGGGGCCTTAAGTCCACCCCCTTTCTCAGCAAATCTCCAAAGTCTTCTGTTTTTAATTGATTCTGCACCTCTTTGCCGTTACAGTACACTCCCACATGATGAAACTAAACCAGATCCCTTGGTAAAAGTGCCATGAAATTCTCTGAGATGGCACAGAAGGCCAGCACGCTCTTTGAGTCCATACATATTTGTACTGATCATTTTGTTTGAAAATATGTTTTATTGTCTTGCTAGCTCTTCATGCATTCTCTGGAATCCTCACTCTGTTGAGGAAAGGTGTGAATAGCCACTTTACTGGAACACTAGAGCCTCTGTGAAATGCATGTATGCTGTAGAAAAGGACCTGGGGGTTATGGTGGATGGGAAGATGAATATGAGCCAACAGTGTGCCCTTGTTGCCAAAAAGGCCAATGGCATATTAGGCTGCATCAGTAGGAGTATTGCCAGCAGATTGAGGGATGTGATAATTCCCCTCTATTCGACACTGGTCAGGCCACATCCGGAATACTGTGTCCAGTTTTGGACTCCCCACTACAGAAAGGATGTGGACAAATTAGAAAGAGTCCAGCGGAGGGCAACAAAAATGATTAGGGGGCTGGGGCACATGACTTATGAGGAGAGACTGAAGGGACTAGGCTTATTTAGTCTACAGAAGAGAAGACTGAGGGGAGATTTGATAGCAACCTTCAACTACTTGAAGGGTACTCCAAAGAGGAGGGAGCTAGGCTGTTCTCGAGGGTAACAGAGGACAGAACAAGGAGCAATGGTTTCAAATTACAGCTGGGGAGGTCAAGGTTGGATATTAGGAAGAACTTTCTCACTAGGAGGGTGGTGAAGCATTGGAATGGGTTACCTAGGGAGGTGGTAGAATCTCCATCTTTGGAGATTTTTAAGGCTCGGTTAGACAAGACCCTGGCTGGGGTTATTTAGTGGGAGTGGTCCTGCTTTTAGCAGGGGTTGGACTAGATGACCTCGTGAGGTCCCTCCCAGCCCTATGATTCTATGATTCTATTTCCCATGCCTGCTACTCTACGCTAAGAGCTGCCATGTCTTTTTTAAAAGGAGTCCATGTAGCCACAGCAAGGACTTCCCAAAGGAAAGAGCATGGGGCTAGCTAGCCCTCACAGGGGAGAAACCCACAGAGCAAGCCAGAAACTCTACCCGAGGTACCACGGCCGTTTTTAAGCCCCAGCCACCCCACAGAGTGGGCTGTAGTGAAGTGACTTGCACCACGATGGGCCAGATCCTCAGACAATTGCCAGAGCTAGGCTGACATTAAGGAAGCTGGGTCAATTTTCACCAGCTGCCCAATCTCTCCAGATTCAAGTGGCCGTTGAAGGTGACAGTGCACCCTCTCCCCAACGCCCCAGTGTTTCTCCCCTGCTGTTTCCCATCACTCTGCCATGCTACCGCTGGCTGAGTCACCCCATAGCTGAGAAAGGGCCCAGCCCAGAACTATTTTGCTGCTCCTCAGGCCTGTGGGCATAGCAGAGGATGACAAAGGAGAATGTGGCTGCTTCCACAATCATGCAGAGTCCCGGGGTGGAGGGAGCGTCTATGCGTCAGGGCCGCATAGATCTTGGACCCTTCCCCACAGAAGCGGGGGGTCTGATCTAGCCCTGGGTTGTGTTAAATGTCATCAAAGGCTGGCTGAATTCTTAGCCCAATGTTGGTACCTGAACACCACCAGCCGGAGCTGCATGATGCCAACGACAACACACGAGAACCAAGTTGGTCAAAAGCACGTGGCCATTTTACTGTCATTTTCTCGCTGTGAGAGGGATACCAACCCCACCCTGGGACCGAAGGGGTTAAAAGGCAATACTGAGCCCAGGAAGCCCTGCCTAGCAGGAGGAACTGGTTAAAGGGAGCTCAGTGAAGCCCAGGACCAGGCTACAGGACAGACACACCTTTGGGGAAGCCAGCCAGAAGGTGGAGCCCGAGAGAGGACCATGGAGCAGGTAAGGTCCCCAGGCAGGCAGAGCCTTCTCCAGTCCACTTCCCCTCGAGAGGCGCTGCTCACCTGGACGCTTTGCTAAGGTACGGGCTGTTTGGAATATGTGGGCCACGCCCCAAACTGAAGGTGCATATGGTAATGGACTTAGACACTCTGCAGAGAAGACCCTCTTTGTGTTGCTTCCACAGGACCTGGGCGTGGAGGCAGAGGGGCTGGGTTCCCATCTATGCCCCCCCAACTAATGGCAAAGGCCCAGATGTGGTGGAGGCCAAAATATTCCCAGCCCGGGTTAGCAACCAGGCCCTCCACTGCTCTGACAGAGAGATAAGCGGATGGTCAGAAAGTGGATGGAGAAGAAAATGAACTCCATATTTATTTATTAGTCTTAAAAGATCATGAGCCTTTTTTAATGATGATTTTTTTGTACGCTTGACTCAGCCTTTGAGCCACCTTGAAGGGGTCTTATTTTCAGAGGGTGGGTGCTCAGCACTTTCTGAAAATCAGGCTCAGTTACGAGATCTCAACATCACAAGTCCATTTTGAAATTCTGGGCCAGGATCTGAGTGTGCCTGTCCTTTCATAGTTATAAATACTGATATTTCAATATGGGTCTTTCTTATCACCGTGTAGCACAATATAAAGCGTGCAGAACTGAGTCCTTTATGTTCTGATCTGTTCTATTTTTTCTTAAATAAGTGTACTAGAAGTCTCTACGGGCAGAGATATCTAATGCTATTACCCAAGTGGCAGGCCGCACTGCTGAATATATGCAAGAGAAAACTACAAAGGTTTTCCAAAGATGTCTGTGTAAATTCTGTAAACTCAAATCAAGCTTGCTGAGCTTTCTGGGACCAATTTGGGCACACATTAGCCAGCCTTAATTAGGCACAACCAGGGACCTGTATTCTGTTACTTAAAGAAAAACAATGTGTGCTATTTATACAATCAGCACCTTCTTAAGGGTGAAATTCACCCCATAGCAGATAGCACTATGGTCTATCCACCACTTAACACTATCGGCTCAAGTGAGATTTAAGTGATTCATAAGCTTGTACTGCCCCTCTGTCTGGAGTAAATTTCACCCTTAATGAAAGCATTATATTGGGACCTGTATTCAGGGCTACGTGTATGTTACCGCAAGCTAGCTCTGACAGCAAATGAGAGACAATTCTTTGGGGTTCTGCACAACTGTGTTCCTAAAATTGTTCTTTAATCAGCTAAATGAACAGATTTTTACCAGATGACAAGAAGTCCTATACCAAGCAGTTAGCTGGGGAATTATCAGTCAAGACCAAGAAGTGCTAGCTAGAATGAAGTTTAGGCTATTTAAAAATCAGGGGCTTTTTTTTTTAATTTCATGGAAGAACATTTTCAACAGAGCCAGAGGCTTTCTGCAGAGCTCATTTTCTGCATTGGCAGCTGGGCTAAAGCAGCAAGCACTGCTGGAGCCATTACAAAGAGGGTTGTCACTACACAATGCTGCAGTCACTCACGTGGTCAGAGAACATCACAGGGGTGGGGATCAGGTCACAGGTTTCACGGCTTTCATGTACATTTTTATTTCAGGGGACCTTCTTCTAATAAAAAGCACCAACATTGACCGCTCTAATTTATGCCTGCAATATCAGAGGCAGGGCTCCCTGTGTGCAAAATCACAGTCTAGGAATATACCAAGCTCTTCGGGCTCTTATGCTATGATTTTGATCTGTGGTTGGAATGCAGCAAAAGGTGGCGGATCCCATTTCTATAATACAGATCTCTTTAGACTGCAACTGCCCACGACTATTTGTGAAACTCACAGGACCCCAGCTAACGCCCTGGTTCAGCAAAACACTTGAGCATGTGCTTGTCACATTTACTTTAATGGAACTTAACGACATGCTCACAATTAAGCACATATTTAATGGATTTGCTGGACTGAAGCTTTTCTTAAGAATCTGAGCTAGTCTTTAATTAATTCTGTCCATACATCCATCTGGATGTTCCTTTCACGCCGTAGCCATCTGCAAAAAGACCATATAGCAATAACAATAGACTTCTGGTGCAACATCCCAATGGGACACCAAGTAATAGGAGTAATTTAGTGAGATACAATTTACAATGGTCATAACATACTTCAGAAGCCCTTCCCCATGTCCCTGTATCTTCCCTAAAACTAGTTAAACCAAGAACTGATTTGAACTTTGCCCGTTCGTGTTCCCAAGCTGTCTGCAAACGGATGACCAAATCCTCATTTGTATAAATGATTACACCAATTTTTCCAGCAAACAATTCCCCCAAAGTAGTTCATTGGAATGGGAACTATTCCTCAGCTATACGAATGAAGGCGTAATTTGTGTCTCTAGCCAGTACAGCTCTCTCACCCTGCGAGGCTGGATAGCAGCGTTCCCGGCGATCAGAGGCCACGTGCACTGATTGGCTGTCAACCGGGTGAGCGGTTCTGCTCTCCAGCATCATAAACAATGGCCAGGGAAACTCCTCCATGAAAATCCTTAAAGGAACACCTCACTCGCCGCAGCAACCAAACCGCCGCCCAGGAAGTGGAAGCCGTGTTAGGAGAAGGCCTCTTTCCTCTCCATGCATGTTCCTGAATCACCAACCCCAGCTTGAGAGGATAAAACAGCTGCTAGGGAGCCTGGACGCCGCCCTCCCAACACCCTCAGCCAGTGCAGGAAGCTGCTCTCAGCACAGGGTATTCCTCCATCCTCTCTCCTGCTCCCCGACCCCGTCGGAAGCAGAGATTAAGTGGTGACCCTGATCACAATTCAGTCCCAGCCCTATTTCTGTGGCAGGTGGCGAGATGCTGCCTCTTATTGCATCAGTCGGAGTGTTGCCAGCAGATCGAGGGATGTGATAATTCCCCTCTATTCGACACTGGTCAGGCCGCATCTGGAATACTGTGTCCAGTTTTGGGCTCCCCACTATAGGAAGGATGTGGACAAATTAGAAAGAGTTCAGTGGAGGGCAACAAAAATGATTAGGGGGCTGGGGCATATGACTTACGGGGAGAGACCGAAGGAACTAGGCTTATTTAGTCTACAGAAGAGAAGACTGAGGGGAGATTTGATAGCAACCTTCAACTACTTGAAGGGGTGCTCCAAAGAGGAGGGAGCTAGGCTGTTCTCGAGGGTAACAGAGGACAGAACAAGGAGCAATGGTTTCAAATTACAGCTGGGGAGGTC
>ML685781.1:17717267-17739323 GCA_007922175.1 Pelusios castaneus
CGCACACCCGGCCGGTGGGGTGGCAAAGCCTGGCATGGGGCGGACAGGGGGGATTCGCCCCCCGGCCACACCAGGGGCAGCCCCAGCCCCAGCCTGCCCAGGCCTGCAGCCGCCCCCTCGAGCACCGACGCCAGGCGGGGAGTTGGGGGCAGCCCCCCGGGAGCTGTCCAGCCCCGCCCGCCGCCTACCCCAGCTGCTCCTCTGCTCGCGGCTCCGGGCCATGGCTCCGCTCGCTCCGGGCGCGGCCGGCGGGAGGCTCCGGGGCCGGGCGGGCTGCGGCGCCGCGTCTGAGCAGCGGGAGGGAGGGACGGAGGCGGCCCGGGCGGGGCTCAGCATCGCCGGCTCCGCGCAGCGCGCACCCCGCGGGCGGGCACGCACACCGCCTGCACGCGCACACACTCCGGGCACGCACACGCCGGCCGGGCACACACACAGCCTGGGCGGGCACAGCCCTTGCACACGCACACCTCGTGCACGCACACCGCAGGGAGCACGCCCGCCCCCCGCACACGCACTCTGCACACCTTGGGCACACCGAGCCCTGGCACAGCCAGAGCCGCACACACCACCAGCCCCATTGCACATCCCGCTCACACACACCGCACACCCGGGATACACAAACCTGCCCACTCCGGACACACACACTGTGCACAGACCTTGGGCACACACGCACCCTGCACATGCCACCCACACTCCCACAGCCGGACATCCCCCCTTGCACACTCCAGACACACACTAGCACTCCTGGCACACACAGAATCATAGAATAATAGGGCTGGAAGGGACCTCACGAGGTCATCTAGTCCAACCCCCTGCTAAAAAGCAGGACCACTCCCCCTAAGTTATCCCAGCCAGGGTTTTGTCTAACCGAGCCTTAAAAATCTCCAAAGAAGAAGATTCTACCACCTCCCTAGATAGCCCATTCCAATGCTTCACCACCCTCCTAGTGAGAAAGATTTTCCTAATATCCAACCTTGACCTCCCCAGCTGTAATTTGAAACCATTGCTCCTTGTTCTGTCCTCTGTTACCCTCGAGAACAGCCTAGCTCCCTCCTCTTTGGAGCACCCCTTCAAGTAGTTGAAGGTTGCTATCAAATCTCCCCTCAGTCTTCTCTTCTGTAGACTAAATAAGCCTAGTTCCTTCAGTCTCTCCTCATAAGTCATGTGCCCCAGCCCCCTAATCATTTTTGTTGCCCTCCGCTGGACTCTTTCTAATTTGTCCACATCCTTTCTGTAGTGGGGAGCCCAAAACTGGACACAGTATTCCAGATGTGGCCTGACCAGTGTCGAATAGAGGGGAATTATCACATCCCTCGATCTGCTGGCAATACTCCTACTGATGCAGCCTAATATGCCATTGGCCTTTTTGGCAACAAGGGCACACTGTTGGCTCATATTCATCTTCCCGTCCACCATAACTCCCAGGTCCTTTTCTACAGCGCTGCTACTTAGCTGATCGGTCCCCAGCCTGTAGCAGTGCATGGGATTTTTCCGTCCTAAGTGCAGGACTTTGCACTTGTCTTTGTTGAACCTCATGAGGTTTCTTTCAGCCCAGTGTTCCAATTTGTCCAAGTCTCTCTGGATCCTGTCCCTGCCCTCCAGAGTATCTACCATTCCCCCCCAGCCTGGTGTCATCCGCAAACTTACTAAGCACGCAGTCTATTCCATCATCAAGATCATTAATGAAGATGTTGAATAGAACCGGCCCCAGGACCGACCCCTGGGGCACTCCACTCGTTACCGGTTGCCAACCAGACATCGAGCCATTGATTCCTACCCGCTGAGCCCGTTGATCTAACCAGTTTTCGATCCACCTTACGGTCCACTCGTCCAACCCATACTTCCTTAACTTGCCCACGAGAATGCTGTGGGAAACCGTATCAAAAGCCTTGCTAAAGTCAAGGTATATCACGTCAACGGCTCTTCCCGCATCCACAAATCCAGTCATCTCATCATAGAAGGAAATCAGGTTGGTCAGGCACGATTTGCCCTTGGTGAATCCATGCTGACTGTTCCTGATCACTCTATTTTCCTCCAAGTGTTTCAGGATGGATTCCTTGAGGACCTGCTCCACGATTTTCCCAGGGATTGAGGTGAGGCTGACCGGTCTGACCCCCCAAGTAATCACACCCTGAGCCCACGCACCCTGGGCACAACCCTGCTGCGCACCCCTAATACATCAATTGAACACGCTGGGCACACCCCATTGCACACCCAGACACACCAGTGCTGCACACATTACAAAACATCCCACACATCAATTGCACCCACCCACTGCACACCCAAGCCACCCACACACACATACACTGCATGCCCCAGCACCACACACTCTGCAACACATCACACACAGCCACTACACAACCTGGGTGGACCCAGTGCACACCACATAGACCCACTGCCTACCACGGACACTCTCAGTGCTGCACACAACCATTACACACTCCTGACACACACAGCTGCAGTGCAACCCATACATGTATAGCCAACATTACCACATCCAGCACCGTGCACACCTTGCACACATCCTCTGCCCAGCCCAGGCACACCCAGAACCGCCCATATTCACTGCACAACCCTGGCACAGCCAGCCCCACACACCACACACAGCCACTGCACAGCCAGCACCACACACACTGCAACACCCCTCACTCACTGCACACCCTGGGCACATCCAGCCCTTACACAGCACACACACTCACTGTAAACCCCATCACACCCCACACTGCCCATCACAACACCGTCCGCACACCCACTGCACAGCCAGCACCACACACACCTACTGCATATTCCAGGTACACTCAGCACCACACACCCCCAGGGCACACTCAACCCACACACAACTCTGCACACTCATGTCACATCCAGTGCCACACCCACTGCAATACTGTGCACACACCCACTGCACCCCTCAGGCATACCCAGCACCGTACACAGCGTAACACTCTGTACATAACCCCTGCACACTTTAGGCACACCAATTCCACTTCCCTGGAACACCCAGCCCCACACACTGCTCACATCCAGCACACTGCACACCCAGCATTATGCATACTGCAGTACCCCCCCATACACACGCTGCACACGCCAGGCACACTCAGTGCTGTACACACTGCAACATATTGCACATCCCCAGTCCCACATCTTGCACACACACCCCTGCACACTCAGGTCGCACCCAGAGCTGTGCACACAGCCACTGCACAACCCAGGCACATCCACCACTGCTCACAACCACCACACATTCTGCACCACACACACCCACTGTACACCCAAGGTGCACACTGCACCTCACACAGGGCAACACCCTATGCACACCCATTACACACCCCAGTGCATGTACCCCCATTGCACACACCCACTGCATACCTCTAGCACACCAGCCCCACACATTGCACACATCCACTGCACACTCCAAGCACACCCAACCCCACACACTCCCACTACACACCCTGGGCACACTCAGCACTGTGCACCCGGCTACACACCATACACCCCTAGTGCACATCCAACCCTGCACACCCATCGCCCACTCATATCACACCCAGTGTGCATGCACCACCTGCACAACCCGTGCACACCCAGAACTGCACACCCTAGATACACCAAGCCCCTTACACTGCAACATACACACACTGAACATCCCGGGCACACTTAGCACTGCACAGACCTCCAGTGTGTGAACACACCTCACAACACACTGTGTGCACATGCTGCACACCACACACCACTCCCAGAGCCACATACAAACTCTGCACACATCCAGAGCTGTACACCCAAATACACGCACATTCAGTGCCACAACACACACCGAGCCACACATCCAGAGCAACATACTGTGCATGCTCACCTACACGCACCCGGAGCCACACAACACAGACACAAACACCCCAACACCCAGCCGAAGCCACATACCCCAACGCATATGCACGGACAGAGCTACACACTCCAAAACACACACAGCACACAGTCACTGACACCCATCCAGAACCACATACACAAAGTCAGACATCGCAACACACAACACCTCCTCGCCACCACACACACACTGCACACACTCATCAACACTCCCAGAACCACACAAGACAGAACCACACACCCCAACAGACACACACACACTGTCCACACTCACAGAGCCACATCCCCAAAACATACACACAACCTCTACCCACATGCACACTCAGTGGACACAGCTCAGAGCCACACAACCCAACAGACAGTGCACACTCTCTGAGACACACACAGAACCACTCGCCCCAACGCAAACACAGAGTGTACTAACCAGCCTGCACATACACACTGCACACCACACACACAAACAGCGCGCACCATTACACACCTCCCCTCGCAGTGCGCAGAGCCAGGCACACTCAGCACTCAGTGCAACAGCCCAGTTCAAAGACATCCAGCCCACCGTACACCCTGCCCAGACCCACACCTTCTCACACACGCAATCCCAGCACGCCGAGCCAGAGACCTCGATGCAGAGAGAGACATCTGTTCAGAAACACGTACTACACAAATCTGGATCCACACCTGCCAACACACTGTGAAATATGCTGATGTCAGGCCACTCTTCATTCCCTGCAATCGAATCGTTTAAGGTCTTCATCCACCAGCTTCCCCAGTCCTGCTCTCAGGGAAATACCCAGAGAAAGATAGCGTCAACACAACAGCCACAAAGCTCCAACAGGTGGCCATGGCCCCCTCTACCGTTGAAACTACTGTCCTTTGAGAACTAGGCTTCGGCCAGCTCGAGGGAGTCTGGGTGCTCCTGGGTGGAGCAGTCGCCCCTGGAATTTGATCCCAGAAAAAAGACATCTGAACCTCAGAGCAACCTGTAAAATGCATCTCTCCTTCCATGTTTTCAACTAAGAGCGGGCCCTTGATTCCCCTAACATGCAGACTGCTAAGCTGTGTGAGACCCTTTCAGCATGTCCCTTTAGGCGTTCACAGTTAGTGCCTGAAATTGCATCTGCCTTTGCTCCTTTGAAGCCGAAGAGAAGCAAGCAGCATCTGGGGTGGGTTTTGTGCGGGAGTCGGAGGATTGCGGGCACCAAGACAGAAAAGTCACGGAAATAACATTTGAAAATGGGAGAGAAAAAAGGAGAACGAAAAGGAGACCAGCTATCTGGAACAAACATCTGGTTAGACTGAGCTGTGTGCAGGCCCTGCCTTCCCTCATTCCCCATGTGGGCTGCCCACTAGGTCAGGCTCATGCGGCTGTATTTCAGAAGCTTTTCTATTTATTTTTCTGACTCTTGGGCTCAGGGATGGAAAGGGCTTGGTTTGGGCGGGCAGTAGGGAACAGGTTTATCTCAGGGTGATTAGAAAGTGACTTCTTTTTCAGATGGAGACTCAGGGGACCTGCATTTCCACCTGCTGTGGTCTGTTTCTTCTTTCATTTGGATTGAAGCTCTCTCTCCCTACCAGTAATTTAAGGTGCCGGGTGCTGAGATGCCAGCTTTGCGGGAGGTAGGGGGTGAGGCAATGGGAGGGGTGAAGATCACACGAGGGAAGCGTTGTTCACTGACTTTGCTGGGGCAGTTTCATAATTTTGCCTTGATCTGACTGACTCACTGGCTAATCAACGATCTACAGAAATGTTCATTAGTATTCACTGCGTATTATCGTAGCGTCTGGCAACCCCCGCCAGGCCCCAGCACCTCACTGTGCTAGACGCTGTACGAACAAACCCCAAAAGACAACACTCAACCCAAAAAAATGGCCCAGGGCACCATCCCCAACAGGGGGGGTGCAATGGGGCAGGGGGCGGGGCTGGCCACCCAGACAGCTGCTCCATCCCCAGCAGAGAGATGGGGCTGGTGTTTGGGGGCAGGCAGCGTTACAGTGCAGTGTATCATGGGAGCGCCCAGCCCAGGGCAGCGTTGGCCGGCAGTGCTCTGGGCCAGTGGTGTCCCTATTAACCCAGGGACTGGGATTTTCCTGCAGTGCAGAGCAGGCCCTGGGCTAAGGGAGGTCCCACCAGCCGTCCTCAGGCTGTCTCGTGGTGCATCGCACCACAACACCGTCTGCCCCCAAGCACCAGCCATGGTCCCCTGCTGGGGGCACACTGGCTGCCCAGATGGCCAGCCCCACCTTCCAGCCCATCCCGTCCCCTGCTGGGAATGACTCAGGAGAGGGGGAGCAGAGGAAGCTGCTCCGGCTTGGTGCACTGGCCAGTTGATTCGGGGCTTGGGCCCCATAGGCCCCTGCAATGCCGCTGACCCACACCATCATCATGGGTCTCTGTTGATGTTCTTCACCTTTCCGTTGACAGCAAATTTTGTCAGTCCCTATTCTCACAGAGGCCACATGTTCATCCCCATTTTAACTACACGGAGAGCCTGAATTAATTCTTTCCTTCCTCTCGACGGCTATGGCCACTTCTGCTTTGTTGACTTTTTGCTCTTTCATCACTTCTGCTTTGCTGTGTAAGAAGTTGACTTTTTGTATCTGGATATTGATATTAATGATTCTGTCTGGTTCAAAGAGCCTTGTGACAGGGCATCTCTGTGTAGTTCTGTTCTCTGTGACTGGTGTGGTTACGTCTTCACTTCTGCATTCTTACTCCCCGTGTTAAAAGGTCAGGTTACGGGAGATGCAGAGAAGCATCCCAGCTTTTGTATGTTAGTCACATTTCTGGATTCCTGCGGTCTTGGTGAGATTTCTCAGCCTGTTTTTTCTCAGTAAAAAGGCTGGCATGGAAAGCGGATCTTTGCTGCTTAGCTCCTTATCTAAGTGCTGACTGCTCCTCACACGAAGTGGCACTCAGGCTGTGACATCATAACCCACAGCAACTATGTCTGACATCACAGACGAGATTACCATTTAAAGTAACTTCCCTGGAGGTGGGGCTGTCCGGATCACCAAGCTCTGCAGCATGAAGCCCCTGAGGATGGACCATCTCACTGGCTGACTTTTCCCCTCTACACCAGAGATCACAGGTGCTTCTCTTGACTTATCTTTCTACCACAGCAGCGACCTGAGGGAGAAAAGGGAATGTCTGCCGTGCCTTGATCTGAGACCTGAAGGATAGCCCGTTTTCATGGTATGATACATCCTGACTAATTTTTTAATTCCTTCTCTCTGTTCCCACCAAATACAGAGAGAGAGAGAGAGAGAAAGAGAGAGAGAGAGAGAGAGACGCTGCTACAGAAAGACCAAACATATCCTCTTCCTACCACTTGATTATAGTGTAAATCAGTAACAACCATCAACTATCCACCATAGTCTTTTGTTTCCCAAGCCTGTTTGTTTCTAGGGTTTTTCCTGCAGATCTCTCTCTGCTCATGGGAGGGGCTCCAGCCCTTTTTTGCATCCTGGCAGAAACTAAATGAATGCACCAGCTAGCATGACTCTGCAGGGCTCCAGCACCTGATAAGACGATGCAGCGACATCCCCGTGCAGGGTCCTAGAGTCTGCCAATCTATTTCACATTCCTTTAACCAAACAATCGAATTTCCCTGGGCAGTTTCCCTCAGCCCAGTTATTCTCCCTGAAATTGCCTGTTGTATTCCTCTTCACGGACGCCCTGCCACGCAGAGAGGTCCTACCTGTGGGAGGTTTTATAACTTAGATGGCTTTCTTCCATTTGAATGCAAACTCTACATTCATCTGCAAGCCGGCCTGAGACATGTTTGGCTAAGTGATATGACACAGAAATAAGTTTTGGTCACGGGTGTCTCAGTTTTCCTCTGGTGAAAGGTAAAGCTTTTCCCAAGACTTTTCCTTTGAAAGGTCAAGTTGCCTGAGAATGGGGCAGCTGGCTGTGATCTCACTCACCCTACACTGGAATAAATTCCCTAAGATCACCCCAATAGGTTTCTAGGGTTGGTTGCCAACCCATCAGGTTTATCCTGGAGTTCTCCAGAATTAAAGTTTAATTTTTCATGAAAGATTATGTCACGTGATGAAACCTCCTCAGATACATCCAACCAAACTTGGCAGCCCCCAGACATGGACAGGGAGATTACTGATTCCACGCCATGGCCCCTGCTGACCTTCCCCACTGGCTTCTGATGGGGCCTGGTTCCCCTGGATAGCAGAGTAGTTTAGCTCACTCACCAAACCAAAAACTGCAGCCCTCCCATACAGGAGTAAACAAAACTCCCAAACTGCCAGCCATTTTTTGATCTGGGTCACTGCCCTGCCTTAGGCGGCGTCTGTCGATCTTCATTCCTCTCCAGCTAGATCCACAATCTGCGTTCCCCAAGGGTTTATGTGGGTAGATGGGTTATAATCTGGTCATAAGGAGGCAGCAAACTCTCAGATCCATGCTGAACTTTATTCGAGCAGCCGGGCAAAAGCCAGACAAACAGGTTTTCCTAACACTAAACAACTCACCCATCTAGCACTATGGCAGCCCCAAGGACCTACGGAAACCCAGGACACCACACCACACCCAAGATCCCGTCACTCCACCCTTTCTGGCTTTCTAGGGAAAGCAACACCCAGTTTTTGAGGTCCCTTACCCAGGCAACTCGATGCTTTTTAGGCATGGCACCCTCTGGGGTGGGCATTAGTCCCAGCCATCACGTCTGCTCTGCATTACTGCAGCTGTCACAACTCCAGAATGTCAGCAGTCAAGGATCATCAGACACAGGCATGACCTGGCCTCACCCCCTTTTCCCTGGGTATGTCCCATGGGTGGCTCTACACATGTGAGGATTCCCCTAGACGGTGGGATTCCTCACTTGTCTAGTGAATCATAGATACTGGAAGGGACCGTGACAGGTCATCACGTCCAGTCCCCTGCAGTCATGGCAGGACCAAGTACCCTCTTGAGCCATCCCTGACAGGTGTTTGTCTGACCGGCTCTTAAAAACCTCCAGTGATGGTATCACAGGGTGCACATCCGTGCACCCCTAGGGCATGATCTGTGTGACGACTCTGTTCAGTTTTGCAATGTAATTGTGTGATTTGATGCTAAATACGCTATTCCAATTTCTTTGTGAATGCTCATAACATATGCTACATAATTGCTGTGGTGCCATGTTTCCTACAGCGACAGGTATGTGCAGATGTGAAGCATGTTACAGGGTTCAGACTCTCAGGACTATCTCTAGCAGAGAGGCTGGAGAATTACATGTCAAAGGGAATGCTAATGCTCTCCCTGGCTCAGGTAGCAGTAAAGAGAATCACACAGCAGGACAGAGGGGGAGGGACTGTCAGGAGTCTGTAAAAACAAAGACACAGACTTAAGGGGAGAAGCTGCAGGCTTTTGCCTGGGAGACTGCATCTTGCAACCAACTTCAAGCAAGATCTGGGCCCTGCCTTGTAACAGGCAGAGAATGGCTGTAAAACATCGAACAGCCGAACACCTTGCGCATAATCTTGGACTCTGAGGTCAGTTTAGGTAGAGATGTTAGAGTAGTATGTGGTTTATACCTTTTATTTGATAGTGGTCACTCCTGACTTGTTTATATTATGATTCTGCCTAGATTGGCCATTTTCTCACTTAAAATCGTACTCTGATCAATAAACTAGTATTTGTTTTATCTAAAGCTGTGTGGTCTTTAGAGGGTGTGGATGTGGGAGGCTGGGCACGATCCACTTCTTTGTTAAGTGGTCGGATTTGAGACTAAGGTGATTGGGAGTGGGTCCCAATCCCTGTAAGACAGCTTCTCCCGGTGTGGGATCTGGGGCTGGGTGTGCTCGCTTGGAGACCGATGCCTGTGTGGCTAGTGGATTTACACCCTCTGCCTGGGACCAATGACACGCTGGTGGCTGGTGTGGACTGACTCAGGAGTGAGTGGTCACCCAGCAGAGTGGGGTGAATTGGGGTTCAGGAGCGGGGTTTGAGGGGTCATAGAAGCACACCAGACCCGATCTGGGGAGCAGCCTATCACATTGGCACAATGAGCTGTGACAAGCTGCTCCCCAGATCTGGTCTGGAACTTGGGGAAGATGCTTTTCGATAGATAACTTTGCCCTTCTCCTCATCGCTATTGCAGTTTGATGCAGAATCCACAACACAGACAATATTGTAGGAATCTAAGCTGCAAGTTTTGCTGTTGATTGATGAATCCTTAAATTCTGCATTTGCAATGATTCCAGCTTAGTTCGTTGTCCAAATACGCTACAGAAATAAAGTGAGCCCTCATAAAGCTATGAACAAGTTCAGTGGGAGTGGATCAGACTCCAAATCAAAGGCTGTGTCTATACTTGTCAAGTTAAGTCGACTCTGTTAAGTCAACTTAACAGAGTGGCTACACTTTAAGTCGACTTAAGTCAACCTTGTTAAGTCGACTTAACAGTAGACATAGCCGTCCATGCCGGCTTTAAGTCCACGTAAGGCTTAAGTCGACCTTCAGAGGTGGTGTTATTAAGTCGACTTAAGAAAGCACTTAAGTCGACTTAATAAAAGCCCAGTGTGGACACAGCTTTGTGTCGGTCAACTGAAGCGTCCTTAAGTCGACCTAAGTTGCCAGTGTAGACGCACCCTATCATCCTGATAAAGACTAGAGGTACATGTAAATTATTTTCTTTGCTTCTGATTATAAAATAAATGTACATTTAAAGCCTACACTGCTTTTTAAAACACACTTCTATTGTATTGCTCAGATAGAAATTTGCATAAATGTTCTTGTAACTACAGCTACTAACTAAATCTGGAAATCTCATAAAAATAACCTTCCGTGTTCTTTCACAGAAGATATCATGCAAAGAGCTCATGTTACCTAATCCTAAATTATAGCCTTTGTCAAACTACTTAATATTCCATTTAGTATCAGGATGCATCCAAATAAAAGATGCCACATGCAATGTAATTGTCATATTACATTTACCTTGTGAAGCATAGCAATGGGAATTGGGAAATTCATGAGTTTTAATATTCCAGGCTCTTATATTCCACGCTCAAATACTTTGGGCAAGCCACTTAACCTTTCTACCTCAGTTTTCCTAGCTGTAAAACGGGAATAGTTATACAGACCTACCTGCCTCATATTGCTATTATGGATGGTATGGTGACAGATTATTTATTTATTTATTTATTTAGGGGGAGTGGTCCTGCTTTTTAGCAGGGGGTTGGACTAGATGACCTCGTGAGGTCCCTTCCAACCTTATTATTCTATGATTCTATGATACTAGGGTCCATGAGCCCATTGGTATGCTAGGCATTGTACAGACCCATATCACAAAGAGAATCCCAGCACAAGATAGCTCACAGGTTTGGATTTTGGCAGGAATCATGGAGGAATGCACATAAAGATGTGGTAGGGAGAAGAATGATGTGGGGAGGACAAGGTGGCAGTCAAGGGAGGTTTCGTAGATTCCAAGACCCAAAGAGACCATTGTGGTCATCTAGTGCAGTGTTTCTCAACCTTTGGAGGCCATTATTAAATATCTGTTCTCCATGTAGATACTTAGGGTGCATCTACACAGGCAAGATAGGTCAACTTAAGGATGCTTAAGTTGACCTAAACAAAGGTGCATCCACACTGGGCTTTTCTTAAGCATTTCCTTTCCTTAAGTCGACTTAATAGCACCTCGTTTTAGGTTGACTTAAGCCTTCAGTTGACTCCTTAAGTCGACTTAAGGCCAGTGTGGACGGGGATTAATGCTAAGTCTACTTTATTAAGTTGACTGAAACCCAATATAACGGCTATCTCTGCTGTTAAGTCGACTTAACTTTGTAAGTTTAGACAGCCTTACAGACTGTGATCAATCACCCCTTAATTTTCTCTCTGTTCAGAGTGAGCTCTTTGAGTCTATCGCGCTAAGGTACGTTTTATAATCCTCTACACATTCTCATGGCTTCTCTCTGAACCCTGTCCCACTTAGCTTGAATTGCGGGAACCTCAATGTGCATACATTTGTAATCTCCGTGTTTCCAGTACCGGATAACAACCAGAGTAGCCAAGATGCTACAGGATGCTTTCTGATGGTTCCACTGGGTTTTGAATCAAGCCCCCCAGTAATGATCTGTATTTATCAGAGGGTTAAAAGAGGAGGAGAGGAGCTTTGTGAATTTTGACAGGGATTTTTTGAGAGGATTAATTAGAGAGTTTGAATGGAAAGCTCTACAAGAGGCTAAGCATTACTGTGTATTATCTATTACTGGAAATTGAAATGTTCTGCTTCTCACCCTGTTATTTAAGTATCTTCTGTGAGCACTAAATTCAGAAAATTGAGACTGATGAGTGTGACAAGGAGAGTAAACAGAAGGGCAGTAAAAGGAGTGTAGGCAGCTGTTTACTGGGACACATTTAATTGCTAAAAACTATTTCAGGAAATGTAGCTCCTGATAGGGTAAATTGTTTTTTCTTTCTCTTATGTGGTGGATGTTCAGGAAGAGGCATGTATTTATGTTGGAGAGGATACACAGGATGTAGGAGGGTTTATGGAGCAAAGAGGAAATAAAAAGTGAAATTCTTCTAGTTGGTGCACTGACTCTGTTTCGTTGGAAGCAAGCTACTTTTTAGTTAAAGTGAGCATCAAAAGAGAAAACAATTCGGTTTGGGTAACGCCATAACCCCTTAGATCGCAGATGTGCCCCTAGGAGTTGAACCCAAAACAGTCCATGAGACTGACCCTCCATAGAACGGCTGGGGCAAGGAATAACACTAGTCCAAGTGCTTACGAGTTCGATTTTCCGAAGCACCCATTGAGCCAGGAACATAAGTCCTGTTTTCAGGCGGAAAAGCAGGCCCTAAATGTTCTGTTTAGCCAGCGTAATGATGGATATGTCTGAGCTGTGTGACTGTATACGAAGCACAGTCATTGACCGTCATTGCACTGGACTCATGCAGGATTCATTTTATCTTGTTCCGCGTAACGTTTTAAAAATGTATTTCTTGCACCAATGGAAGGAAAATGACATGCTGTTTCATCTGGATGCCTTTACTGCGTCATTCACATCATTGCCACAACACTAATCTCTCTCTCCCCCACACCCTGGGTTTTTATATTGTTCTCTTGAAAGACTCTAATGCCATAGAACCAAACATTGTTTTTGATCAGACGTTCAGCTGCCACCTGGAAACAGATTTTTCTTCAACTAGTGATAGAAGACAGACATCTTCACTCGCTGACTTTCCACAGAAAGCAGCTTGAAAACAGCTTTTCAAGGAAAAGGGCTCAAGGGCTGATAAATCCTGACAAACTGGGCACCCATTTCTAATGTGATCACCATTGTATCTGGATGTCCCACAACAATGAGAGAAACACCATCCCCTCTAACTGGGCGAACTCCCCCCCACTCTACATCGCTAGCTGCTCTCTTAAAATAGTCAGATCCAGCGTTCTACTTCCAAGACAGCTTTGTCAGGGTGATTCATGACGTGGTTAATGGGGAAACACCTGTGTAAACGTGTCTGACCATGGAAAGATTTAAACTCAACTTGATCTCTAGTGTTAGCAAATTCCACAGCTGAAGGATCTCTGCAACAAATGCAGGTTCCTCTATCTATAAGTTGAAACTCATGCTCTGAAAGCCAAAGCATTTCTCATGAGCATAGATGATATACGAGGTTGCTAAGAGACAGGTCATCTCTGAAACAGATGTGCCAGTGCCTATTTAGGACCTTACAGATAAAGACCAGAACATTGATCTGGATCCAGAACTGAGCTGGCAGTCAGTATAGAATGGAAAGGACAGGAGCAGGATGGTCTTGTTAGTCTGTATCAGTAAAGAAGTACGGTACTGCATCCTGTACCAGCTATAGCTTCCAGGTGGTCCTCAGGGTCAATCCAAGGAACAGCGAGTTAAAGTAATCTAGCCAGGAGGTAACAAGACCATAGATCGCCAGGGAAAGATCTGTATCTGGAAAGATTTGCACAGAGGATTATCTAGAAGAAGAAGAAAGAAGATATTTCTAGCCGTGAGTTGCTATCTGGGCACCCAGGTGCAGTGACAAGTTCAGTATTGTATTTTGTAAAGATAGTCTATGGCTCCAAAGCAATTATTTTGGGGAAGCTCTCTGGCCTGAGATATACGGGAAGTCACACGAGGTGATCACCGTGGTCATTCTGGCCTTAAAGATGGTGATTGTTTCTGACCAACAGAGAACAGAAACTCTTGATAATGGGTGAGGTCACGTGGCAGTCAGTTCACCTCCGTCTTTCCTAAAGTGGGCTCAAGACACTTCCTATTCGGGTCTTCAGATAATTCACAAATTCTATCAGTAGGGACACACATTGTCCATCTTCACTGAGAGGAAGATCTATAGTTGTGCATCAACCATCTATTGATAGCACTGCCATGCATATCCTCACAGAGTCTCTTCTACCAATCTCACAAAATTGTTGCATAAAGGAAGGGACAAGAAAGAGCTCTGTGTAGGGGACAGTCCTTGGGATGTCCAAGAATTTGCTCATCTCAACGTTCCGGGTTCTAGATAAGGGGAATGAGCAACACCAGTTTAAAGTAATTTCATAAAATAATTCTACCTGGTCCTTTAGGTGAGTCAGAAGCATCTTCTGATTAATTTGTGCCAAAGTTGTCAACAAACCTGACAGTATTAGCACAGATCTTCAATCACTGCTGTTACTTTCATGGGTAGACAAGAAGAGAGGTCTGTGAGCTGACTGCAAGAGGTCTAAAATATTGGCTGTGGATCTGGAGTTGGTATTAATAATTGTCTTTCCCAAGAAAGAGAGATTGTATATTAAATATGCTAGCACGATCGCTGACTGTTGCATTTAAAGGTTGCCTTCTCTGAGCCTGGTCTTTACAAGTTAAAATATGTGCTAACTAGCATGTTTTAAATTTCTAGTGAAGACAAAGCAAGTTGTAGTTTTCACGTGTTAGCTGGCTGAGATAAATCCTCCATACCCCAAAATGGCTAATGTAATTAGTGTGGTCGTTCAGGTGACGGTGATTTGTGTGGGAAACGGCAAGTTACACATAACAGAATCTGTTTTTTTCTTTAAAAATAACACTAAGAGTTAAATGACGTGCAAAAACTTACATTAAAAGAACAGTAAAAGCTATTCAGATTGCAAAGTCAAGCACTCAGAAAGTTAGAAAATGCCAGACACTGAGCCTGCACAACTCTCATTTGTCCCCCTTCTTGATGTACATTCTGTCTTTCACCGTGAATGGTAGACATTAGTCAGAATGTACTCTATTGGTCCTTTGATTAACCTGAAAGCTGAGAAATCTTCATAGTCTTTGCCGGAATTTAATCGATGATGATTGCTTTTCAGTGACATACAGTAGGGCTCCACGTTCCACGTACTGGATGTTTGCTCAAATTCTCTTGATCCTGCCTCTAATGAGGCCAGTGTGGGAAAACGCCCATGACAGCAGAATTAGAACACTTTTTTAAGGGCTCAGCATTTCCTGCTATTCGCTTTGATTTGGGGATTCCAACTTAAGGTCCTGAGTTTGCAAAAACTTCTGATGTTTGTTCATGTGACCGAACCCATGGAACCACTAGTGTGTACAGTTAATATTCGTGAACCTTTGCAGGGCTGGTGCCTAAGTGAGCAGCAACTCACAATAGCAAGACACACATGGACATTTTTGTGACCTTTCTTCTGTGTTTTTGGCCAGGGGCCAGCCATCTTTTTGAAAGCAGATGGTTCTTGCATGTTCCCTTCTATGCTGCCAGGTGTTGTTTAAAGCAGGAGACTAGAAGAGCACAAGCTGCAGAAAATAACATTTTTCAGTGTTAGTAGTGGGAAATTGCTGCAAAATGTGGTTAGCTCCACACTTCCCCTAAATTCAAACCAGGTTTTTGTTTTCACCGTTGGGGAGACTGATCTGAACCAAGAAAGTCACACAGGAATCCAGACATGAGGGTGGTTGGTTCACGGGTCATTTCTAAGTAAGTTAAACTTGTTTTGTGAGACAACCTAGAGTTTCTCCCACTTTTTAATAGACTTGAAGAAGCTTTCGACATTTTTCCAAGAAAAACCTCTTCCAGATTTTACCTCCAAGGAATCTGTAATGTAGAGGAGAAGGGTTGTCCCCCTCTAAATACTTTGTGAGCTCTCTGGTGGCCTTCACTGTCTTCCACTTCAGAAACCATCTGCCAGAGCAGCAGTGTACTTACTTATTAATGAACACTGCAGCTAGTCAGAAGGCGGGATTTTAACCCCCATGGAAAATTTGACCTTTCAGAGATAAATAAAAAATTGGAAATTTTGACCAAAGTCTTTCAACTGGAAACCAGTATTTTGAATCAGGACTGTGGCCCTGGTGCCTCCTGAGAGTTGTAGATTATGTACCTCATTCCCCACACAAACTCATTTATGGGCTGGGCTCCCCAGCCAGACTACATCTCCCATGATGCACCAGGCTGCCCCGTCTTGCTAAGCTGCCACTGTGGAGAGATGTGTTCCTGGGGAACCTGGCCCATGGAGGAGAATGGGTGCATGAGTCACTCCCAATGTTAGCGTGGTGTGCTGAATCAAAACTAGCTGGTTTTAGGACAAAATCGTTCAATTGTTGAGTTTGTTTTTTCAACACAAATCAAAATTTTCCATGGAAAGCAGATGGGAGGGGAGGGTGAAAAATGTAATGTAATCAAAAACTCAAATTCTTTCTCCAAAATATTGCCAGAAAGTTTTCAACAAGCCCTGGTAAACACAGTTATTTGGACCCTGCCGTGCCCATGTGGATCCTTCCTAGAATGATTGTTGCGTAAGAGCTAAAGACGCAACACAAGCCCTGATGCTCACAGGACTGACAACATAATCAGCCCAATAAAAACTAAACATAAATAGGGATGTGGCCCAAAGGTAATGGCTCAGAGGAGAGAAAAACACAGCTTGGGATGGCATGGAAGCATGGCTTGAACTCAGCAGAAAGATAAAGTGCTATTACATCCATGCTGCCCATTGTTCAGAGCATCTCAGCTTCCTTTCTTTTCTTTTTTAATTGAAACCTCAAGCTGTTAGCATAAAAATTATATCCTGAGTGCAACTGTTGCACTAAGACAGAACTCTGGGAGGTGTGATGTGCCCCACTCATCTCTATGGGGACTCACACGGATGCCACTGACAGAAAGGAGAGAGAGGAGGAGGTTGTGGAGAAGCTGCACACGTGTGACAGTTTATTTTGGCATCACCAGTGCGTGGACTTGGGTAGTGGAAGCCATTTGATTGTCCCCAGTCAAGAAAAAGCTGAGCAGAGCCTTCCGCCCGGGGACAGACTAGTATGGCATGTGAGAACGAAGCCAAGAGGAAGAACCTGGCAGAGCCCAGGGGCATATTCAGACCCCTCCCCTCAGGAGGAGCACTATGGAGAACAGAGTACTGAAGGAGTACAGAGGCCTACATGGTCATATTTTGAACATCCTCACTTTTACTGAGTGGTGTCTTGTGTGGGCGGTGCTTAGGAAAAGCGCCATCTCGTCCCCTTTTCTTTTCCTATCAGTCTCCTGGGTGGACAACACCAGAGCCAATTGGTCCTGGGCCTCGCTCCCCTCACGGGACGGCCCTGTGCGAGATGAGCTCAATTCAATGGCCACCAAATGATTCAGTGGAAGCAACAGCTCCCGATTGTTAGATGACATGTTGGTTCTGTGCCTTGAGCTTCAGTGTTTGAAATGAATTTCGCTATCCAGAAATTCAGGTTTTTCGTGAAAAGCCCCAAGTGTGCAGCTTCTCAACTGGGAATTAGATTAAATGCTACGTATTTCTGAATGATCTTAAATCTGTTAGTCTTTTAAAGTGCCACTAGATTCCTTGTTTGTTCTGCTGAACTAGACTGACACGGCCATCCCTTTGGAACTTCTTGGCTGAGAGAGGCAAAAAAATGGAATCTTATCTCTATTCCCCCATATCCCTTCTCAAGGTTCACTTCCTCTGTGAGATGTCAAGAAACGAGACCAGCAAAAAAGGATAGGCTGGAACAGGCAGGCAGAGATGGTGTAGCATTACATTAATGCAACATTTAGGTAACACTCTACATATAATGATTATATCTCTTCCCCCTTTCATTTGCTTTTTGATTTTGATGGATGCAGATTCTTTTTTCTATAGATGTAAATTGTGCCTAGCATAATGGAGTTTAGGTTCTGACTAAAACCATTAGACACTGTATCTAAAGTAATGCACATTGGAAAAAATAGTCCCAACCATGCATACAAAGTGATGAGTTCTAAATAAACTGTTACAACTCAAGAAAGAGATCTTGGACTCATCCTGGATAGTTCTCTGGAAACATCTGCTCAAGGGGCAATGGTAGTAAGAAAACAACTAACGGAATATTAGGGACTATTAGGAAAGGGAGAGATAAGAGAGTAAATATTGTAAAGCCACTGTATAAATGCATAGCACATCCACACATTGAATACTGCATGCGGTTCTGGTTGCCCTCTCTCAAAAAAGATACATTAGAATTGGAAAAGGTTCTGTGAAGGGCAACAATGCTTAAGGTTATGGAACAGCGTCCATACAAATAGAGATTAAAATCACTGGGACCGTTCATCTTGGAAAAGAGACAACTAAGGGGGATGTGATAGAGGTCTATAAAATCATGAAAGTTATATGGAAAGTGAATAAGATAGTCTTATTTACGCCTTGTCATGACACAAGAATCAGGG
Organism: Pelusios castaneus; assembly: GCA_007922175.1. Lineage (NCBI taxonomy): Eukaryota > Metazoa > Chordata > Testudines > Pelomedusidae > Pelusios > Pelusios castaneus. The sequence goes on from ML685781.1 coordinate 17,735,765, forward strand.
GGTCACCCAATGAAATTAATAGGCTGTAGGCTTTAAAGAAACAAAAGGCAGTCGTACTTCACACAACGCACAGTCAGCCTGCTGAATTCATGGCCAGGAGATGTTGTGACGGCCAAAAGTAGGGCTGGGTTCAAGAAAGAACGAGAGAAGTACATGGAAGATGGGTCCATCAGTGGTTATTAGCCAAGATAGCCAGGGATAGAACCTTTAATTACAAGATCACATACAATTTTTTCCCACAGGGCCTGCCGTACCTCCTCAATGTGCAAGATGGATGCACAGGGATGGGAGACAGAATTAAGGTTGAATAGGCAACCATAAATTTGGCATGTCCTAACTTTAAAATGCTTGGGTAGGTCTACACTAGAAATGCTAAGTTGATTCTCTCAAGTCTACTTAACAAGGTCAACTTCAGTCGACTTAAAATCGACTTTGTTAAGTCGACTTAGAGAGTCTACACAAGAAACTTAAGTCGACTGCCTGTGTCCACACTGGCAGGTGCTAGGTCGATGGAGAGCCGCAGCTCTGGGGACCTGTGGCTGGGGAAAAGGGAGCCGCGGTGCCTTTCTCCCCGGGGAGCCGCAGTTCCCTTCTCCCCAGCCCATCCCCCTTAGGTCGACTTAGAGAATCAGGTCGACCTAGGGTGTCCACACCGGCTTTAGGTCGACTTAACAGGTCGAATTAAGCGTTAAGTCGACCTAAAGAGTGGTAATTATTAAGTCGACTTAAGGAAGCACTTAAGTGACTTAATGAAAGCCAGGTGTGGACACGGCATTCTGTAGGTCGACTTAAGCGTCCTTAAGTCAACCTAAGTTGCTAGTGTAGACATACCCCTTGACTTTGTAACTTAAGTAATCTTATTTTAACAGAGGATTTGGGTTTTTAATGTAATATTGCCTTAGTTTGCTAGCCAGAGATGCAGGGAATTGAGGAGCTTGAATTGGGGTGATAACATTGACAATGAGTCCTGGGGGTTCCTGTTATGCTGTGGGAATCCCCACACAGTCATTTCCGATGGCTTTGGCTGGCTGCTTTGAACTGCCTCCAGTTGGGAAATGGCAGGTGAGTCTATGGATATGGATTTCTGTTTCCGATGCTGCATTTTTTCAGCTAGTTGTCATGAAAATTGTTAATATCCAGAGATGGGCCCAAACTGAAACACTGGACCCCAGAACCCTCTGGAACCTGGAGATATTTTGGATGGAGAGCTGAAAGTAGTACAAGGGGCCTACCTCCTGTCAAACTGAAGCCTTGCCCACCGACCATCCATCAAACTTTAGCCCCACCCACCTGTCACCAGAAGTCCCTCCCCATCCAGCTATGTGACATCCGGTCCTGCCCTCAAGCTCTGTCTTCCAGCTGAAGATGGTCACCTCATTGGAAGTGGGCATTGTGACCCTTTCCACGCCCATCGGGGTGCATTTCACTCCGAAAACAGGATTGGCCAAGAAAGGGAATATGATGGGGCGGGGTGACCCTCCGCCAATCAGGGTTGTCCCGGAAGGGTTCGGCAGTTGGCTGGGCGGAAGCGCCGCCCCCTGGAAGTCTCGGGCCTTTTTAAAAGCGGAAAACCCTGAGGCTGGTTTTTCCAGACCACGTGGTTTGCAGCTCACGGAGAACCTGGATGCCTTCGCCACCCCTGTGAGGCCTTTGGACTTTGTTTTGACTCCTAAAGTCTTGGTCCTCTGGCGTAGCAAGCAGTACATCAGCAGCAGTTCTGAGGAAGAGCGAGAAATCAAGGACAGCCAGAGTCCTTTGGCTCAGCTTTTGTTCGATACGCCAGAACCCGAAACCCAAGAGATCAGGAAGCAACCTGACAGACTCTCACCGGCACCAATGGACCAGGAGAAAGGAGAAGACAAGGCTCAGGTAAAGGAACGAGCATGGGTTGCTAACCGGTCTGGTTCACAAAGCTCTAAAAAAGCCAAAAGGGTGGTGGTGGATTCACAGCTCTTTCTTTTTTTCTGGAAAATCTCTCTTGTCACCGGACAATATTGCAGCGGATGAGAAAGATGAAGCTGGCCCGTCTTGCTTTTGTTCAACGCCGGTACTCACCGATGAAAAGGATGAGGCCAGGGTTGAGGCCTATATGGAGTTAAAGAGAAGGCTCGGCATGGAAATGTTTGAACCACTGCTGCGTCGCCAGCGTAAAAAAGTCATGCGGTCTGTTGTGCGTGTTGCTGTTTCTGCTTCCCTTAAATACTGTCTTAAGGAAAAGATGTTCAAAGATTGTGAAGGCTGCATCATAGACGCTCCAGGCCATAGGCACCATGACTGCGTGCAGTGGACTTTGGAGGATATAAACTGCAAACTCCGGGGGGTGTGCGCTGAACTATGTTTTGAAAGCTTGTTAAACATTGTTATTGCCACGAGTTACGTTATGGTATGTCTGTACGTAACTAAAGAATGTTTAGACCTAGGGGTGACCTTGGTACACGCTGTGCAATTCGATCCAGACCCTAGCAGTGTTCTAAAGAAGATGACTAAACCGGCAGATGCCCATTTGGAGCGTTGTATGGGCCGGCTGGTCCGCACAAAATGTTACAGAAGTCTACTTAGGAAGCAGACTATGCATAAGAAAGAGAAAAGGATTAAGTTAGAGAATGGTGAGGGGTCATACATGAGATATAAACCATTTTGTTAGCTGTAAATAAATGCATCTCTGGAAAAAGGGTTTGTGACTATCTGTAAAAGGCCTGTGTAGGCCTTAAATGTAAGTGTTTTTTCAAGGTTGCCACAGGTCTTTGAAATAAAAATGTTTTTTGTGAGAGCCAGCTATTGCATCTTTGTGTACTTACAGCAAAAAAGCTGAAATGTGTGTAGCAGCATTCTGTGGGAAAAACAAAACCCCCAGAAATATCTATTTAAAATAAAGCCAAAGGGTTAGAAAGGTAGCATGGAACAGGGGCTCTGACTCACCACCCCACTACAAGGAGCCACCCTTTGGCTATGTCTACACTTGTTAATTTAAGTCGACTTTAACTAAATCGACTTAACTAAGTCGACTTAAAGTCGACTTAGTTAAGTCGACGTAGTGTGTCTACACTTAAAATTAAAGTCCACTTAAAGGGGAGCTTACAAAGTCAACCTAGAGCGTCCACACTGGATGCTCTAGGTCGACTTTGTGGGGCTAGAGGGACCTTGGGCAGGTCCACGGTGGCGGGGGTCACCCCTTGTCTTTCTATTGATACCAAACATGACATAGTTCCTATGGATTATAGCATTTATGAGATATCCATAGAAAATAATATCGTAAATGCTTCCCTAAATCCAGACAGCACAGGGCTCTGCCCTGCCCTTTGGGGGGCATGCCAAGCTCCCCCTGTGCCGCCCCCGGCAGGGAGGGCATTGATGTAGTCCTGGGGTAGCCCTAAGTCAACTTAGGGCTACCTCACGTCTACACTGGATTAATTCAACTTTAAAAAGTCGAATTAAGCCTTAAGTCTAGTGGAAAGGAGGTTTAATAAAGTCGACTTAATTTTCATTAAGTCAACTTTATTTTCCTTAAGTCAACTTAAGCAAGCTGCTTAAGTCGACTTAAGGAAACTGTAGTGTAGAC
>ML685781.1:17756220-17805814 GCA_007922175.1 Pelusios castaneus
ATAGACTAACACGGCTCCCCCTTTGGAATTGATTCCTAAGGCATCCTTCTGCATACAGAAGAGATTTTCAAGACGTGTAGTGTCTTCAGGATATTTCTGCAACACACGATGATGTTGATTATTATGATTTGTGTGACTAAGATAAAACAATTTAATTTTTTAAAGGCTGGGGCTCTGATCTCCTTGGTTTATGGAGCTGGGTTTTTTTGGTCATTCCTTGCTTTTCGGCTGCTGTTGCAGATAAAACAGAGGGCTTCAGTATTTTTGTGTGAAATGATTTTGTGGTCTCAGTTACTTTCCTACTAGGTAGGTGTTCAAATCTCCATTGCAGTGTCCCTTTCACTGGAAAAAAGGCTAATAGGCATGGAAACGGCGTCCATTCTTAGATAGGGTAGCTCCATGTCAGGCATGAGGTATGCAGCTGTTGGGGAGGAACTTTAATTGTACTTTGGCCCTACAGGACTTCAGCACAGGGGCATCCCTACAGAGTCTCTCCCACAGGAAGGGAAACTTCCAAACAGCATGGGTGGTCTTCAGTCTTTCAGCTACGATCAATCATTTAGAGCACAAGAAGGCAGAGGGGGGAAAACCCGAACCAAATCCGGGAAGCAGACAGGCTTAACTAAGTCCCTCAGACTAGTTTTCATATTTCTTCCAACATTCCCAGCCACATTCCATAGTGATATCTGGCTCAAGATAAGGCTGCTCTATGGAAAATCTACACATCTACTTGAGAAACGGCAATAGTTGAGATTTATTGGGACAGAAGTTGTAATTGTCTGCTGTTTAGGGTAGCAAATCACCAAGCTCTGAAAGCCTGACACCACTTCTTGAGGGGCAAAATCCTCACTTCCTGGATCCGCTTCCAGAGCCTGCCAAGCAGGAAGCCAGGGGAATTATCAAAGTTTAGATGCGAAGCTTGATTTTAGAGTTATGACATTGCAAAAATATCTGTGCGTGAAGGTGTTGAAATACATGGGTCCCAACTAGCTCAGCATGACTCAAATGTTGCTGAGAGCTGTGAAGCTGCCATATGGCCGCACAGTTGATCTATTTATGCAACATTATTTTTTTGTCTTGGCTTCCAGAACTGATCCCAATTCATAAGAGTAGAGCCGTCTTCTTCATTTTAATATTGTAACTCCCCTCAGACTCTCCTTCTTTGAGTTTCTTATTGCTAGTGTATCTTCTAAGGCAGTGCTCGACGAATGCGGGGCACCAGGCTGCCATGGCATCCAGGGTTTTGCCACCGGTGCCTAGCAGTGCCTGGCGGCCAGGGCAGCGAATGTCTCTTGGTACCTAAAAAGGAGCCAGTTGTCTCTCTCTGTCTCCTCTCCTGACCCGAGCCCCCAGCACAGCTGGCAGCACCTTTTTTTTCAGTGGCAGATTGTTTCTTGTGTGCTGCGCTCTCTGCTGAAAGTAGCCCCAGCGGTTTTTTGACGGCAGGGGGCCCCATCTCTGCCACACCTAGGGACACCTCAGTTTTGGGGCTGGCCCTTAAGTGTCCAGCAGATTTGTCGAGGCCTATCCTAAGGGCTGGGGAATATATGCTTTTGATACTTGGAGAAATAGGTTTTACTTGCAAGTAACTGTTCTCAGAGTAGGTTGGCAGCACAGATCTATATTTGATTAAAGCACTAGACTAAATATAAAGTAACAGCAGATTATATGGATTAAAACCTGACTACCTGATGGGTCTTAATTTAATTGCAAATGGACCATCGTCATCAAACAGGCGTGTTTCCACTGTTGTCCTGCAGGGATTGGTTCTTGGCCCTGCATTTATTTAACATTTTTATCGATGAGCTGGAAGAAAACCTAAAAGGAGCCCTAATAAAGTTGGCACATGACACAAAAATTGGGAGAGTGGTAAATAATGAAGAGGACAGGTCTGAGGGATCTGAATCAGGCCTGGGCTACACTAGAGAGTTTCGTTGACAAAAGTCAGCTTTAGTTGATCAAACAGTGCTGGTGTACATTCTGCATTCACCTCCTCGCTGCTAAAACTGCCTGTTTTTCCACAAAATAAAACCTCCTCGCTGAGAGGTGCCAGACTTTCGTCGGCAGAGTGAGGGTGATGCAGTTCCAGTGTGAACACAGCCCCACCTTAGAGCAGAGGAAGGGCTGTCATACTTGTCAGTTTCACCACTCCCCTAGAGCAGTGAAATTGACAAGTAAGCGCAGCCGGCTCATTCGCAAGCCAGAGCGAGGAAAACCGCCTGCTTTTCCAGCTGTTAACATGTTAACAGTCCCATTTTCATCAGTGGGACAGTTTGTGTGCTTAAAGTGCTTAGCTGGAGTGGGGCTTTAAGTGCACACAGGGACCTAAATTGTCTCCTGGGAAGTTGCATTAATTCGTAGTATATTTCAGAAATGAATGTTTTTGACTGTTCTGAATTTGAATGTCTTTTTACTGTTTTTCCATGCCAAAACTGAGTGAAGATCACATCTTTTCACTCGTGCAGTGTTTGCTTGCATATTTTCTGGTGATTTAGTTGATATCGTGTTTTCATGATGAGTCTATTTATGGTGCCCGTTTTCTTTTTTGAAAGTTCACACATAACTTTGTAAAGGATGATCTGCCAACAATCTGCAACACGAAATAGAACTGGTGTTTATTTGTAAATGGAAAAGTCAGGTTTATTGCACCGGGCTGCGAACCAGTCCTTCAGTCACCAACTATTGTTGCCTCTGTCCCGTCTGCCCCAGTATTTGTTACTCTTATTAGCAAATAACCGTTTTATTGGTCACAGATTTTAGTAGCAAAATTTGAAAAGCACTGGACAGCATTACTTGGCTGGAAAAACAGGTTAAGAATTTCTGCCTGGGTAGGCAAAAGGGAGATGGCATAAGAACAGGCATTTCAGGTCAGACCACTAGTACATCTAGCCCAGTATCCTGGCTTCCAAGAGTGGGCAATGCCAGGTGCTTCAGAGGGAGTGAATAACGGGTAGTCTTCAAGTGATCCATTCTTTCGGCCATTCCCAGCCCCTGGCAAACAGCAATCCCTACCTATCCTTGCTAAAAGTCATTGACAGACCTGTCCTGCATGAACTAATCCGGTTGTTTTTGAACCCTGTTGGCCAGGGGCGTTTTAAAAAATTCCTTCAATAACCAAATATTTTGAGAGCCACAATGGGGATAGCCTCCTGGTGGGTGTGGGGGAGCCTGGAGCCTGGTGCAGGCTGCCTACAGGGTCCCCCTGTGGTAGGGGGGGCCAAAGCCAGGAGTGGGCCCCACAAGGTCCTTTGGTGGTGGGGGGGGGGGGGCGCTGGAGCCAGGTGAAGGCTGCCCACAGGGTTTCCCAGTAGCGGGGGGAGAAGGGGCGGGGTCCCGGAGCCCAGTGCCAAAGGGGGCAGCCAAAGAGCTGCATGTGACTCCGGAGCCATAGGTTGCAGACCCCTGATCTTGGCCTTCATAACATCCTCCAGCAAGGAGTCCCACAGGTTTGACTGTGCATTGGGTGAAGAAATACTGTCTTTTGTTCATTTTAAATCTGTTGCCTATTAATTTCATTTGGTGACCCCTAGTTTTTGTATTATGAGAGTAGTAAATAACACTTTCTTATTTACGTTCTCAACATCAGTCATGATTTAATTGACCTCTGTCATATTCCTTCTTAGTCTCTTTTCTAAGCTGAAATGTTCCAGTCTTATTAATCTTGCCTCAGATGGAAGCTTTCCCATACCTCTGATCATTTTAGTTGCCCATTTTTATAAGTTCTGCATGCATTATATAAGATGTGGGCACACCATGGATTTATAGAGAGGCAATACAATATTTTCTGTCTCTTTATCTATTTTCTGACAATTCCCAACATTCTTACTTTTTTTTGACTTCCACCACATATTGACTGGATCCTTTCAGAGAACTATCCAAGATCTCTTTCTTGTGTGGTGACAGCTAATTTAGACCTCATCATTTTATATATGTAGTTGGGATGATGTTTTCCAATATGCATTATTTTGCATTTATCAGCATTGAACTTCATCTGTCATTTTGTTGCTCAGTCTCTTTAAAAGTGCCACAGGACTCATTATTTGTTTGATTGGACTAGACTAACACAGCTACCCCTTTGGAACTGAAGATCCCATTGTAATTCATCACAGTCTGCTTTGGACTTAACTATCTTCAGTAGTTTTATATCACCTGCAAAGTTCGCCGTCTCACTGTTTACCCCTTTTTCCAGATGATTTATGAATACATTGAACAGTACTGGTCCCAGTACACACCCCTGGGGGACACCACTATTTACCTCTCTCCATTCTGTAAACTGACCCATTAGTCTTACTTTGTTTCCTATCTTTTAACCAGTTACTGATTCAGGAGACAACCTTTCCTTTTATCCCTGATCACTTACTTTGCTTACACAGGAGAGGAACCTTGTCAAAGGCTTTCTGAAAATATCCCCTGGATCACCCTTGTCCACATGCTTGTTGACTCCCTCCAAGAATTCTAGTAGATTGGAGAGGCATGATTTCTCTTTACAAAGACCTTGTTGACCCTTCCTCAAAAAATCATGTTCATCTATGTGTCTGATAATTCTGTTCTTTACTATATTTTCAGTTAATTTGCCTGGTACTGAAGTTTGGCTTACCAGCCTATAATTGCTGGGAGACCCTGGTAACCCTTTTTAAAAATTGGCATCACATTAGCCATCGTCCAGTCATCTGGTACACAAGCTGAGTTAAATGATAGGTTACATACCACAGTTAGTAATTCTGCAGTTTCACATTTGAGTTCCTTGAGAATCCTTGGGTGAACACCATCTGGTCCTGGTGACTTCTTATGATTTAATGTATCAGTTTGTTCCAAAACCTCCTCTAATGACATCTTAATCTGGAACAGTGTCCTTAAATTTGTCTCCTACAGAAAATGACTCAGGTTCGCAAATCTGCGTCACATGCTCAGCTGGGAAGATTGATGCAGAGTTCATTTAGTTTCTCTGCAACGGCTGTATCATCCCTGAGTGCTCCTTTAGCATTTTGATCATCCGGTGGCCCCACTGGTTCCTTAGCAGGCTCCTTGTTTCTGATGTAGTTAAAAAAATGCTGATGTTCCTTTTTGAGACTTTGGCTAGCTGTTCTTCAAATTTTTTTTGTGTCTTCCTAATTATATTTTTTACACTTCACTTGCCAGATTTTATGGTCCTTTCTATTTTCCGCAACAGGATTTCATTTCCACTTTTTAAAGGTGCTTTTACGCCTCTAAACTGATTTTTACTTTGTTGTTCAGCCACTGTTTTGCTGCTCTGACTGTTTTTCTATTTGGGGAATACATTTAAATGGAGCCTCTATTATGGTTTCTTTCAAAAGTTTCCATGCAGCTTGCAGGGATTTCACTTTTGGCCCTGGACCTTTTAATTTCTGTTTATCTTTCTCATTTTTGTGTCGTTCCCCTTTATGAAATTAAATGTTGCCATGGTGAGCTGCTTTGGTGTCATCCCCCATTCCTCCCCTGCCGGGGATGTTAAATCAGTCTTGGCTTAACATCACTCACATGCTCACCACTCCAGACTGATGGGAGTGATCATGCGGGGAGAAAGGGTAATTTTCTCCCTTCCTTTCTCCCCGGATTTTTACAGTAGCAAACGTGTTTTGAACTTTTGCTGGCTGCCAGTACAATTAAGTCTTACTTATTTGTAATAAAGCCGTGCCTGTTTGCCCCAGTCTGAGACTGGGCCCTGTTGGGTCTTTCTACGTAGCTTGCAGCAGTGAGCCTCACAGCTTGAGTCGACAGATTTGGCCTTCTGGGACTCTGCTAGTGCTCTAAAAATAGCTGCATGGACAGTGCTTTGAAGATGCAGCACGGGCTGGAGCTTGGGCCCTGAAACCCGCCCCTTCTCCTTAGGCTCCAGAACCAAGGTGAAGTGTCTACAGTAGCGTGAGCCTGGGTCTGTCAGTCTGGGTCTGGAGGCTCACTGCCTCGGGCTGTATAGACATAGCCATTGTATTAAGTGCTGTACCAAACCTTGCCCCATAAAGTTTACAGCAGGGCTTGGCAAAACCCAGGCACCGGGTCACCATGGCGCCTACCTGTTCCACGGCACGTAAGGGGCGGAACACCCACTGGCAGCCAAAAGAAAAACGCCATTGCGTGGCACACGTCTTTTTTCGGTGAGGCCCTTTTTTGCCCGCTGCTTTTTTTTTCCGCTCAGGGTTTCTTTTCCTTTTTGGGGGGTGTCTGCTCTCCTGCAGAGCTTCTGAAATCGGTGGCGGCTTTTGGGGGGATGGTGGCTTCTTCCTAGCCATGCCGCTGAACGTGGCGGCAGTTTTTCAGCGGCAGGGGCCCTCTCAAGTGCTGCACACCTCGGCACCTACATTTCTGGGCACATTTGTTGAGGCCTGGTTTACAGTCTAGGTTCAGATTCTTCTCTTTGGTGCTAATAGTCTTTTACACTGAATATGGATCTCTTTTAACAATAGACATTTGGATCCTCACTAGTTGTGAGCCTTCGGGGCCTGATCCACCCCCTCGGCAGAGAAAAAGCAGGTGGAATGAGCATGTCAGTTTTTTGCTTGCAGATCTTAATGTTTAGAGCAGAGGTGGTCAGCTGTGGGGGGCTGGAGGGCACCCGGGGTCACATGCTGCCCCAACTTCCTAACATGGTTTATATGACTTGAACCATGCTGCCTACCACCAGAACCATTACATTATGCCACCCACACCATCAACAGTGAGTGACATGTTGCATCTGCTGGAGGAACAAATATTTAGGTATAAAGTCTTTGGCAAGGCTGTCATTAGCTGTTTGTACAGCACCTTGCGTTAGGGTGCCCCATTCTGACTGGTGTCTAAGTACTACCGTAATATAAAGCGATGGAGAAGAGATGCAGAAGTATATTTATTTCCCTGCCATGAATCTTTTTTCTATAGGGCTTCTTATTGAAAAGAAGTAATAGCTCCAGTTGGGAGAGACCGTCTCTTTAGTGTATCGAATCTGTAACGTCTCTGTTTAGGGAATGATTTTGAAAGCCTCTGTGCCCTTCACTATAAAAGAAGCTGGTACTGTTTTCTAGCTTAGAAAATCCAGCTGGAAAATGATAGCAGGAACAATTGCTTCTGGGTATTTCTGTCCGTAAAGATGAAAGAACCCTGAAGACTAGAGCTTACTTTTAGCTGTCTCTTTTTAGTGGTGTCTGGGGTTCATTTCAAGGAAGCCTCAGCTCTGTACGTATGATCTGACCAGGCTCAGTTTGTAGGATGGATGCAGTGTTGTGGGGATTCAGAATGGGAAGTGCACTTTCTTCTCTCTGGCAGAGCTCTATTCTGACACGGGTGCCCAGTCAGCAGATTTCCATTCATAGAAGTCATAGAATCAGGGCTGGAAGGGACCTCACGAGGTCATCTAGTCCAACCCCCTGCTAAAAGCAGGACCACTCCCACTAAATCACCCCAGCCAGGGTTTTGTCCAACCAGGCCTTAAATGTTTCCTTTTTGGCAACAAGGGCACACTGTTGGCTCATATCCATCTTCCCGTCCACCATAACCCCCAGGTCCTTTTCTACAGCGCTGCTACTTAGCCGATCGGTCCCCAGCCTGTAGCAGTGCATGGGATTTTTCCATCCTAAGTGCAGGACTTTGCACTTGTCCTTGTTGAACCTCATGAGGTTTCTTTCGGCCCAGTGTTCCAATTTGTCCAAGTCTCCCTGGATCCTGTCCCTGCCCTCCAGAGTATCTACCATTCCTCCATGTGCGTCTGGCCTAGCGCTGGTCTCTGGATTTTCCCTAGGCCAGATGAGAGGTTGTAGGTTTTCTTTGAAGAGTCTTGGGTGGGTGACCAACTGGGGAGCTCAGAAACCAGCCCCAGCCGTAGGATGCAAGTTACATTTTAACCTTTGGTTGTAAATCCTTTAACAGAGCAACAGAAAAACTCTTTGGAGAACTTGGTTTCGTTAAAGAATGTGCTTTCTTCACGTGTGGGGAGGCCCTACCAAATTCATGGCCAGACTGGGAAATCCAATCTCCTCCCTGAAATCTAGCTAGTGCAAGGGAGGGGAAGGGGTTCCTACAAGCCAGGGGCTCCGACCTTGCATAAGGCTCTAGCTGCTGGTCCTAGGGAGCCATTGAATTTCCTCTTCCCCCGACTGGCTGCTCTTCATGTGGAGCGGGGTGGAGATGGGGGACAGAGGAGGATCAGACCCACTCCTGGGAGTCTCCCCTGGCTGCAGGAAGCTTCATGGCTTCTGAAGTAATGGTGGCAATGCCGTGACCCCCCAATACAACAGCTTTGTGCCCCCCATCCCTCGGAGTGTGGGGACCGCCACTGTTACAACACCATGATGTAAACATCCGAAACCATGAAACAGACTATTTTTAAAATCCTGTGACCTTGAAATTGACCAAAATGGACCCTGAGTTTAGTAGGGCCCTACTCCTGGGGCACAGAGCTGTGTAAAAGAAAGCGGTGCCCGTTTTTGCAAAGCACAGGAATTCTGCAAGTTCACTCATTGAACATACGTTCTCCCCACTTAAAAAAGGTTCTAGCTACGAGTTGCATTCTCAGAGCCAGCCCCGCTGGGTTTCGGGTCACGCCCTGAGGACGAGGCAGTGTTGCTGAGTTCTGGCGCCTCCTTTGTGCACATCAGTAGCCTGTCCTGCTTCGCAGTTTGTTAGTTCTCCGGCGCCATATTCCTCCTCTCACAGAAGAGAATTCTCTAAAACTGACACTTTGATTCATCTGGGTACCCAGAATATCCAGAGTTGTCATCATTAATGCTTCCCTCCCAAATTGGAAGGGATATTAAAGCTCTTGATTTGGGGCTTAAGGCAGTCTGTAGCTATTAGAGATCAAGAGTGGGATCTGATGTGTGGGGTCGATTATCCCACATCTGTGACTGTGGGGTTATTGCACATTCCTCTGAAGGGTCTAGTTCTGGCCACTGTTGGAGAGAGGATGCTGGGCTCGTGGCCCTTGAATTCCTTCCAGCCTGGCGATTTCTACAGTCCTCAAAGGCAAGAGGCACGCCATAGATCTGTGATTCTTTTGGAAATTTGTCCTCCCCACATTTCTTCCTGCTCTGCTGTACCGTCCCAGATTAGCAAGGAATCACTGGTCTTCATGACAGATTCCTCTGGCCTGCAGGCTGTGTATAGCAAGAGGAAGTGCTGACTTTCTCCGCTGAATTTGCTTTTGAGGATTTTGCCTCATTTGCAGGTAATTTGAGGAAGAAACCAGCAATCTGCTTTCCAAAACTGTTCCTATAACTTGCCTGAGCAGTTACAAAGATCATGCATGCGAAAGATCCAGTTAGATGCTTAACGAATCACCTGGGCGTGGTCTGAGTACACATTGGCCTTTGCGCACACAGTCCTGAAAATCAAGATGTAGGCACAAGAGCCAGCGGTCCACTGCAGAGAGCACTCATGTCCTACGGAGGGAGCTATGCTTCAGGAAAGAACTTCTCTGGCAGAGAGAAGGAGGTAGCAAGTGTGGGGGCCCGCATAAGGCCGTGGTGATGGTGCCAGCTTGTGACAATTGTCTAGCGCAACTTTTCAGGAGGCACAGCAGCTTTACTTTAGAGATATGAGGTAGTCCCATTAAAATTCTCACAGTACATGCCAGTCCTCTTCATTAGAAAATATCCAGAGCCACAGATTTGTCTCCACATTCTGGTTTTTTGCTTAATGCCTTGTAATGTTTTTACAATTTTGTTTCAACCTGATTACAGCTAGAGTACTGAATGTCCCCTGGTTTGGCACAAGTACAGTGTATTTCCTGCATATGCAGCAGGAAGTTTTCCTGGATTTAGAGTGACCCAGATGTCTTTTCAACATGCCAAGCTGACATGGCAGAGATGTGTAATGATAGCCTGTTATGTGGGACTAGAGAGAAGGAGATGGGCTGGGGTGAAAAGATAGATATGTGGGTCATTGGTATGTAGGTGAAACTCTGAGAGTGGCTGTGATTACACAGAGAAGAATAAGGGGCTGAGGATGGATCTCTGATGAACCCCTACAGAAGTAGAGGGGAGTACAGCTACCTACACAAAGAGAGGTGCTGGCCAGAGGTAAGAGAAGAACCAGCCAGGATAGAGTAATAGAAGCCAAGGGGCCATAGGATGTTGAAAAGGAAGGTGCTGCCAAGAGTGTCAAATTGAGAATGGATGAAGAAGAGATTATTTAAAAGCTCTGAGGGGCGGTGAGGGTCCAGGATGAAGCTGGTGAGGTGCTTATGGCAGTGCTTGTAGATGGCATGTTCCAAGAGTTCAGAGGTGGAGATGGATATGAAGTTGAGAGCCTGCTCTATGAGGCACAGGGAGATGAGGGTATGCCTGAACTTTTAGGGCAATGACCCCAAAGAGTTTGAGGGGTTTGTGGTAGTGAGAGTGGGGACAAAAGGGACAAGGAGGTGGGAAAGTTAGAGGTGGAGAGCAGATGAGAAATTTCCATGTTGGTGACAAGGGAAGAAGGAAATCAAAGATGCTTTTTGAAGAGACTCAAGGGATAGTCTGCAACAGAAGAGAGAGTAGGGTAGAGACTCGGAGTGTCAGAAAAATCATGGGCGTCTATAGATTGAAGGTTGTGAAAGGGGCAAAGGAGCATGAGTAGTTGAGGTCAGAGAGAAGAAACTTGGAAGCTGAGATATCGTGGAAGGAGCTACGTTAGCAAAGACCAGGTCAAGCAAGTGGTCATTCTGGTGAGTGGAACAGTTGATCCGACGTTGGAGATCAAACAGGGATGGAACGGTGAGTTGGCTGGAGGCCAGGGGTTTTCAGATGGGATCGCCACATGGAAGTTGTTGCCACAGCAGAGGGTGGGAGATTGACACCTGGATCTCCCTCATTTCCTCTCCTCACGGTGTTGGAGGGGAAGATGGTGGAAGAGGAAAATTAGGAACGTGAAGACTATCTGCTGTAGCTATGATGTTCAGTAAGTGAATGAATTCCACTGTTCGTCTCCTGACTTTGTCAACCCCCACAAGTCAGTAATTTAGGCTGTGTGAGGAATGTCTATTTTATTTAGAAGGCACCATGTGTACACCTGTTGTGCTGTATATAGACCTGGCTCTGAAACCGCTTTTCCCTGTATCTTTGCACAGCTTTAAATGCCAATCTGAGGAATGCTTTTCAAGCCAAAACGAAAAATCTTGTAATTTGAGTGGGCAATATGCTACTCCCCGGACAACCTAAGTGGAACAGTTCCTTGTGCTTTGAGAATCATATTAGGCAGCATTGCTACAGTTTCAGTGATAAAAGGGAAAGCATGTCTTTTCTCTGGGTTTATATCCTATTCTTGTCTGTGGTCACAATTGGTCTATATTACAAAAGTCATCACGTGTTATAGCAGCATTCTCAGTTTCTTCCCACTTATTAGAAAAGCTGTGTAAATGAGTTTCGTTCCTACTTTTGTACACGATAGCATATTCTCTCACTGCTATGTCACCAGGGCATCTCTGAGATCATTGGTACTAATAAAGGAAACTGATGGTTCTTTTATGTGCCCTGCGTGGTTCCCATTTGTGTTGATGAGCCCAGGGGCCTGGCTAGAAGGATGATGCTTGTTGGGACTTCATGAGTCACCGGCAGATACTGGATGTTTAGAATAGAGGGTAGAAGGGGCCAATTTAGCTCCAGTTTCTTCCTTTCTATGGCTAGCTGCAGATGTAGGGCCTCTAACTTGTGAACAGAGTGACTTCTCATATGTGCGTGTGGTTGTGTCCGAATGTGTTTCTTTTTAACCAAGAGTTTCCCTTGTTCTATTTGTCTTTATAATTGCGCCACAGCATTCTTAATGTTTCCATAGGTCCAGGGATCAGTTCGCTATGTCTGATCCACTTTCCAAAGATCCGGCTAAGGTCAGGTTTAAATGGTGTGCGTCATGCTCCTTCATGTTCCCTTAGGTTGAATCAGACTCCCACTGTTTGTTTTGCCTGGGGGAACCACATTCCCTGGATTGTTGCCTGGATGTAATCGCATCTTGGGCCTGTACCAATAGCAAGTCTCAATGTTGTCTTCACAGAGACAGCCTTTGATTTAAGTCCCTGGATCTGGCGCAGCTCAGTGTCGTAAGACCGTGAGGCATGTTAGGTCAGACCAATGGTCCATCTAGCTCAGTATCCTGTCTTCTGACAGCAGCCAATACCAGATGCTTCAGAAGGAGTGACTAGAACAGGGCAATTATTGAGAGATCCATTCCCTGTTATCCAGTCCCAGCTTTTGGCTGTCAGAGGATTGGGGACATCCAGAGCGTAGGGGTATGTCTCTGATTGTCTTGGCTAATACCCATTGATAGTTTTCCAGGAATTTATCTGATTCTCTTTTGAATCCTCTTATAGTCTTGGCCTTCACAATATCCCCTGGCAATGAGTTCCACGTGTTATCTGTGCATTGTGTGAACAAGTGCTTTCTTATATTTGTTTTAAACTAGTTGCTTGTTAATTTAAGTGGTGACCGAGGGCTCTTGTGTCGTGTGAAGGGGCACTTATTCACTTCCTTATTCCCTTATTCACTTATTCACTTCCTTATTCACTTTCTCCACACCACTCATGAATTTATAGACTTCTGTAATATTGCTCCTTAGTTATTTGTTTTCTAAGATGAACAGGCCCATTATTTTTAATGTCTCCTTCTGTGGAAGTTGTTCGTACAGTTAATTATTTTTGTTGCCCTTCTCTTTACATTTTCCAATTCTAATGTATCTTTTGGGAGATGGGAGGACCAAAAGGCTTGGACGTGACATGGATTTATATAGTGATAAAATGACTTTTTCTATTTTGACTGCCATTGCATACTGAGTTGTTTTAAGAGAATTATCCCTGATGACTCCTATTTTAGACCCCTTCCTTCTGTGTATAGTTGGGATTATTTTTTTCTAGTGTGCATTTATGAACATTGAATTTCAGCTGCCCTTTTGTTCTGCCTCTGATGGGGTTAAGTGGGGCCTGTGGACTTCAAAGCTGGGCTAGTTAGGAACAACCCTAGCATTTAAAGAAATTGATGCCATATTCCATGCTTTTAGTTCTGAAGTGTATGACTGCTACCAAGCAGTAGCATTGAAGACCCAAGCTCCAAGGCATCAGCATAGAAGTGCTAAGACTGATTTCATCTTATAAAGGGTCCTTATATATCCTTCATCAGAAATTGTAGAAAATTGATAAGGGGTGCAAAAGTGCACAAAGAGAAATCTGTAGCCAGCAAAGTCAAGGACAATAGAGGGTATGGTTTTTTAAAGTATATTGGGAACAAAAGGAATCCTAATATGGTGTAAGTCGAGTACTCGATGGAAATGGTAGAACTGTCAGTAATGCAGCAATGTTAAATTAATAGTTCTGCTCAGTATTTGTGGAAAAAGATAAATGTTATTTACAAGGGGTAATTAAATACTTTCCATTTCAGTAATAACTGATAGAGGGGGTTAAAAAGCAGCTATTAAAATCAGACATTTTAAAATCAGCAGGTCAGAATAACTTGCATTCAAAAATTTAAGAAGATATGTCTGAAGAGTGCGCTGAACTATTAATATTGATTCTCAATAAGTCTTGGAATGCTGCAAACATGCCAGAAAACTGGAAGAGAACAAACGTTGTTACAATATATTAAAATGGACTACTGGGGTAATTACAGGCATGTCAGTGTGATTTATATCCTCGGGAAAATAATGGAACAGCTGAGATGGGACTTGAATATAAAGAATGAAGAGGGTAATATAATTAATGCCAGTGAAGACAGGGTTTAGGGAAATTTGTTTGTATTATCATAGGGCCAAGCCCCAGTCATGGATCAACACTCCATTGTGCTAGGTGCTGTACAAACCTAGAACAAAAAACCACTCCCTGCTCAAAGAGCTTACAGTCTAAGTATAAGACGAGAGACAACAAATGAATACAGACAGATCAGTTGTGTGTCTGGGGGGGCTTTGGGGGAACGAGACGGAAGCAACGAGATAGGCCACATGACTGGCAGTGGTCTCTACACAGCAGCAACTTAAATGTTGTCAAGTTTTTTGTAGGCTTCACAGCAAAGAAGAGTTTTAAGCAGCTGTTTGAAGGAAGAGAATGAGGCAGCTGTGTGACCATTTATGGGAGCTTCTTCCAAGCACGAGCAGCACAGGAGAAAGCCCCTGTTTGTAAATGTAACAAGTAGGCGGTCAAGGCTGGGATCATGGGCTGATCACAGGCTGGAATCAACTTTTTGCTACTGAGTGAGATATTTTAAATAGGGGACTGGTTGTGAAATGCTTTGAAAGTTAAGAAAGTAGCTTGTGTTTGATCTTGTCTAATTTGGTATCTTTTGATGAGATTACAAGTTTGGTTGATAATGGTAACAGTGTTGATGTAACATACTTAGACTTCTAAAAGGTGTTTCACCGATGGACCACTGCTGGAGTACTGTGTCCAGATACCATAATAGAGACTCAATTTAAATGTACACCCCAAATTGAAAAGCATAGAGGACCAAAAAAGTGCCACCGTGGCTCAACAACAAAGTAAAAGAGGCAAAAAGGTATCCATTAAAAAGTGGAAGTTAAATCCTATTGAGGAAAACAGAAAGGAGCATAAACTATGGCAAGTGAAGTGTAAAAATATAATTATGAAGGCCAAAAAAAGAATTTGAAGAGCCGCTAGCTAAAGACTCAAAAAGGAACAGCAATTTTTTTTTTAAAGTACATCAGAAGCTGGAAGCTACTGAACAACCAGTGGGGCCACTGGCCGATTGAGATGCTGAAAGAGCATTCAAGGAAGATAAAGCTATTGCAGGGAAACTAAATTAATTCTTTTGTTTGCATTGATCTTCATAACAGAGGATGTGAAGGAGATTCCCACACCTGAGCCGTTCTTTTTAGGTGACAGGTCTGAGGAACTGTTCCAGATTGAGGTATCGTTAGAGGAGGTTTTGGAACAACTTGATACATTGACCTGTAATAAGTCAGCAGGACCAGATGGTGTCCAGCCTTGAGTTCAGAAGGAACCCAAATGTGAAATTGCAGAACTGCTGTGGCAGTGGTTCCCAATCTTTTAGGCTCAAGGGTTTTAGAGATAATGTTTTTACAGCCCTGACGGGCCACCAGTCTCCACCAGCGACCCTCACACCTCACACAACCTGATGAAAGGAGTCTCTGCTGGTCTCCCGCCCACCTGGCTGCAACAGAGAAACCACACACATCCTATAGTCCTGTGTCCTCCACCTAGATCCATCGGCAGTGGCTCCTTTCTGCAGCCAGGGGGATGGGACATCAGTGCTCTCTTTCCTCTGGCTCCAGCAGGGAGAAGAGCAGTGGCAGACCCAGGCTCAGCACTTTGCCGTGCTCTCTACCACAGCCAGGGAGAGGGGAGCGCTGATCTTCAACAGTGCTTGCCACAAGGAGCCAGCACCGGTCTTCTAGCTCCACGGCAATGCACTCCACCTGGGTCCTTAGGCAACAGCCTCCTTCTGCAGTCAGTGGGAGGGGAGCGGCAGACCACTCTGAAAGATCCCACAGGTTGTGAACCACTGAGGTGTGATATGTAATCATTTAACTCAGCTCCATACCAGATGGCTAATGTGAAGCCACTTTTTAAAAAAAGGGTTCCCAGGCACGCCCGGCAATTAGAGGCAGGTACGCCTAACTTCAGTACCAGGCAAATTAGTTGAAAGTCCAATTAAGAACAGAATTATCAAGATGAATGTGATTTGTTGGGGAAGAGTCAACATGGTTTTTGTAAAGAGAAATCATGCCTCACCAATCTACTAGAATTCTTGGAGGGGGCCAATAAGCATATGGACAAAGGTGATCCAGTGAATATAGTGTTCTTGGATTTTCAGAAAGCCTTTAACAAGGTTCTTCTCCAAAGGCTTGCAAGCAAAGTAAGTGGTCATGGGATGAGAAGGATGGTTCTCTCCTGGATCAGTAACTGGTAAAAAGACAGGAAACAAAAGGTAGGAATAAAGGGTCAGTTTTCTGAATGGATAGAGGTAAACAAAGGTGTCTGCAGGGCTCTGTACTAGGACCAGAACTGTTCAACATATTCATAAATCACCTGGAAATAAAAGAAGTAAACAGTGAGATTGCGAAATTTGCAGATGATACAAAACTACTGAAGATAGTTAAGTGCAAAGCAGACTGTGAAAAGTTACAGAAGGATCTTGGAAAACTGGGTGACTGGGCACCAAAATGGCAGATGAAATTCAGTGTTGGGAAATGCAAAGTAAAGCACACTGGAGAACATGATCCCAGGTATACATACAAAAAGGTTTGAAATTTCCAGAGGGGTGGCCGTGTTAGTCTGTGTGCAGCAAAAATAATGAGAGTCCTGTGGCACCTTATAGACTAACAGATTTTCTTCGGCGTAAGCTTTCGTGGGCTATAACCCACTTCACCTGATGCAAGACAAATGCATCTGACAAAGTGGGTTATAGCCCATGAAAGCTTATGCAAAGGAAATGTGTTAGCCTATAAGGTGCCACAGGACTCTCGTTGTTTATACAAAATGATGAGATCTAAATTTGCTGTTGCCCATCAAGAAAGAGATCTTGGAGTCACTGGGGATAGTTCTCTGAAAACAACCTTTCAATATGAAATGACAGTCAAAAAGGCTAACAGAATGTAGGCATCATTAGAAAAGGGATAGATAATAAGACAGAAAACATCATATTGTCGCTATATAAATCCATGGTTTATCCACACCGTGAATACTGCATGCAGATCTAGTTGTCCCATCTCCAAATAAATATATCAGACTTGGAAAAGGTAAAGGAAAAGGCAACTAGAATGATTAGGGTAATGGAAGAGCTTCCATATAAAATCACAGAATCATAGTATATTAGGGTTGGAAGGGTCCTCAGGAGGTCATCTAGTCCAACCCCCACTATGTGGAAAGATTAATAAGACTGTTTCTTTTCAGCTTGGAAAAGGAGAGTACTAAGGAGAAGTATGATAGAGGGCTATAAAATCATGACTGGTGTGGAGAAAGTAAATGAGGAAGTTATTTACTCCTTTTCGTTACACAAGAATTAGGGGTCACCAAATGAAATTAATAGGGAACAGGTTTAAAACAAATAAAAGGAAGTCTTTCTTCACACGAGACACAGTCAACTTGTGGAACTCCCATCTAGAGAACGTTGTGAACACCAAGACTAACACTGGGCTCAAAAAGGAGCTAGATAAATTCATGGTGGTTGGGTCCATCAATGGCTGATGGGCAGAGGTTGCTGTTTGCCAGTAGCTGGGAATAGATGGCAAGGGATGGATCACTTGATGGTCACCTTTTCTGTTCATTCCCTCTGAAGTACCTGGCATTGGCCACTGTGGGAAGGCAGGATGCTGGGCTAGATGGGCCATTGGTCTGATCCAGTAGGGCCGTTCTTGCGTACTTTCAGAATGCCAAAGGAGGCTGGCAGACGGTGTCTGTAACATCCCTGTAGCAGTGTCAGCTATTGCTTACATGGAAAATAGTATCGGGAAAGATTTCACTAGCTTCAGCTTTCAAAAATGCAACTGAACAGCTGGAAGCCGGGAGGGAAAAGCCGGTGCCACTACCAATCAGTCACAGTGGCTATGTCTACACTTGCACTTTTAAGTCGACTTAACTAAGTCGACTTAACTAAGTCGACTTTAAGTCGACTTAGTTAAGTCTACGTAGTGTGTCTACACTTACAATTAAATTCCAAAGGGGTAGCCGTGTTAGTCTATTGTAGAAAGACAACAGAGTCTTGTGGCACTTTTAAAGACTAACAGATTTATTTATCGCATGAGCTTTCGTGGGAGAAAATCCCACTTCGTCAGACGCTTTGAAGATAGGAAAGTTACAGAGTGGTAGGAAATTAAATGCAGGGGAGTGTATGACATAGCATCAGGTCAGGCATCAGTTTACTTCCTGGGATCATATCACCTGGCAAATTCCTAAACATTAAGGAGACAATGGTTGTTCACACCCTCCCCTCTAAGACATTTGTCCAGATTGACACAAGTTAAAGTATGGATATAACATCAAATTCTTAACTTCTAATCCAAATAGAATTCCTAGACATAAACTATATAATCATTCCCAGCAAATTACTACCTTTCTATTGATGCCAAACATGACATAGTTCCTATGGATTATTGCATTTATGAGATATCCATAGAAAATAATATCATAAATGCTTCCCTAAATCCCCTCCTGGCTTGGGCAAAGGACTCAGACTACTTGCCCTCATTCCCTATGTCGAAGTTCAAGGGAATCTCCTGAGGTCTAGAAAGCCAGTTAAGGTGAAATGTTGCTATCAGAAGTGGAGAAAGTTTCTGGCGTAGGCAGTGGATAACAATCTGCGTTCCGCCTCCAGATCCTCTCTTTTGAGCTATTCTCAGCAATTAGTCACTCCGCCCCTCCTTCTCTTTAGTCAAGCTGCGCTTGCCAGCCATCTCGGCAGAGCACCCCTCGTGATGTGGAACCTTGACTTGGTGTTGATGTAACCTTCGGGTGGGCTAAATTCATTTAGTTGCCCTTCTCCAGTGCCCCACAGAAATCAATCCCAACCCCTGTGGGGAAAGCAGCTGGAGACCCAGGATCCAGTCTGTACAGGACTCACCGCGAAGCTTGCTCAGAGCTACACTCACACATTAAAATACTACTAAAACAAACATAACAATGAACTTTATTAACTACTAACTAAATGAACCTTATCCTAAGGAAACAAACTACAATTAACCAAGAACAATCCCTTGCATGAAAGATACCCAAGAGTCCCAAAGTCTGTGTGGAGTTCACCCAACTCTCAGCTACAGTCTCTGTTCCAGTGTGGAAGCTTGAGTGGCAAGAAATCGCTGTCCTCTTCTTTCTTTGCTGGGATCCTCTGTAGCATTCCATGCAGGCTTTCTCTTCTCCTCTGCAACCAGCCCTCAGTCCCATATGCATGTCTGCAAGGTCTGTTGCAAATGACTCCTTTACATGGAGAAAACATCTTGTTCACTCCTGGCTCAGCTCCTCTCCAGAACACTGAGCACATGGTCTCCCCTCAAGGCAGCTCCTGTCTGCTGTCTGCTCAGGCTGCTGCTCTCCAGTCATCTGACTGACATCACATCACACCAGCAGGGTACACTGTGGAGATGCTCAAATTGCTACCACACCCTGCCTCTGGAAGTTTCCAGTTGTGGGTCGCTAATCTGCCCAACAACAGTAACCCACCCTCAGCAGGTCTCCCAGAGATAGCCTTTTCAGGCATATGGGTTACATTGACAAAGAGGAAGGATTCACCTTTGAGTCCTAGGGCTCCTTCTTCCCCCGAGCGTTGAAACCCGCACTGAATGAGGAGCATGTTGTATTCTTCAAATGATGCTGTTCCCTTCTTCTCGTTCCAGAGGGACGAACTTGCTCTGTATGCTCATCCTAAATTCTTGTCAAAAGCAGTGTCCGCCTTTCATCTATGTCAGGTGCTGTATCTCCTGAATTCCTCTTGTAACCTCACTCTCTCCTGCGGGGAAATTGGACTCCAAATCCAAGTGTGTTTCTGTTTGGATAGGGATGAAAGAACTCGGGATGGATTTCCTGTAACCTTTGTATGATCAGTGGAAAAGAGATGCTGCTTCCATTCAGCACCTGCCTAAGTGAATTAGGCTGTGCGTCAAAACGAATATCCCTTAGTGAGGGCGACAGTGCTTGAGTGACTTAGGGTTCACCTCACTAGAGCTAAGACAGCATTAATGAAATCGCTTTGGAAGGAGGAGCTGGGAAACCGTAGCCCAGTCAGCTTAGTTTAAAACCTGGGAAGCTAGAGCAATGTAAAAACTAGAGAATTTGCGAATACTGGAGGATGAAGGGGAAATCACTCACTAGCAGCCTTCTTTAACGGGTAATTGATTTGGTGGAGAATGCGGTGGCTGCAATATAACTCTTCAGCACGGCTTTTGTCACAGTCCCGCTTTACATTCTGAGAAGTACGCTGGAGAAATGTGGGCTCAACAGGGCTGGCATTAAGTGTTTAAAGACCGGCAGAGGGAGAGTAACTATCAATGGAGTGATGCCGAATTGGAGGCAGTTCTCCAGTGGGGCTCCCCTGGAATCCGTTCTGGGTCCAGTGTTGTTTAGCATCTTTGTTAATGACCTGGATGTAGACATAGAAAACATACTGATCAAGTGGGCAGATGACAAAGCTGGATGGGGTTGCCAGTACTTTGGAGGACAGAGCTAAAATTCAGAGGGATCTTGATAAATCGGAGAACTGGGCTATCAGCAATTCAACAAAGACAGACATAAGGTGCCACACTCAAGGAAGAGAAACCAAAGGCACAAATCCAGACGAGGGGAAACTGGCTTGGCAGCAGCACTGGGGACAAGAATCTCACTGTTGTGGTGGATCACAGCCTTGACATGTGTCACCAGTGGATGCTGTTGCAAAAAAAGGAAATGCAATTTTCGGTTCCCTGAGCAGAGGCTAGCGTGGAAGTCACGGGAGGTGGATTGTGCTGCTCTGCTTGGTGATGGTGAGGCCTCAGCTGGAAAGCCTTGTCCGGTTTTGGTCACTGATGCAAAGAAACTGGAAAAGATTCAAAAACGAGCGACAAAGGTGATCCTAGGGATAGAATGCAAGCTGTATGAGCAAAGCGGGGCTGGATTAAGGCAGGGCTGAAGCCTTGGGTCCCAGCCCTAAGACTTCTGCCTGATCCGCCCCACTGAGTTCCCTCTCCCCCCACCCCCAGCCTTGCTCAGCACTGATGAAGCTTGGGGGAGAGCTTGGAGGGCCCCTGCCCAGCTGGCCATGCGGCTGCATGGCCCTGGGCTAAGAGGCTGGGCTCCACGCTCCCACTCCACCCCTACGCCAGCTGGTCCACCCCCAGAGGCAGGGCAGGCTGACACCTGTTCATTCCACCTGCGGGATGGGGCCGGTTGGTCCATGGCCCTGGGAACCTGCCCTGGAGGCTGCGCCATGTGCCAGCCAGCCTACCCCTGGGGGCAGACCAGCTGGGGTGGGACTGGGGAAGGAGGGCCCTCTGGCCCCAGGGTCTCCCCCAGCGACGACCCGCCCACAGGCAGTCATGGTGGGGGGCTGGGGACCTGGTGAGGGCCCCATATAGGGATGGGGCCCCAGGCCTGGGTGGCTCTGTGGTGGGGGGAAGCCCAGGTCTCCGAGGCTGGATAATCCGGTCTTGGAGCAAAGGGCTTTCAGAAGTCAGGTCTGTTTAGTCTGGAAAAGAGGAGATTCAGGGGGATATGATGGCGGTCTTCATATGCTTGAAAGACTGCCACAAAAAAATGGGGAAACGTTGTTCTCTTTTGCCACATAGGGCAGGACAAGAGGCAGCGGGTCCAAACTACAGGATGGCAGATTTAGATTGTCTCAGGAGAAACTTCCGAACTGTAAGAGACTGCCTAGGGAGGCCGTGGAAGCTCCTTCGCTGGAGATTTTTCAGAAGGAGGCTGGGTGGCCATCCGTCTTGGGTGGCTTGGAACTGTGGACACCACAGATCTTGTGTGTTGGCAGGGCAGGGGTTAGACTAGAGGACCCTGCGGTCCCTTCTAGCCCCCTGAGTCTGTTTCCATTGTAGAAGTCTACAGGGGTGGTCCTGATCGCATCTGTCTCGCCGTGGTCTAGCTCTGAGACTTTGAGAGAGGAGTTCTGTGATGAAGAAGAACTCCTCAGCTCACCTTCCGTGGGTTGTACTGTGCGCTAGGGTAGACCAAGCGAGACATTGCGGGGGCTGCCTCGAAGTGACGATTAAGGTAGACACAGGGCCATCCCTAGGGGGGAGCGGGGCGCAGGGCCAATTGGCCTAGGCGGGGCCCCCACCCTCCAATGCTGCTCCGCCCCCCAGGGACCCCGGTCACCCCCCCGGGGAGACAGCCCCGGAAGCCACGGCCACTCTCCAGGCAGGGGGGAGCCGTGGCCGGGGAGCTGAGGCCAAGGTGGGGAGCCGCGGTGGGGAGCCGCAGCCGTAGGAGAGCCGCGGCCCCGGGCAGCAGGGAGTCGAGGCCACGGCCCCGGGGCGGCGGCCAGCCGAGGGCAGGGAGACGCGGTCCCGGGCGGTGGGGAGCCATCCCTGGCCAAGGCTGCCACCGCCCCAGCCGGAGCCAGGATCCCAGGTGGCCGCGGCTCGCCCAGAGCCTGGGACCCACACACCTGCCCTGCCCTTGGGCCTGCCTGCTCTGCCCTGGGGGCGGGGAGCAGGGCCGGCCTAGGGGCCAGGGGAAGTGCTCCTGGCCCACCCGAAGGGAGCAGGGGGAAGTGCGGTCTGGGGCGGTGGGGCGGTGTGGTCTCTACACTGCCCTGCTGGGAGCGGGACAACACGGGACCCACATTACTGCGGAGGCCCGGAGCGATCGCCCCGTTCGCCCCCCCCCAAGGACGGCCCTGGATAGACAATAAGAAACAGTGGCTATTTTAAGAGTGTTGCCTCTGCACATTGACTCTGCCCCCCTTCACTCTTCATGTGAGTTTACTCGCATGACGCTCTGGGGGTTAGTGGCAGGAAATGAGGGGGTGGGCCAGCACGGTCCTTGTAACCACACTGCTGAACCCCTGGTGCTGCAAGAGGTGTCTGGTGCAGTCTAGACAGGCTACAGAAGGTTCCCATCCCAGCACCCGAACCAGGATTAGGGCCCATTGTGCTTGGAGCTGTACGACCATAGAAATAGACAACCCGTGCCCCAGAGAGCTTGCGATTAATCGTATCGTTCTGTAGTACAGCAGCAGGCTTCACCACATGGTTGATAAGGCTGTACCAGATGCCCTTGCATTATGATTAAATGTGTCTTAATTTTCTTATTTCAGGCCAGAAATCTGCATACGGGAGAGTTGGCTGCTGTCAAAATTATCAAGTTAGAGCCAGGTAAGTTTTGCATGGCATGTGCTCTGTCAATCAACACTGCCAAGTACCCGGGATGTTTGTTTTCACACAGCATTTGCATTGTACTATCATTAGCTGGAAAAGTGGTGGTAGCTGAAGTTTCGGTGGTTAGGTTGCAAGAAAGGCTACAGCACAGACGTATAAAGTGTGATACACAGTTACCTTTGCTTATTTCCTGTTTGCTTTCATTCTTATCTCTTTTATCTACCAGTTGGTTACTTCAAAAGAGCAGGTTTATTTTATTAGTTTAAAGGCAAGATTGAGGGCAGGGAGCACCTGTACACTAATGTTTTAATGCTTTGATGGAGCTAGTGTTCAAACCTCTTCTGCATGCCCGCTCCCCCAAAAATATTCTGTGGAGAGGCAGAGAGGAACAGGCAGCGTTGTCCTCCACCTCTCCCCGTCCTTCATCTCCACCACATTTCCTGCTTTTCTGGGCAGCTATGACTTCCTGGCCCAGTTCATGTTGATTGCAGCCTCCTCAGTTCCCATGGTCTGTCTGAACTTGCAGTGCCTGCTGTCAGATGGGGGAACTGGCTCATACCCATCTAACTGTGTGAGAAAAGCCTGCGTCCCGCACTTTCTGCCATTTATCTATCGTGTGCCCATTTTCTCCCACCACCACCCGATCCCAACATAGGCGCTGAGTCGCTGCTCAGGGTCCCTGCTCATCTGAAGACTGCGTGGAGAAGTGAAATCAGGAAGGATGTCCAAAATGGAAACTGGAATGGGGTGATTCACTAGTCCAGGAGCGTGAGAGAGCATTCCTTCTCCCAAATTTAATCTGTATCACCCTGGAGTGTGTAATATTAATATCCTATTGCTTGTTTCCCAAAAGACCTCTTCACTTTCAGATCCCATCTGAAAATTCTCTTCCATGGATCCGTTTTGTGTCAGTCACTCCCCAGCTTGGATGGAGGACCTTCTTTGTTGAAGGCCGGCACTCTGGAATGTGCTCCTGCCATAGAGCAGTGTAGATTTGTGTCCTCCTTTGGAGAGGGAGTACAGACTTGGGATGGGCTGAGGATGGGGAATATACACGTTCGGGTTTTAGTGTGCGCGTGAGAGAGAACACTTGCTCACGCTAGTGAGATGCGGATGTTATATTTGCTGTTTCCTGGATTTTTTTTTTTTTTTTTTTAACTGTAAGGCACCCACACGTTGTTAACAGGGGATGCCTAGAAATTAAAATGTTTTTATTGTCTGTTGAATCCGGTTTAAGAATCAATAAGGCCTTCTGTAAATCCAGCTTAGTGCATGTGTAATTAGTATTGAACGATTCCAATGGCTGTGATTCTGCTCAGGCCCGGCACCATTTTACATGAACACAGATCCGCATAGTCACCCTCTTTGAGCCCATTTAGCTCAACTCAGAAACTAATCACCTTACAAATTGGAGAGGCAGAGAACTGGGACCCAGGAGATCTGGGTGCTTTTGCCTTGCCGGCACCTTGACCTTTCAGTGCGTCTTGTCCTCAACTCTTTCTGATTTCTGTGTTCACACAGTGAGCTCTTCGACACAGGGACTGTGTCTATGCAGTGCCCAGAACAATGGGGCCTTGATCTCAGTGGGGGCCTCTAGTTACGTGCTGCTTCTAGCTATTCTGTTCATGGGCAGACTAGGAAGTTCTTGTTTACACATGTAAACTGCAGCTAGGGCTCTGTCTAATTATATGATGATAAAAGGAGAGGAAAACAGAATCAACATGAATTTATACATCAGTTCTGGTCAGCTTTTTCCACCCAGCTTTTATTTTAGATAATACATGGAGAGGCACCAAATCTCCCTTCCCACACACTGAAATGATGTCTCCCGCAGTAACTCTAGCTAGTAGTGTCAGCTCCTAGTGGAGAAAACAGGTTCTGCTGTCAATTATAAGGCCGTGGATTGGGAGGTGAGCCCCAACGGGTACTCCAGCCGATAGTGGGTTTTTAAAGGCCAGCATGCTTATACCACATCTTCGCCTTGGCCCAAAGACAGGGCAAGGCTATTTTTATGGAGAAGTGGGTGGAGTCAACCTACTAAGAAGGAAATAAAACAGCCCCCAGGAGCACATCCGCTCCTGATTTAGATGCCATAGACCAGATGCTTATGTGTTTTTATGTGCTTCTTGGACAGCGGTGAGCAGGGGCAGGCACTTACCCCTCTGCTGCAGACGGGGAAAAAGGTACAGAAGCCCAGGGTCGTCCCGGCCTGTGCTCTTCACTTTGAGTAGCATAGTGATGGAACCCATTTCCCTGCTGCTGAGATCACTCTGGAAATTAGAAATGGTGACTGTGTC
This sequence comes from Pelusios castaneus, assembly GCA_007922175.1. Classification (NCBI taxonomy): domain Eukaryota; kingdom Metazoa; phylum Chordata; order Testudines; family Pelomedusidae; genus Pelusios; species Pelusios castaneus. The sequence continues at coordinate 17,781,243 of ML685781.1, forward strand.
CTGGTAAACGTCACCCCGGCCAAGTGACTTCTTTTCAGGTCTGTTAGACAGCTACAAACCATTGCCAGCCTGAGTTCTTTCTTGGGGGGTGCCTGCACAAACTCCTGGCAAAGACCTTGTGGGGTCCGAGAGCAATATTTCTTCGTTCTCTGGAGCGGCTGCTCACGTGGCCTCAGTGATGCAGTCTGTTTAGAAAGCCCCACCTCACATCCTTGAGGTAGACGTGGCTGTCTCAACATGGCACTCCCATCTTGTAAAATGTCTCTGCATTGGCTCTTAGGAAGACTTGTGTATTTATATAAAGTCTTCCCTTCTTTAGAAAGTTTGGAATGGATGTTCTCCAATGCATTGGGTGTTTCAGATTAAACAGTAGCCAGGCTGCAGCACAGTCAGCCAGCCCCGGCATCGGGTCGCTGCCAGAAAGTCTTCCAGTTAATCTTGGAGCTCTTGCAAAGAATACAGTTCCCTTTAACCCAAACCAGAGGGTAGCAAGTACACTGTCTTCTGCACAGTGTTGAAGACATTGGAGTCTCTAATCAGCAGAATGGACCATTTGGTGTTTGAGGAGGGGGCCACATCTTTGCATTTAGACCAGAGGACACAGCTAGAGATGGGATTCATAAAATGCTTTTAAAAATTCTGGCTGTTGCTATCACCAGAGGAGTGAAGGAGCTTGGCTAACTTTGAGTTATGTACAGTCCTATTCAGCTGAGAGTGCTGGTCATCGCAATGGGGTCCTCAGAGGAGGGGAAGCAAGAAACGGAGGAAGACAAAGAATAATGGAGCGAGTGAGTCCTAGATTCTGAGATGATCATCTCGCCTGACCTCATATATCAGACGGGCCATAGAACCTCCCCAGATCTCGAGCAGATTGGCATAGGCCCTGGGTTTTTTTTGCCTTCCTTTGTAGCATGGGGCACAGGTCACTTGCTGGTGGATCCTCTGCACCTTGAAGTCTTTAAACCACAATTCGAGGACTTCAATAACTCACTCATAGCTTAGGGGTCTATTACAGGAGCAGGTGGGCGGCGTTCTGTGGTCTGCATTGTGCAGGAGGTCCCTTCTCACTTTAAAGTTTGAGTCTATCTTTTAGAGGAACATCCAGTCTTGATCGAAAAATTGTTAGCACTGGAGAATCTGCCACAACCCTTGGCACATTGTTCCGATAGTTAATTATTCACACTGTTAAATATATGCCTTATTTCCGGGCTGAATTTGGGTCGCTTCCGCTTCCAGCCATGTTCACTGAATCAGTGGCGAAAAGAGGCTGTCCAAAATCAGATGGTGGTAAAGAAATTCCCACTATTTTATGGAAGCCCTGGAGAAGGTGCTCCAGAGAAAGTACCTGCGTCATTTTAGAGTGGGAATGGTTTATGTTTTGTTTCCATTACCAATCTAATGGTAATGATTGGATTGGTAGGCAAAAGAAACGTGGAAGTAAAACCAAGATGGCAAATCCCTTCTTGTTAAATCCCTTCTTCCACCTGCTCATTCCTTTCCTCTAAACAAAGGAAACTAACCCCCATTTAGAAGGCTTCAGTCCTGAATTTATTTCAACTTCTGTGCAGTGTGCTAATTAAGCTGTGACTGTTACTTCAGCAATATTAATAAAATCAGACTCGACTGTTTTTCCCTTCTTTTGGCGTAGACTTGGAGAGCATTTAGCCAAAAATATTATGGCACACTAGTGACATTTCCCAACTTTCACTGACTTCGAGTGCTTCAGGTAACTTGAGAGCCAGCTCCGGTTTAGAAACTAATTCTAACTGTGTTCAATATTTTCAAGAGACCCGTGTGAAAGCCAAAATTATGTGAAACACAAAAGCCACTTCCTTATATGGATTTAGCAGATGAACTGATGGAACAGCTGATACGGAGAGATCATTATTGGTCAGCATGATTCTCTTTGCAGAACTTTCTCTTGGGAAAATAGAATCAAAATTATTATTGAAATTAATGGACTCTGTATTGCAAATACTGCTGTACCATTAAATAAAAGCACTGGAGACATTTGATTTATGTTTGTAATACTCCTTTTAAAAAAAAAAATCTTGGTTTTCATTTGGTTTAGGGAGAATTGGTCTGCTGGTTCTATTTTTCTTGTAGAAACATTCTGTTCAGGGCAAAAGAAGCTAGCTATTGTATTTGAAGTTGGACTATGGATGTATCCTCTACAATGTTGTGTGAAGTTGGAAGTTCAGAGATTTTAATGTCGTACCAAACAACTCTACATGTCTGGTGTTGGTTTTCATAAATTCAGAACAGGATGTTTTGTTCAGCGTGTTAGTTTCTGTACTTCGTGATTCAAGGTCTGAATTCACTTACATTTTTATATTTGATCACATCTGTTGAACTATTCTGGCCAGATCCTCAACCACTACTCTGGCCTCTTTGGGCGCTCTTGCAGTACGTAGGAGCTGGAGAGCTGCCTTAATAAAGAATGTTAGGGATTGAAAGGGAGTTGGGAGACGTGGGAATGACCATTTTATATTCTGGCAGTCCCTGGCTATATAGTGGCCCCTAGGGGGCTATATCCAGCCGAGGTAGGTAGGAGCGACCCTGAGACTGCTTTAACTTAACCTGTGGCTGAACTGTTCTTGGCAGCTCCCAGGGCTGGAAGAGTCTGAAAACGGCTTTAAGTTACCTTTGGCTCTACACCATCACCTTGTGCCGAGTGCAACCTGGCTGACCTTGCAAATCTGAGAATCTGGCTGAATCTTGACAATCGCACCTTCGGGGGCGACCACGTTAGGTATTTTTCTTTTTTTAAAGGCTTCATGAGCTAGGAAGTGGTCTGGTTGTTGGCTCTGTGGCCTTTCACTTCTGATAGCTGCCTGTGGACGTCAGTGAAATTTGTCTGGTCCCATTCTAACCCTGATAGATATCATTTCACCAAACAAAACCACTATGCAATTTGACATGATAGATCATTCTTCACTTATGAGATACCCAGAACTTGGCTGTGGTGTTACATAGTGGTTTTAGGGCAGGGCTCAACAAAACCCAGGTGCCGGATTGCCATGGCGACTGGGGTTTGTAGCTCGGCTCCAAATTCGGCTGTGGAAATGCAGCGGAGGAGTGCCCTCTGGCAACCAAAAATAAAATTGCTGCTCCTAGCTGGGAGCCAGTTTTGTCAAGCCCCGTTTTAGGGATATACTGGAATGGTTCAAGAGAGACTGCACAATAGAGTAGGGTGTAGTTTTCAGCAAGTTTATTGATATTGTTGGAGATGGTTCCTTGGACAGGGTGGGCCAGGGCTTTGAAATGGCCCATAGATTTCTCTCTTTCTCAAATGCTTGTCCAGCTCATTCTTTCTTGCACAGGCAGGGGTCCCAGGAAGGAATTCTCTGCCAGGCCAGATTGGCAGTGTCCTTGTGGGTTTTTACCTTCTCCGCAGCACGTGGCTGTAGGTCACTTGCCAGGATTATCTGGGTATACTTTACTTAATCCTCTCTCTGCCACTGGGGAGGCCTCAAGCATTGGTGTCCCTTGGTGCCTGCTGTTCTGTGCCTGAGGCCCATAGCAGTCTATTCTCCTGTGGGCTGTAATATATTTGGCCTCATTTTGATTGTTGGGTTTACTGTGTGGTTGGGGAGGGCAGTGGCCCAGGTTACAGGAGGTCAGATTAGAAGATCTGGTGGTCGCTTCTAGTCTTAAATTTTATAACACTAACCTTCAGTTTCATGAGCACCAAATTCAGACACGTTCCAGAGGGGTAGCCATGTTAGTTTAGTTCAGCAAATTTAAACAGTTTTTGAACAAACAAACCTGTCTTCAGGATATATATCAGGAAAAGCATAGAACCCTTTAGGGTGCAGAAGGCATATTGTAATGCACTGTTTTATTTTAATTAATGCAGTAAAAATGCCAGGCTCTCCAAAATGTATTTCTTGAAATCTGGTGTCATTTTATTAATTTGCTTCATGGAACAGTCACGGTAAAAACGAACAAAATCACAGTATGGTTGTCAGAACAAAAAGGTGCAATAATTTAACGATGACAGTGTCACATTGACATGAGACAAACAATGGTAATACATGACACGTTCCAGACGGGTAGCAACTGACGAAGTGGGTTGCAGCCTACGGAAGCTCATGCCTTAGAAACTTGTTAGTCTTTAAAGTGCCACCGGACTCTCAATGTTAATGCAATAGTTTTCACTTCCTTGACAAAGTAAACTATTTTGAAATTAAATGAGCATATTGTGCAATCATTTTTCAAACAATAAGAATGAAAAAGAATAACTGATTCATTATAGTAAAGTCCCTTTTGCAAACTCTTGCAGTCTGGTATCACAACTTATACACAGACATTGTTATTTTTTACGTGGCATCTCTTGTCCCCAGGCACATTTTTATAACATTTGGTGTCCACAGGTGTTGGAAAGATCAGAGCGGCTCTCTGCCTATGATGTGAGATCATACGCGTCATTTGCGACTTGATGAGTGTGAACTGTAGGCTCTTCATAAGCTCTAAGTGTGTTCATGATTCGGGGTGCAGAGCCTGGGGACCGCGGCCCTAGCCCCACCACATTATAGCTCCATGGCCTCTCAGTGCCCAGCAGCTCACAGTTTTGGGGGGCTGAAGCTGATGAGGATAATTTCACAGAGGTCTCTGAAAGTCACGGAATCTGTGGCTTCTGTGTCCAAATCTTACCCTTGCTGCGGTACTCTTATCATTAACTACTCTTCCTTCAGCTTGTGCACATCTGGGTGGTAGGGGACCAGGTTTCCATTCTCAGCGTAACCTTTTACTGACCGTGTGAAGGAGCACTCACCTCCGGAGCACCTCGTTACAGCTGGGAGCAGTACTGAGATCTTCCTCTCGCCCCGACGCCTCCTGCAAGCTGCTGGCTGACTATGGTTTGTCTTCAGTGTCTGGGCCCTCTGGCCAAGTCGCAGGGTCCGAATGAACCCCTTCCACGTTATTAAAGAATCCATCAGCCGTCTGTCTGCCGTCACTAGGGGCTTCAGCCCTGGCTCTGGATCCTTTAAATTCAGCCCTTTCTTCAGGCTCCCAAATAAGCTCTGTCCCCTTCCTGGGGTTCATGCCACTTTTATCTGTGGCCAGATGGGGAACCTGGGCTCACCGCTAATCAGCAGCCATGTCGTGCTTGGTTCAATTCATTGCTGCTTCTTCCCTGAGCCTCTTTCTCCCTAGAGCCTGTAGGTTCACCATTAGCTCAGGGCCAAGGTTCTTAGGTTCTCTCCCTGAATACCTAGCTACGCAAAATCCAGCCAGGAAACAAGCTGGGGCTGTCCCTCAGGGTTCTTTGGCCGGAGAGGAGTACCCTTCCTCGCCCCTCTCGTCCCAGCCGGGAACTGGCCTTTAACTGGGCGGGCAGGGCCCTAATTGGCCTTTGCTCGCCCCTTAACCCTTGGAGGACCAGGCCTGTGGTTTCCAAAAGGGGTGCTCAGGAGAGTCCTCTTTAGTCAAGCTTGAAGGACCCCCTTTGCTCCTCTTTTCTCCTGCTTCCTGGACGCTGCCCCCAGCAGTGAGCCACAGAGGCTGAACACACCCCCACCTCCCCTCCCAGACAGGTACAGAACTAATAAAATGAAGACGGCCAGTGTGGGAAGTCCTGGGGCAAGATGCAGCTGGGAGGAAGGCCAAGGAGGAGACAATTCAGAAATCAGAAGAAGGCAGCAGTGAGATAAGAGCTGGAGGCTTGGGAAGAAGACAGATGGGCGGGGAAGGGGCATCTGCTGTTCCATGGATGTCTGAGGGTCGGGGACCTGAATGCACCTGGAGGAGGAGGGAAGTAGTGGGATGCTGTGGTTTGTGATTAGAAATTGACACCAACCCCGCAGTAACCGTGACCTAGAGCCCCGTCCCCAGGAGGAGAGGGCTCCCCTGAGGTGGCTGCGTTACGCCTACAGAGGCTCCGACCCCCTGATGCTTCCCGGACAGAGCCTCAGAATCTACCCAAACTGGCTGCCTCCTCCAGTTCTGCCCAGTGATCTCACAGGGGGAAGGGGGAGCTGGCGGCGGCAGGCTGTTTCCTAGCTGACTACCAGCCTGGGGAAAGGTTTGAAAGGGAGCAACGCATCTCCGGGGGGTCATCTGTCTGCCAGCTCTGAAGGACCTCTAAAACGGGGGTCATCAGAGACAGCCTCCTGCCCCATCAGCTCCAACCACATCTTGCTTCATCCCTTGGGAAGAGTCTCTGGGCAGGTCTTCACTGAACGCGCCAAATTCGCTGCCGTCGGTTCAAACTTCCTGAGCGACTGCTCGGGTCTGGGAAGACCTGCTCGGCCGATCAGCAAGTTCGATCCGGCAACGGGGTAACGCTGGTTCAGAGGGAGGCGCCTCTCTTCGAACCAGCGCAGTGTGTGCAGGGAGTAGGGGATTCGAACATAGCTACACAGGTTGTTTTAGGTAACTTGCGTATCTACGTTTGACTGGGCAGGCCATGTAGACTTGCCCTTATTCTGCTCCGCACATCCTCTAGCCAGGACCAAGAGCCCAGCTGCCTTAACCAGGCGTGAGGCACCAGATGATCCCCTAGATGTCTCCGGGAGAGAGCCTTGGCACAGCCCTGAGGTTCTGGGAAGCTAGAACTGTCCAAGGGGACGGTGTGTGCAGGGCGGTTATCGGTCCCAGGGTATGAGAGACAAGGCGGTAATATCTTTTGTTGGACCAGCTTCTGCTGATGAGAGAAAGAAGCTTGCCAGCTTATACACAGCAAGCTGCCGTAGTGATCGGTTCTGAGTTGATTTTGTCAGCTTAGATAACGTGGTTACCAACCAGAAGCCGGATACCTGATGATAAAACCTGCTGGTGGAAGGGTCTTGGACGTAAAAAGTTTCCGATCTTCAGGCGTAGGGTTTTGAATTCACACGGTCGGATTCTACAGATTTATTAAGATCGCAGAAAATACTCCTGGGCGAAACAGTTCTGCTTAACAAATGTGGACTAACCAATATGTGATTTAAGACTTGCAAAACGTCAGACATATCAAAGCTACACCAACCTAGAGCTACAGTCTTGTTGCCACAGTGATGTAACTGCAGAGTAGGACATAAAATAAGGACCTGCGTCTCCTCCCGGGAAATGTCTAGAGTCCTTTGGTCTGTCGCACAGGTACTTGAATTGTATCCTGAAATATTCGAGCACACATCTCTGGGAGGGTGTTTGAAGCACTGAATTCCATTTTAAATAAAACTCTGTATATGGTGAAACCTATGTCAGTTATCAGCACAAATCAAACCTTTGACTGGATTCACACATTTGGTTTGAACTGATTCCTCTCCTCCTCCCAACCTCCCCTCCTCCCCGTATTGGGTAGAATGGAGAGACCTCTGTACATTTATGTAGGGGTTAGTGAAGTCTGGATATTGCACCTTCTACAGCTTTGCTGTGGATTTTGCACATTGAGAGGAATTGTTATAAAAGTTACAATCCCATGACATTTTTCTTGCTTGTTCTCGGAGCTCTAATTCAAATACAAACACTTGAGAAATGGCATAATTTCAAGTCATTAGTCGGATCCTGAGTTGGAGTTTAGCCATGGGACCGTGACGCTGATAAAATACCAGAGGGATCTTTACTGGCTGCAGATGGTGCAAACTGCTCACTTAACATTTCAATGCCTTCAGTTTGATGCTAGTACTGTGGGTCAGTACGGGACAAATCTGCAAATGCCACTTATTCCAGCACCTTTGGAGCCCCGTTTACGCTATTTTGTGGCATAACATTATTTGCCCCATGGGCAATGTGTATTTGCGTCTGTTCTGAAGGCATGCCTTGTATCATTTGTTACCCATTTGCCAGCAGGTCTAATATGGGTTCTCTACTTGTGTAGTTTAGAATTTACAGCAGGCCTCGACAAATACGTTTCTGGTCTGCATGGTGACAAGTTTTAGTAGCCTGTCGCCTAACTCCACTGCAGAAATATGATTGAGGATCGCACTCTGGTGACCAAAAGTAAAATTGCTGGCGCCTTACTGTGAGCCAATTTTGTCTACTCCTGATTTACAGTGTTAGTGTAGATCAGGAGTGTTGGCAAACTAGCTGGCACAGTGCGTGTTGGCCTCCCAATACTCTCACCCAATCCTGGAGTGACATCTTTGGCAATCCCAGAATGCTATCAAACCCCTCTCATCTCAACTGCATGCAGATCCAAGGGCAACTGAGGCTGGTCTCATTTGTGTCCATCCCTTCCTCCCTGTCTCTCTCAAGATGTGAGATGCAATTCCGCTGTACTCTGCACTGATCAGGCCTCAACTGGAGTATTATGTCCAATTCTGGGTGCCACATTTCAGGAACAATGTGGACGAATTGGAGAAAGTCCAGAGAAGAGCAACAAAAATGATTCAAGATCTAGAAAGCATGACCTATGAGGGAAGATTGAAAAAATTGGGTTTAGTCTGGAGAAGAAAATCCTGAGGACATAACAGTTTTAAAGTATATTAAAGTTTGTTCTAAGGAGCAGGGAGAAAAATTGTTCTCATTAACTTCTGAAGATAGGACAAGAAGCAATCGGCTTAAATTGCAGCAAGGGTGGTTTAGGTTGTGCATCAGGAAAAACTTCCTAACTGTCGGTAATTCAGCACTGGAATAAATTGCCTGGGGAGATTGTGGAGGCCGTGACTGGAGAGTTTTAAGAGCCGCTTGCCAAACACCTGTCAGGGATGGTCTGAAATAATGCTTGGTCCTGCCATAAATGCAGAGCACTGGACTAGATTACTTCTCAAGGCCCCTTCCAGTCTATGATTCTCCCTACACACAAACCCTAACCCCATGATGCAACCCTGAAATCATGCAAAAGATCATTTTATTGATACAATCACTATGCAATTGTCCATTGGGAATCTCTGAAAAATAAACAAGGAATCAAGTGATTCAGAGTCAATCCAGTAAGGGCTGCAAAGGTGTTGGTGTGTCCCTGGCTTCACATGGCGCATGTGTGGCTCCTTACACAGGATGGTACGATTCAAGCCAGACAGTGGAAAAAAGGAAAATGTGATCAAGAGCAAATGGTTCCTGCATAAACTATAGACACTAGGACATACTCCGGGGATGTGCACTCTGTGTATGTGGGTCCAGGATGGACCAACACCTGATCTAGGATGGCTGGTGAGAGCTAAAACTGGCTAGCTGGGCTAACTCTAAAACGGTAATTGCGACTGGAACAGTTCACTAGTGTAGGTGGGCCTTAGCATTTCTTCGAGATCTCTCATCCAGATACTGAACTGACTTAAATTACCAGGCCCTAACTTGCTTAGCTTGTGAGTTCTGGATGGGATCGCAGCACGAGGGGTGTGGGCACAGATTTAAACGGTCTATTCTGTAGCACAGTTGGCAGAGAGAAGAACAGAGTGTTGAGCCAAATGGAATCGGTTCAACCACCAGTTTTGATGTGGGGAAAATACTCTATATTGTCACTGCCTCGATTCTGTACGTTTAGCTGTACGGATGCAATTACATAATTCTAGCAAGCTGCAGTGAGTCACCACGCTGCTCGCGTGATTTACATCAGCTCCCCCAACCGGCTTTTTGCTCAGCATGCTGCATGAGCTATAATTGCAAACATATGAGTGGAGGAAAGTACATTTTTCCGATTCCATGTTGTTGAGGCTGGAGTAACTCTGAGGACTAAAACAGAAGCAAATTGCTTTGCAAGGGTGTATTGTCATCAGCTGCTTTACTCAAAATCTGGTTCTTACTTTCCTTTGCTGTCTTCCTTCAGATGAAATGTTGAGAGCAAGTAGTGCCGTTAGACCCTCTGGCTAATTTTCTTCATTTCACTATGAGCTTAAGAAGTAGCTCAGCTTGTCCTCCCCATCTTTTCCTCTTCATAGTCTGTCCAAAACACTGCCACCTATTGCCTTTAACCGTTTTTCTCCTTTCTTCCCTTAAACCCCTGTATTAATTCCCTTATTCTTTTGAAGTTCCTCATCTCCCCCACTTTAAAGCTCTACATAACTCCTCTCCCATCTACATATCTGACCTCTCTTTCTCCTCCTCCGCCAAGTTTCTTTTCCTACTGCTCCATTCTTCACACTTCTTTCACACTATCCACTGCGCTCAGCACAACCATTGTCAACATCCAGCAAGCACTGCCTACCTCCTCTCTTTCCTAGGCAAGGTCTCCGTAAGGGCAGCTCAGGCTGCTATCTGAGATTGTGAGATGTCTAGGGCAGGAACCTTGTTTGATCTTCTCTTTGAAATATACAAAAGTGCCATAGAATCATAGAATAATAGGGTTGGAAGGGACCTCATGAGGTCATCTAATCCAACCCCCTGCTAAAAATCAGGACCACTCCCCCACTCCAGCCAGGGTTTTGTCTAACCGAGCCTTAAAAGTCTCCAAAGATGGAGATTCTACCACCTCCCTAGATAGCCCATTCCAATGCTTCACCACCCTCCTAGGGAGAAAGTTTTTCCTAATATCCAACCTTGACCTCCCCAGCTGTAATTTGAAACCATTGCTCCTTGTTCTGTCCTCTGTTACCCTCGAGAACAGCCTAGCTCCCTCCTCTTTGGAGCACCCCTTCAAGTACTTGAAGGTTGCTATCAAATCTCCCCTCAGTCTTCTCTTCTGTAGACTAAATAAGCCTAGTTCCTTCAGTCTCTCCTCATAAGTCATGTTCCCCAGCCCCCTAATCATTTTTGCTGCCCTCTGCTGGAGTCTTTCTAATTTGTCCACATCCTTTCTGTAGTGGGGAGCCCAAAACTGGACACAGTATTCCAGATGCGGCCTGACCAGTGTCGAATAGAGGGGAATTATCACATCCCTCGATCTGCTGGCAACACTCCTACTGATGCAGCCTAATATGCCATTGGCCTTTTTGGCAACAAGGGCACACTATTGGCTCATATTCATCTTCCTGTCCACCATAACCCCCAGGTCCTTTTCTACAGCGCTGCTACTTAGCTGATCGGTCCCCAGCCTGTAGCAGTGCATGGGATTTTTCCGTCCTAAGTGCAGGACTTTGCACTTGTCTTTTGTTGAACCTCATGAGGTTTCTTTCAGCCCAGTGTTCCAATTTGTCCAAGTCTCCCTGGATCCTGTCCCTGCCCTCCAGAGTATTTACCATTCCCCCCAGCTTGGTGTCATCCGCAAACTTACTAAGCACGCAGTCTATTCCATCATCAAGATCATTAATGAAGATGTTGAATAGAACCGGCCCCAGGACCGACCCCTGGGGCACTCCACTCGTTACCGGTTGCCAACCAGACATCGAGCCATTGATTCCTACCCGCTGAGCCCGTTGATCTAACCAGTTTTCGATCCACCTTACGGTCCACTCGTCCAACCCATACTTTCTTAACTTGCCGACGAGAATGCTGTGGGAAACCGTATCAAAAGCCTTGCTAAAGTCAAGGTATATCACGTCAACGGCTCTTCCCACATCCACAAATCTAGTCATCTCATCATAGAAGGAAATCAGGTTGGTCAGGCACGATTTGCCCTTGGTGAATCCATGTTGACTGTTCCTGATCACTCTATTTTCCTCCAAGTGTTTCAGGATGGATTCCTTGAGGACCTGCTCCATGATTTTCCCAGGGATTGAGGTGAGGCTGACCGGTCTGTAGTTCCCTGGATCCTCCTTTTTCCCTTTCTTAAAGATAGGTACTATATTTGCCTTTTTCCAATCCTCCGGGACCACCCCCGTTCACCACGAGTTCTCAAAGATAATGGCCAGCGGCTCTGCAATCACTTCCCCCAACTCCCTCAGCACCCTCGGATGCAGTTCATCCGGCCCCATGGACTTGTGCACATCCAATTTCATTAAGTGTTCCCTAACCTGACTTTCCATCACCAAGGGCCACTCTTCTCTCCAGTCCGCGTTACCCCGTGTAGTAGCCTGGGAGCTGGCCCTCCCTGTGAAGACTGAAGTAAAAAAAGCATTGAGTACTTCAGCCTTTTCCGCATCATCCTCCACGAGGATGCCTGCCCCATTCAGTAAGGGACCTACACCACCCCTGATCCTTTTCTTGTTGCTGATATACTTATAGAACCCCTTTCTGTTATCCTTCACATCTCTTGCTAGCTGCAACTCCAATTGTCCTTTGGCCTTTCTGATTTGATCCCTGCAGTCCCGAGCAATATCTTTATACGCCTCCCTTGTCATCTGTCCAAGCTTCCACTTCTTGTAAGCTTCCCTTTTATGTTTCAGCTCCCCGCAGAGTTCCCTGCTAAGCCACGCTGGTCGCCGTCCACATTTGCTGTTCTTTCTGCACATCGGAATGTTATCTTCCTGTGCCTTTAACAGGGTTTCTTTAAAATACAGCCGGCTGTCTTGGACACCTTTCCACTTCAGGTCAGCCTCCCATGGGACCCTGCCCATCACCTCCCTAAGGGAGCCAAAATCTGCTTTTCTGAAGTCCAGGGTGTGTGTTCTGCTTCTCTCCTTCCTTCCATTGATCAGGATCCTGAACTCTACCATCTCATGGTCGCTGCTGCCCAGGTTGCCATTTACTTCTACTTCCATGTATATTCAAGTCTTTCTTAATGAGCAGACAATCCTCAGTGACTCTTGAAACACTTATTTTTAGAATAAAATGCCATTTTTCAAATGAAAGATCCTCTGAAGCGAGGACATTTCAGTTACAGGAGATTAGGTATTATTTGATATGATGCGAACAGCTGGAGAATGAATATTATCTCTAGAGACTTAGTGGGTGAAGCAATATCATTTTTTATTGGACCAACTTCTGCTGGCAGAAGAGGCAAGCTTTCACGCTCCACAATCTGAAGAAGATCTACGTGGAGCATGAAAGCTTACCTCTTTCACCAACAGAAATTGGTCCGATAAAAGATATTACTTCACAAGCCTGGTTCCTCTAATGTCCTGGAACCAAGAGGATGCCGACAGAACTGCAAACATTGTTATCTACTGGAAGTTAATGCCTTCTTGGTGTTGATTTCTTCCTTCAGACTTGCTCTTTTGGATTTGAGGTTGACCTTCTTTAAAAATGACATGAAGTTTGAAAAGTTCCAAAGGGGTGGCTGTGTTAGTCTAGGTCAGCCAAATAAAAAAGGAGTCCTGTGGCACTTTTAAAGACTAGTCTAATTAGACTAATTTGTTAGTCTTTAAAAGTGCCCCAGGACTCCTTGTTTATGAAGTTTGAAATGCTCCATTCCTTGAGCAATGCTGTTAATAGTAGGACTATGTAGCAATAGCATATTTGATCTATAGCCATGTAGGCCTCACTCAATCCATTTGCCAACTTTTATTGCTGAGGTTCATCCTGTCAGGTGTATGAACGGGAGAATCATTTTGGGGGGATATCTTATTTGAACTGGCCAGTTGTATTTGAAGGTTTCCCGCTTGCTCTTCAGAGGTTTTGTCTCAATTTTTGGAAACATCCCTGGTGGTATCTTAAAATGGGGGGGGCGGCCCCCCCCCCGCGCGAAGAAGCTTCCTTTTCAGAGTTGGTATTTTTACTAAAACAAACATGGAGTCCTATGGCACTTTTGAAGACTAACAAATTTATTTTTCACATGAGCTTTTGGAAATGAAATCCGACTTCATCAGATGCTAGAAAATGGAAAACTTACAGTATGGGAGAGAAAGATAAATCCTCTGATTATGCTTCACTGCATCAAATCAGATTACTTCAGCAAATCAAACAAGTTTTAAAGAGTCAGGGTGGAACAACATGTCAAAAGTTGTGAGGTTGAGAGAGGTGAGAATCACTGTTTGTAATGAGAAAGCCAGTTCATGTCTCTATTCAAACCCAAGTTAATGATGTCAAATTTGAATATGAATTCAAACTCTGTGGTTTCTCTTTGAAGCTTTGATTTAGAATTAGCTAGTATTTTTGCTATTGTGTTCTGTTGTAGTTTTAACTCTTCACGTAGTGACACCGTGAAAGAACAAAGAGAGAAAAAAAAAACCCCAATGTGTCTTTAAAAAAAAAAAAGGCTTTATCTAAATTCTTGGTAAAGATTCCTTCATCATAATCGTTATGTGATGTCACTCCAGGGCAGAGTAAATATGATTTGGGTACCAGTTTTACCTCCACAGTTTTTAAAGTATAATCTTAGCTCTTTATTTCCCAGGTCTGTAATGCTAAACTATGGGATAACTGTTACGTTGTATTACTCTCAGCCTGGACTCCACCTTAATGTACGTTTGTCTTGGAATTTAAACGAGCCCCTGTCGCCAAAGAAGCATGTGGCCAGAGAAAAAGCATTTAAAATGTAAACTCCAAAATTAGGCCTACAGTCACACTCTCCTTTAAACACCGTCACCCAGGGTGCGTCTACACTTACAAATTAAGTCAACGTAAGCCTGCTTAAGTCAATTTAATTTAATCTGCGTCTACACTACAATTTCCTTAAATCGACTTAAGGAAATTTAAAGTCGACTTTATTAAACCTGGTTTAAAGCTGACTTTACTGGCTAAGTCAACTTTATTAAGTCGATTTAGCTAGTGTAGACGCAGATTAGCCCTAAGTCGACTTTAAATTGACTTGAAGGGCCCCAGGGCTCCCCCATAGCCAGAGCCTGGCGTGCCCCCACACAGAGCAGGACAGAGCCCTGCCCACTCTGCTCCTATACCCTGCCAGTGTCCCTGTCCTGCTCAGCCCCCATTGTACCAGGGTACAATGGGGCAATGAGCCCCCTGGCACTTTGGAAGGGGTACCCCCCTGCCACCGTGGACCAGTCCCAGGTCCACCTAGCCCCTACAAGTCGACTTAGGCGTCCAGTGTGCATCAGTAGGAGTATTGCCAGCAGATCGAGGGATGTGATAATTCCCCTCTATTCGACACTGGTCACATCTGGAATACTGTGTCCAGTTTTGGGCTCCCCACTACAGAAAGGATGTGGACAAATTAGAAAGAGTCCAGTGGAGGCAACAAAAATGATTAGGGGGCTGGGGCACATGACTTATGAGGAGAGACTGAAGGAACTAGGCTTATTTAGTCTAGAGAAGAGAAGACTGAGGGGAGATTTGATAGCAACCTTCAAGTACTTGAAGGGGTGCTCCAAAGAGGAGGGAGCTAGGCTGTTCTCGAGGGTAACAGAGGACAGAACAAGGAGCAATGGTTTCAAATTACAGCTGGGGAGGTCAAGGTTGGATATTAGGAAAAACTTTCTCCCTAGGAGGGTGGTGAAGCATTGGAATGGGCTATCTAGGGAGGTGGTGGGATCTCTGTTTTTGGAGATATTTAAGACCCTGTTAGACAAAACCCTGGCTGGGGTGATTTAGTGGGAGTGGTCCTGCTTTTTAGCAGGGGGTTGGACTAGATGACCTCGTGAGGTCCCTTCCACCCCTATTATTCTTTGATTTGGCAAGGTGCCCTTGAAGTTGACTTAATTTTATAGTGTAGACATGTCAAGTCGACTTATTTGGTCAAGTGTAGACATAGCCCCAGTGCCCAGTTTTTTAGGGTCCCATCCAGCTGTTGTTGAAGTAAATGGAAAGATTCTCATGGATTTAATTGGAGCTGTACCAGGTCCTTACTGTGGACAGACATCATGATATGCTATTGTGGAATAAAATTGGTGAGCAAGGCAAGCTAGGAATTTACTGTAGGGCTTATTTTGTTTGGGAGCGGTATGTGGAGAGGAGACAAATGGATATTAATTTCTGCTTCCAGCATTGCATATTGCAGGGAGGTACAAACAGTTTATATAACATACATAAACACTATTTGTGTTCATTTAGGAACAATATTTTCTTAAATGTAACCACCTACCTGTAACTTGTCTACTGTTAAACTCAGCTTTTCCATTTTGAAACGGTTTTCAGAGGGTTATAATTTATCTAGCGTGAAAGTTGGCGCACATGAGCTAAACCTATTGAAGATTTATTATGGTAAATTCTCACATTGGGAAGAATTGAAGTTTCGAATATCTCGTCTTCATCCCTCTTGTCTAAAAAGAACATCTGGTATGAATCCATGATGTGTAGATCAGTGTTTCTGGCTTATTTTAAAGGGCTCTTGTCAGGTCACGTGCTGTAAATTATCTCCCCTGCCTCCATGTTGCTAACAACACCCTGGATTTTTAAGATTCTCACTTCTAAATGAGTTTTTGAGTTTCTGAGCTTGGACGGGGAAAATCAGTCCAATCTGTCTGTTTGTTTACAGTACACTCAGTTTAAGGTCCCTGGCCATGGACCTTCAAAGGGATTTAGGTGTTTAGCTCCCTTGACTGAGAATCTGAGCTTTGATGCTGCAGTGTTTGGTTTCTAAATTCCGCCGGGGAATGTTCATCGGAAAGACCCGAGTATTAAGCAAACAGTGTGATTGTTTCTTGGCTGTTTTTTTAAAAAAAGCTTTTTATAAAATTGAAAATGTGGGGCAAATTTCTTTTCACATCCCTTTAAATTTCAGAAATATCACGAGCAGAGCAACAGTGTCATAAGTGTTTTTTTTTAATGAGAATGTGTTCAAATAGACATTGCTTAGGACATTTAATTTGTATTATGATCCATCATCTTAAAATGCATCTATAGCACGAGATCAGAGTTTGGGATTTTTACTCTGGCCGCCTCTCTCGGTCATCAGTGACTGAGAGTGTTCTGCGTACAAAAGACATCCCACCGAATTAACTGGAAATCGAGTACTTTTAAAAATCGTCTTTGTGTTGTCTGCTTTCCCCCACTGATCGGGGGCTGGTCCTCAAGAGCCTTCTTTCAGGGGTTGTCTTTCCTTCCACCTTCACAGCTCCTGAATCACCAGCACTCTGCACGCTTCCCTCTCTGTCCCCACAAATGGAAAGTTAGAATGGCTCGGGACAGAGTCAGTTCGTTCCACTCCTAATGTGGCAGAGAAGCTGGTGCGGAGCACTTCTCTAGACGATGACCACTGTCTTTCAGAGCCTACAGTGAATGACCTGAGTTACTGTCTTCTTACCTGATCACATTGCAGGCTACCTCCTGCCTGCCAGGCCAGCGCGCTCTCTCTCACCTTCAGCTAACGTTTTGCTGTCACGCGAAGACCGTAATGGAGACTAGAAAAAGAAAAGAATGCTGTGTCTGGATAACCAATATTGACACGGGTGATGTGGAGACGCGCTCATTCTTTAGAGATGTCTGTTTCATGTATGTTGCTGGCTTGACCGTACTGTCTCTTATTTTTCAGGAGATGATTTTTCACTGATACAGCAAGAAATATACATGGTTAAAGAATGTAAACACTGCAACATCGTTGCCTACTTTGGGAGCTATCTAAGGTAAATGCTGTTTACTTGTGCGCGTTTCTACAACTCTTCCACAGCACAACCCTCTGCCTTCATCCTCCCGCCACATTTCTCCTCTCGTTTAGTCCCTTGAATCCTGGTTGTCTTTTAAAATAGTGACAAGCATTGCCCTCTCTCTAACCAGAAGCCTTTTCCCTTGGAGACTGTTGCAGTGTCTCCCGCCTTATATGATGCTATTTTGGGAATTTTACTTTCCTACTAGGCTTGTGGGGAGATTTGATATTTTAACAACTTTTAAAGTAAGAAAGGCTAGTTACTGACCCAGAGAGTTAGGTTTCTTCGTATTTTATTTAAAGGTATTGCTTTCTTTTACAGAAGTATAGCTGGCTCGCTGTGATTAGTACATGCTCTAAATCAGAATTGTTGGGAAGAGTCAGATTCATGGCTGTGGTGGCTGGGAAAGGAAGGCAGGAGGGGCGGCCAACAGGGTGTGTTTTCAGGTATACGTATTAAATACTGCACGAAAAGGTGGAGACTATTTTCCATTTCTCTGGCTTTGTGCAGTTTATTGGTGGGCTCTGTGGGAATATATATCAATATTCTCCATATGTAGGCTCTTACCCTAGCTACAATTTAAAGAGATCTTATTTCCAAATTGCTTAGGGGGTTGCATTTTCAAAGTGAAATGTGCAACTCAAAGTGAATTGAATTGGACTTCTACGGCTAAATCCTTGAATCACCACTTATTTGAAAAATTGAGGTGTGGAGTCTCTGAGGAGCACTTCTTTTGAGCATTAAAACCACAAGCAAGCATGTTCAGATAATTTTATCTTGGTTAATAGAAGGTATGCCTCAGATGTATTTTTACATTCATTTTCTTTCAGAGAAAAGGTCAAGGTTAAGACAATTCTATTTTAGTTCTGATCAACAGAATAATTTGTCAGTGAATGTGACAACATAAGGAATTGCACAGTAAGGGAGAATTGATATTTACTAGACTCCTCTATGTGTATTAAAACACATCCAAATTGTATGTCTGGGTTTTGTGATAACGTCAGAACTTTAGAATTTCTCAGGTTGTTAGAAAATGGGAAATAGAAAACTAAATAACTAGTAGTTAAATAATCAAATCATGATAATTATTGACTATCTGCTGGATACAGATGAGGAGTTCCTGAAAATTATGCTTAACTTTTTACAAATAGCCGTGAAAAGCTGTGGATCTGCATGGAATACTGTGGAGGTGGATCGCTTCAGGACATTTACCATGGTATTTTGAAACTTCTTTTGCTGTTTCTTTGCATCTTTTCGAAGTTAAAAGTAAAGAAAATGTGACGGAACAATAAAGAATCACCTTGATGTTAATCCCAGGATATTTGTTACTGTTCAGTCCCTGTGAGTGAAAAATTATTCCGTTTTGGCTACGAAACGGTCAAGAACTTGTCATAAACCTGGTGACAGTTATTTTATGTTCATATCCTGTTGTTTTATACTGGACGTTAAAACATAAATAAGTACATTTATCCTGGATAGTTAGATCCTAAATAGGAATAAATTGAGGCCTTTTTGGCAGCTAAGTATTTGGAGGAGTATTTCTAATGTGGTGACTAGGAGATGAGTACCTATTCCTATTAAAGATAATGAAAATGTGTACCTAATTCTCGCCGTATTGTATTGAACAGTTAACCCTTAAACTGCCAGTTAATGTAAAGGTTATTTTCCCATCTTCACATGATCATAGCTTTCCGTCGCACTCTTCTTTAGGATAATGAAATTTTTTATAAGTGGTTTCAATGTAGAGAGGAGGGGCTTGTGGGTTTATATATTTGTTTTTTTAAATTAAAATATGTGTAGCCATTTTTAGTTATTGGAGAAGTGAACAAAATACATTTTTTCAGCATTAAGACTTTGGGGTATGTTTGCAAAGTCTGGAAAAAACACTTCAGTCTCTCATGTACCCGTCCTTATTGAGAAATCAGTCCTGGGAGAGAGAAGTGAGTTACGGTGACTAGAAAATGACCATGTTTAGTTGGTATTTTTGAAAATATCACAAAGCCAATTACCCTTAACAAGCTTGGAGACTATTTCTGAGACACATTGCAGAAGTCCTAGTATTCACTCATCTCAATGAAATGTGACCTTCAAAGCCCTCTTTAAATGTTAACATGGATGGGTAATTTACTATCTCTTCTATAAAACTGAACAAAAAACCCTCAAGCTATTTAAATGCCAGAAATTACATGAGTATTGAAGTAATTAAACAATGAGTACTGTATTTATCGAAAAATACAAGCCATGGAATGTAAAAAATCAAAGTTCTTATAGTAATATTGTTCTCACATTGCAGATGTATTCTTCAATTACAAGTTAGGCCTGTAAAAATAGGCTAAATATACAGTGAATGATCTGGGCATCCTCATTTTGCTAGAAGAACCCCAAATGTGATCTTGACAAGACTCAAAAAGTGCTTTCTAAACTATTCTGCTTGTTTTTCTCTTCAGATAGGTTAGCTGTGCTCTTCACTGATTTTGCTTGTTGGAAGTCTTGGAAAGCAGATTGTGGGCTTTCTCAGACCTTAACCAAAGGGGTGGAGTTCTTGAATGTTAACAAAGATGTCCTTTCATCTATGTATTTCTCATTCAGTTAGTGAACTGTAAATGACCTGAATTTCTAATAATAAAAGGCAAACAGATATGATCTCTGCTGCTTTTTGCCTCCGCAAAGAGCACAAATGGTATTGGTACCCTGTTATCATCTACTTAAAAAATCACACTTGTCCTAACTCTGTTCTCTGAAAAATGTTTGCTCTTGTTACACATGATATCCAAGATTACCATATCTGAATGAGATCGGAGTGTTCCCTCTCTTTTTCAGCCTTTTTACTTGGTGCAATTGGTGACTTTTTGAGGACACCCAGTTTCACTATTTCCCCTGTATTATCAGTTTCCCTTCATTTTTCATGGTGGAAAAGTTAGGTAGTAATGCTCTTTTGTTTTAATAAAGAAAACTGTGGCTGTAAAACTACAGAAAGACAGTCAGAGTAGCACCTGAAACGACTTTTAAGTCATTTGTTGAAATATTTTAAGTTTCCTGCAACTTTTGTAGGTGGGATATGACTCTCTTCTAATGACTGCTTTACAATGGTGTATGAACAGTGTGCAGTGCAATGCACAGACTTGTTTTTATCTCTGTTTTCAGTAACAGGACCGCTGTCAGAGTTACAAATTGCATATGTATGCAGAGAAACTTTGCAGGTACTGTACTTCCGTGGATGCACAACAAAGCCTCTTTCTGATATACATAATGAAGATGTGGCAGATAAACTATTTCAGACGGAGATGGCTGGGCACTTACATTTGTAAACCCTGGAAATACTGCTTGAATGAGACCAATTCTCTAGGATTAATCAGTTAGTTTTCGTATTTCCGGTATTAGTATAAGTTAGTAGGGTATTACAATATGGTGCAACAAATGCTTCATTGAATAATTTTAATGCACATTTTATATGTCAGTTCCCATATGCCCTGATCCTGCAAAGGACTTTATGCATCTATAAGAGTCTGCCTGGCAGGATCAAAACCTTAAGCCCCAGTCCTGCTCACGTTTAACTTTAACCCAGGGGTAGTCCCATTACTCGTGTGCAAGTCTTTGGAGATTTGGGGCTTTAGATGGACCTGGCTGTTCTCATCCACTGCATAACTGACACAGAGGTTCAGTGCTGCTGTTGTGAAGGGCAAATTTCTGAATCTCAGCTGGTTCCTAGTGAGAGGAGAGTAGTTGAGCAATAAAAGGAAATATTTTATGATGTGTAATCAAGCTACAGCAGTGAATTTTAGTATTGTGTAGAGGGAAAAATTCTACAATGCTAAAATTCAGTTTCATTTTATAATTGTAGAAATGCAAGCTAGCACAGCACAGATATCTAGTCAAACCTCACGCAATGTATACATTTGTTAGTCTTTAGACTCCTTGTTTGTTTTATCAAACCTCATGCTTCATCCTGTAAGCTGATGAGAACATTTTTGTGTCAGGAAGGAATTCTACCACCCATGCTTTGTACATTCATGTATAATTGTGTAAGGGAACCACAGACGACTCTTTTCACCTTCCTATGAAGCATTGAGCAAACTGGTCACTGCTCAAGGCAGACTGTAGAGGAGATGGGCCAATGAACTGATCTGATATGGCAACTCTGTTAAATCTTAGCTAATATATTTCTAGCACTAAGAGCTGATGTTGCAGAACCTGTTTTGATTTGCAATGAGAGATTCCAATGCTAAATACCTCTGAAAACAAGCCCACTTTTATTTATGAGCTGAGCTGTGGATTTTGGCAAACTTTGGCTGAAAGCTTTCTAGGTTTGAGAAGTAAATAAATGTTATTGGCATCGATCGTAAATCTTATGCCTCTTAAGGTGCATTTTGCAGCTAAAAGTGTGGGTTAGAAGCATAACTTGTTTAAAACAACTCGGCCCGTGTGGGTGTTGCCTTCGGGAGAGGTGAGGAGCAGAAGCCAAGGACTCGTTTTCTCAAAACATCAGTGTTGATTTTCTTTACTTTCAATGAAAACTACAAATTGAGTTAAGACAACAGAGTCTTGTGGCACTTTTAAAGACTAACAGATTTATTAATCGCATGAGCTTTCGTGGGAGAAAATCCCACTTCGTCAGACGCTTTGAAGATAGGAAAGTTACAGAGTGGGAGGAAATTAAATGCAGGGGAGTGTATGACATAGCAAATTGAGTTGAAAGGGTTAAAAAAATCAAATGTGAAATGTTTTATTTTGTAATACGTTAACCCGTGACAAACTTGAGTTGCAGCTTTATTTTTGACTTGTAGGGTCTTGCTTATTTGCACATGAAGGGCAAAATGCATAGAGATATTAAGGTAAGGTCACTTCAAACTATAGGGGCTAATTTAATATTTTGTAATCCAGAAAAACTATTCCAGATATTATTTTAGCATATTAACTTTTGGATGTTTTATTTTAGGGTGCAAATATTTTGCTAACAGACCATGGAGACATAAAGTTAGGTAAGTTATAATAATAAATAAGTGGTATGATGGGATGGGATGGGATGGCATTTGACTGATCTTTGTCTACTTGTGGTAGATATGCCAAAGATCCGAGATTGGATGTTAGATATGGTGGGTTCTGAACTTTTACAGAGAAATCTTTCTTGAGTGTCTGGCTGATGAGTATTGCCCACAAACTCAGGGTTTAACCAATCGCCATATTTGAGGTTGGAAAGGAATTTTCCTCCAGGGCAGATTGGCAAAGGCTCTTGGGTTTTTTTGCCATCCTCTGTGGTGTGGGGCATGCCTCACTTGCTGGTGGATTCTCTGTACCTTAAGGTCTTTAAATCATAATTTGAGGACTTTAATAACTCAGTCATAGGTTAGAGGTTTATTACGGGGTGAGGTTCTGTGGCCTGCGTTGTGCAGGAGGTCAGACTAGATGATCGTACTGGTCCCTTCTGACCTTAGAGTCTCTGAATGAGGGTTTTTCATTGAATCATTCAAAAGGTGATAAGTTAAGCAACCAGTTCTTCGCTTCAGTGAGACACGTTTTGCACTTCCATTGCAGATACACAACAGCTCCCTCTCAGGAGAACTCCCCACAGAGAATATGATAGGAGTGCTCCTTTCTCTTGTCTTGTATTTAACTGAACAGGATATGTGAAGTAATATGTAGACTCTTATCGAAAGAAGAAGAACACAATACAGCTGTTTTTCTACATCAGTGTATTTAACATTATTTCAATGTTGTTCTTCATGATGCTGCCTCCATCTCACCCCACTGTAGGATGCATATGCCTAATGACACGGCCATGCAACTTTAGGGCAGCGGGGTTGTGCGCACAGTTCTCTGAAGTTTAACATTCCATAGACAGAGTCTAAATAACTTGCCCCCGCAGTTCTTCTGTCCCTCTCTCGGAGCCGCCACTGAGCCAACCAGCAATCTCATTGGTTTTATGTGGTATTTGCCCGATGGGAGTCATGTGTACATAAACTTGATTGCCGCATGTCAGCATGGTGGTGCCCAAAGTTCTGCTTCAGAGCCTGCTCCAGTATCCGTGATGCCTAGCTCATGCGCTCTGTTAAGTAGGGGGAAAGAGATTCTTCATCGCTCTTTGCTAGTCTCCCCTGGTGGGGGTTCAGTGGAGACAATGTCACAAAGGAGAAAAAAGAGGTTACTTGCAAAGCAACGCTCGTTCTCTGATTGTATTGCCTTCGCAACGCCACACGGCTCATGTTCCTCCTCCTGTCCGTCAAAGCCAGGAACTGAAGGATTGATAGAAGGAAGGAAAAGCTTATCTCCTTTATCTGAGATGTTGGCATCAGGGTAATTGTGTGCAGCCTTCTTCCTTCTTTCAACTATCACTCAAAAAGGTTCTGTGGCTGCAGAACTAAATGCACTTCTCCACTGTGGCTCTGTGGAAGCAATATATTGGGAGAATAAGATTTATTGTAATTGAAAGTCTAGAAATCTCACAGTTGAGTTTCCATTAACAACTTTAACTCTGATCACACATGGATACCTATTTTCTAACAACTGGCTAGTGATCCTTTGCCTTCAGTATGGACTACAGTTCTTCAGGTGCCACAGTGTAAATACAGTATAACAAAACTAAAGAGGCTTGGTTTTTGGTTCTGGATACATAGGAAGATTATCTACAATACCCCATGTTCGATGCAAATCTGCTATCTTCTTGAGACAGCCTCTGCTGCGTCTCTCATCTTAATGGGGAGATGTTCTCTTTTAAGGTTATTTCCCCATTGACACAGTGTGATTGAATGTTAAAAGAAAAAACAGTTTCTAGAAAATGTAGTGATTACATTTTGTTTTACAGCGGACTTTGGTGTAGCAGCAAAAATAACTGCCACCATTGCAAAGAGAAAATCTTTTATCGGTACCCCTTACTGGTAAGCAATTGCTTTGATTAATGGATTGACTGCATGCGAAGGACAGTCAGTGTTTACAAATTGTGCTGGAGGTTCTAAAATACCAATACGCTGAACTACAGACATCCTGAAGTTATAGAAACTATTTCTCACTTTCTAGACAAAAGACCCAATGGTTTAGTAATGTGCTTGGCCAAGACAGGACATTGTCATTTCGTTGCTTTCCAATGTGATTGCAACGTCCACTGATGCTAACACCATGGTGTGTGCCTTTGCCAGTCTCTCAGAGTCCTGAATGGTATTTGTACACTTGGTAGGAGTTTTGTTCTGTGCTGGGACTTCCCTGCCTCACACCAATATAAAAATGTAATATTTATAGGTTGAAGGTCAACAAGAACAAAAAACGTTTTTTAAGAACAAAGACTGAGCATTGGAAAATGGTGTCTAAGGCTATGTCTACACCGGCAAGTGAGTTCGAATTAAGGAGGCTTAATTCGAACTAACTAAAGCCATGGTACACTAGCCTTTAGTTAGTTCGAATTAAGCCTCCTTAATTCAAACT